>CP106727.1:89187893-89660393 GCA_025506655.1 Gossypium rotundifolium
TGCTAGCCAGACTTTTTTCTTTTTTTAAGAAAAAGCCTTAATAACTTAATGACTTAAATAAAAACTTTTAAATAATTCAGTGATCATTTTATAATTTTTTAAAGTTGAGTGACTAAAACATAAACTTTAATAATTTAGTGACCTTAATCGATATTTGAACTAATTTTAAATTATAAGTAACAATTTTATTAAAAAAATAAAAGTATTATTATATCCTAACAAAATTACTAATAATTAATAAACCTGTTAATAACAAAAAAAATATGAATTTCTTATTATATTTAATAAATTACTTTTTTCTCAGAATTTAATTAATTAAATGTATAAAATTAATCAATCGACGACACTGCTTTCCAGTTTAAAGAAATTAAATTTTTTGGGTGCAGCTTGACCAATCAGCGACACCTGTATTTAAAATTCAAAATAAGAGTTTTTTTTTTAACAGTATACGCATAAAAACGAAAAAATATTTTTTATTATTGTCGTCGATGTGTCAAGCGACACCTTATTATTTTTAATAAAATATTTTTTTAAGCTAAAAAAAATACATTGATATAATAAGATTTATTGGCTATTGGAACTCGAACCACGACTGACGAATCACATCCGCGGCAACCCAATGCCTCCGGGCTGTCAGATGGGTCACATCCGCCGCTGACATCGAGTTGCCGCGAATGTGACCCGTTGGTCATGGAGCCCGGGTTCCAAAACCCAAAAATTAAAATACCAGTGTTTTTTTTTTTCTTTTCAGCTTTAAAAAAACTTTTTATTAATATATTATTATTTTTTAGTATAAAAGGGGGTTGGTTTGGTCCCCCAACCCCCACACATCAGTTCTTGAGTTGAAGTGAGAAAAAAGTTTTGAAGCTCCTACCCTCCCTCATTCGAAAATTGCAGTTAAGTTTTTTCACTGGTATTTTAGAATGTCAATACTAACTGTTTTGGAATTTTAATTTTTTATATTACAATTTATTGTGTTTGCTATGCTTTAAAGAATAGTCTGATATTTTTCTTTTTAATAGTTAGTTATTTTATTATAATTGTATATGTTTACTTTTTATTGTTATTTTATTAAGTTTTTTTGTTCTATTTTTGCAATTTAAAAAAAAATGGAGAATCAATTTTTTGTAGCAATTCATTTCGATTGTGTTATTTTAGAAACAACCGTTGGTTGTATTTTTGAAACTCGTCAAAAAATCGAAATGAGATCCGATAGGAATGTGTCCGTCGGTGTTGTAAAAGAGAAGGTCAGTAGAAAAATTTCCCAGCGTTGTGGAATAAGGATGATGAAATTATTTTACGAATTCCTAGTTTCGTTAAATCCTATCAAATTTACTGAGATGGAATTTCTAAACGATAACGACTTCAAGACAATGGTCGTATTGTATTGCCCGCTAGGGAGGTTGAACACTGAACCGATTCAGTTATTTGTTGAGTTAGTAGATGCGAAGCCCATTGAAAATGTAACACAATTATGTCAACAATATGGAGTTGAAGACCCGCACGCAGAGGTTCCTAAGTCGTCTGTGCACGGCTTTGACATAGATCTCAACGTTAGATGTTCATATCAATACAGTGGTGAATTACAGATACATCTGGTCGTTTTTGAAACCAATGTGCTTGGTGAAGATGGATCCGATAATAATGATTGTTCTGATCACGAAGGTGAAGATTTTAGTGATCCTGATTTAGACAATGTCCCAGATAATATCGACGACGAAGGACCGGATGATGGAAATGATCACGCCCCTTTGGTCGGAAACCCAAGTCATGGCATCGTTACACGACCCATGTAACACCCCTTACCCGTATTCAACTCCGAACTGGTATGAGGCATTACCGGACTTAGCTTGCTTGAGCATTCAACTTTGAGCTATAAAATTTGCTCCAATTTAAAACTATTTCATTTACAATCATAATGTCCCTATCATGGGTCTACGAGACCCTTTACATATACTAAGGATGCTAAGGGACCAAACCGAAACTTTTAAACACTTTAAAAAGTTTGACATAAAACTGGGCCACACGCCCGTGTGACATATCACACACCTGTGTTCCATGCCCGTGTAGAATTATTTTCCTTTCGAACCTACAGGGGTTTTCACACGGCCGGACACACGCCCGTGTTCTTGACCCGTGTACTCCACACGGCCTAGACACTCCCATGTCCTCGCCCGTGTGTAAAAACCTAGGTATTCTGTTTGTGACGTTAGCAACCAATTGTCGGCACACAGCCTAGGCACACGCCGTGTGTCTAGCGCGTGGTCGACACTGACTTGCAACACTAACATGCAGAGGACACACGGCCAAGTGACACACCCATGAGACTGACACACGGTCTAAACACATGCTCCTGTGTCTACCCGTATGGACCAATTCAAGGCTATTTTCCAAGCCATTTAGCCACCCTCACTTGCACACATTCACACATCATCACATAACATTCTCAAATCATCAATTATAACTCTTGAATTATCACATTTGAATCATGAAAATCAAACTATCTTCCCATATACGAGGGAGAACTATTAATAGCACCATTGTAATTGACATGGGTCATCATCCATGGATATACACAACCAACCCATAACTATTTTAGGCCAACACATTTGGCTACTTTAACTATGACTTAATTAAACCAAATAAGATCCCTATACATGCAATATCTCAAGAAGACTTGAAAACCTTATACCCAAGTGACTACTCGATAGTGTGAAAGCATCTTCGAGGGTTTCTAAACCGAGCTAGTTAAGTTAACCTATAAGAGATAGGAAAGGAAGAGGAGTAAGCAATAACGCTTAGTAAGTTCATATGCAAATGGTAAGCAACTATTGACAATTATTTATTATACTCAACCACAAGGTAATATAATGAGATTTTCGCTTAAGCTTCTGAATACCCATTCAATCATTCATAATGCTTACTCATTTTAAACTTTCACTTGTCACAAACTCATATCATAAAAAATTGTTCATCTTTACTTGCATTTATACCCTGCATTTATCACCACAAAGCCACATACAAATTTCACTTAGTTAAGTTTCTCGATATCACCCCGGAATAATAATAAATACTCGGTGGTTTCGCACACAGCCCACCATTCAATAATTAATAAGGTGGTATCGTACATAGCCTACCATTAATACTAAGCACGATGGTATCGCACACAGCCCATCGATAACAAATAATAAGGTGGTATCGCACACAGCCCACCATTGATAATATTGGCGATGGTATCGCACATAGCCCATCGCTAACAATTAATAAGGTGGTATCGCACACAGCCCACCATTGTTACACATTCACGGATATTTATCCACATACATTTTCCTATTTCGAATGTTCATCCGGGAATATCCTCGCACACTATCATTCTTAAATAGATTTCTACAATAATCATTCGCATTCACGCAATGCATTAATAAATATAACATATGTAATCAGAGTGCATCGTTTACACATAACTCACCATAATTTTCTCATATACCGAATTCACCTCAAGTGAGTTCTGGGAACATACCTGTACCTTTCATGGTATAACCACATACTTCCTTATTTTCAACATACCTGTTAAATCATTTACAATATTAAAGAACACTCTTGAGTCTCATACATATAGTATCATATCAACATCATACCCCGATAGGGTCTTACATGAAATATCATATCGATGTCATGTCCCTAACATGGTCTTATACGAAATCTCACACCGAGGCCATATTCCAAATATGGTCTTACACGAGACCTTAACTATCATAATATCATGATATTTGCATTCCCTCTATTCTTAGATTCAATTGAAGACTTTCAATTCTTAACATCTCGTCAAAACGTATTTAATATATTCATAGAGTCAATATACAATTCATACAACATTGAAATATTAAATACTTCACTTATAGTTGCATTATTAGCACACGAACTTACCTCGACACCGAAAAGGGTAGAAAGGGACCTATTTGTCCATATTCCTCTTTTCTTCCATTCTAGGTCCGAATATCATTTTATTTTATCTAGAACAATAAAATTTACTCATTTAATCACCATACTAATCAATACATTTTAAGATTTCTACTTTGAAAAAATTACCATTTTGCCCTTAGACTTTGGTAAAATTATGATTTTACCCCTAGGCTCGTATATCAATTTTCATCCAACTTCATTGTTAATCAAGCCTAGCAAATTCATAATCCCTTCTATAGCTACTCAAGATTTCAACTATTACACACATTTACCACTCATTTCACAACCTTTACAAAAAGGTCCTTTTAGGTGTTTTCACGGTAACACCCTTCACAAAAGTTGTTTATCTAAAAACTAAGACTTAATTTCTTCCATAAAAATGCAGCAAACAACATAAAATCTCTCATGGAAAAACCCTAAACTTTTCACCATATTGCAAGATAGTCCCCTCATTAGAAAGCTTAAGCTTTTGGGGTTTCAAAAGTACTACTTGTAGGGAGAAGAGTTTGCTAAAATTTTGAGCTTTCAAAACCCCTATTTTTCTTGCTATTTTCGATGGAGGAAGATGAGTAAAAATATTGATATCATCTTTTCTTTATTTTAATATTAAAAAATTAATTTAGTCACCAAACTTACCAACTTTGACCAATTTGTCTCCTATGGCCGGTCACCCTATACTTAGGGGTCTAATTGCACTTTAAAGACCTCCAATTAATGTTCTTTAGCTATTAAACACCTTTAGCTTATAAAATGGAACTTTTACACTTTATGTGATTTAGTCCTTTTTTCGCAATTAAACATGAAATCGCTAAAATTAAAGTACCAATATTTTCATGCACTTATATAATCATGCTCTGACTCATAAAATATCATTAAAATAATTTTTTCTAACTTCGGATTAGTGGTTCTAAACCACTGTTCCGACTAGCCTCTAAATCAGACTGTTACAGCCCATATGTTGATCATCGATCTCGATGCGGTGCATGCTTCTGAGTTCCCTGAGTACCTAGACATCATAATTGCTTGCCTGATGTTACAATATCTTAAATCAAAAGAGTTGTTCGTGGGTTAAAGATTCGTGAGCAAAGACAACTGTGTCGGTGCCATCAAGTGTTGTAGTTTGAAGGTGTCTATCGACTACAAGGTGGCTGACTCTAAATCGACAATCTATATTAGTGAGTGTTGGAAGTTGAAAAATGAGTGTAAGTGATGGGTACAAGCTGCATTCATTTAGAGGTCCCAACAGTGAGAGATACAAAAATATATTAGGTCTTATACATGTACTTCTGCTCGTATGACGTAGGACCACCTCAAGCTTAATTCAAAAACCATCTGCAACTGCATATTGGCAATGGTTAAAGACGACCCCACCATTATTGTATTGGTGCTGATTGTCAAAATGCAAGAACGATTCCAATATCGAGTTTCATACCGAAAGGCATGGTTGGCTAAACAAACGGTCATGAATCAGTTGTACAAAAATTGGGATGCGTCTTACATCAAAATTCAAGGGTGTATTTCCACCATGCAAGAGTACATTCTAAGGACTATCATTGAGTTGCAGACATTGCCTTATTAAGACCGGGGCAACTAACTACATCCGAGGAAAAAAAACTTTTCACTATATATTTTGGACATTCAATCAATACATTCAGGCCTTTCCCCACTGTAAGCCGCTTGTGCAGGTAGATGAGACCTGATTGTACAGGAAATATACTTAGATCATCCTCATTACGGTTGCACAAGATGGAACTGGAATGTAACGCCCTAAAAATTTCTATTTCGGCTTTTGTAAGATGTGACACAACTGTGTATCTGCTTCAGTGGTTTAGTGTTCTGGGTGTGTGTCAGAGGTCCCAAGTTCAAGCCTTAGCTTTGGCAAATTTTGGTATTTTTCGACTTAAGCCTTATACTTGTTCAGCGGGCTTATATTAAATTATTTGTAAAACCATATTAGAATGAGTCTGCTGGTCTGGTGGTTAAGATGTGTGTTGGTGTGTTAGGGGTTTGGAGTTTGGATCCCTGCGTGAGCGTGGGAGATTATTTCTACTTTGTTAACGGTGAGAGTTTGGGTTAAGTAGAAATTCTATGGAAGTTGTTGAGTAGTGGGTTTGAGGGAGAGAAATTAGGATGTGAATCATATCTGTTATCTGTCTCTTTTCCATTTTATTTTAGTTTTTTTCAAATTTTGGTTTCTTTTTCCCAAAATTCTGATGCCAGTTCGGGTTTCTCTGCCGTTTCTTCTTCTTTTCCATTGTCGATTTTGTTTTATTTTTGTCGACTGTCGCATCTTCGTTTTGTTATTTCAGCTTTTATCACACGTTCAGGTAAGTGAGGTTTTTCCCTTTTTTTTGTAACTTGCGTTGTTTCCATCGTTTGATTGGGATTATATGGTTATTTTGGTAGCAACAAATTGTGAAGGGTGTGACTTTACTCTTGCTGAATCATAGTCAACTATTCGGCGTGTTGGGGTAAGCGTGGAACACTCGAATCGAAGTTTTTTCGATTTCGTGATTTTGAATTATTGAGATTTAAGACTGAGTTGGGATTTTGATTTGATGATTATAAGTTTTGGTGGTCTTGGGAGTGCTTTTACGTAAAAAAAACCAGGTGTGTACCCGAAACGCAGAAATTAAGCTTTCAGCAAACGCTGAAAATGCCACTGCCACTGTCGATGCCACACGGGCGTGTGGTCACCTGTGTGATAGGCCATGTGTGACAACATGGCCGTGTGATCGATGAAGGCCAAGCCGTGTGCAAGAAACGGTCGTGTGATGGCTAAGGTGTAGCCGTGTGGGCCATATGAGTTAAACCGAATTGGGCGTGTATGCCACATAGGCATGTGATATCTGGGCAAGCTATGTGATCCACACGAGCAAGGCCAATCTGGGCGTGTGGGCCCACACAGGCAAGCCACATGGGTGTGTGGGCCCATTTAGCTTAAATATTTCCTAGGGTTGCAATGGTCGCCCGAGTCGACTGTGAACCTACTGTAGGGTTGGTAAACGTTACTTAGACCCTAAATCATGTGATCTGTATGAATGATTGATAATTGTATTTTAGCATGTAAGCATGTATTTCGGTATGTCTGCTTTGAGCATGTTTAGTTGCATCTGTATTGAGCATGTTTGGACATTTAGTCCATGCATTCAGGCCTTTCCTCACTGTAAGCCACTTGTGCAGGTAGATGAGAATTGACTGTATGGGAAATATACTTAGATCCTCCTCATTTCGGTTGCACAAGACGGGAATCGAATATTCTATCGATAGCCTTTTCTATTGTCGAAAGAAAGAACTCGGAGTCGTGAGAATTTTTCGTGAAAAACTTGTAAAGATATGTTGTCACTCAAGACAATGTATAATTTTTGATAAATCAAAGGGCTAATTTTCACAATTAAGCATTTGAGTGTTCCGTAGAGATCCATCTACTGCATCAGGCACATTGCGGTAAACTTCCATAAAGAATTACAAAATGTGGATTGGTGAAGACAAGTTGTAAACATAGGTAAATTATCTGTCTCATTTTTTTCCATATGTTTAGAGTTTGCCAAACGGCACATAACATGTTGTAACAGTTCAAGGTATAAGGTGGAGCCACATTAATTCAAAAGAAGATGGGCTGACCTCGAAACTGATATGCATGGTCAAACGAATACTACATTACAAGAGTGGTTTGGGAGTATGAAGCCCTGGCAATGGGCTCAAAGTTTCGATAGCTGTTCGAGATATGGTCATATGACCACCAATCTAGCAGAGGCTGTTAATGTGGTATTGAGGCGTACATGACATCTCCCAATTGTATCTATATTATCAGCTACTTCCTACCGGATGGCCACACTGATGTCAAGAATGGGGCTCAGACAAGAAAATCAAATGAATGTGAGGTTCAAGTACGTTGAGGTAGTTAGGAAGGCAATGGTGGTCAATAGCCAAAAGCGAGGACAATGAGCATTCAATTATATTCTCGACATTATGAAACGTTTCGGGTGAAAAAGACCGCCGGTTGTCGACTGAGTATCCCACCTAGGTTATATGGAGTTGATTTCCTAAACAGGGGATGTGACTGTGGGAAATTCTAGACATTTCATTACCCATATGCGCACATCATTGCAACATGTGCTAATGTCTCTATCAATATCAAACAATATATCGATGAAGTATACACACTGGAACACACGTTACGTATTTGGGGAGATGAGTTCCTAAGAATGTGGGATGTGTTAACGTGGGAAGTTCCCCACCCACTTTTGAGTTGGTTTTAAAGTGCAATCTTCGTAGAAAGCCTAGAGGTTGCCCGCATGTCACTAGGATAAGAAATGACATGGACATAATGAAAAGGGTTGACACTAAACATTGTAGCATGTGTAGATCAGCGGGTCATAATCAAACTAAATACCCGCACTGAAACTACCACCCGGAAGAGTCGTCTCGGCCAAATAGAATGTAAATTATGTATTAAATTTTCATTCTTAAATCAACTTCAATTATTTACATATATTTGCATTGTGTATCTGTTCTTTTATTGAATTTTCATTCTTGTATCAATTTAAATTATTTTCATAAACTTTTAAAATATTTGAATGTACTTGACGGGCACGTATATTTACATGAAATTATTTCAAACATTTCATTAACATGAGGCAAATTTTAGCTTGAAATAAAATATGACAAATTTTAAATAAACAAAACATTACAATAAATCAAATTATTTAAATTAAAACCATCAAAATCTATGGTTTGATAAGGTTTTCCATGGGGTGTATTGCTGTGGTGACCTTCTTTCACGTTGTAGGTGCTCCTGACGGTCAATGCCCATCTCATCCAACTATAGTGTCATCACCCATAGGCAATCCCTAGGGTGTATTAAGAAAACTCGCAAAATAATTGGTTACAAACATTTACTCAAGAAGGGTGTAATACTAGGGTGGGATGGGTTAAACATGTCAAACATTGTTGGTGAGCTCGGCTGCTGATAAGAACTGCAACCGCCCATCTTTGGGTTTATTGCGTAACCCAAGTACTCTGGGGCAAAACTATAACCATCCATCTTCGGGTGATAGGATCTACCGATCGAGTGTGTGTATGACAATGAAGGTGTCAGCTCGAACTGGGGCCAACCCTCTATCTCTAGGTGATAGGAACTGTCACTCGAGTGTGTCTATGATAACAAAAATGTCAAATTAGGTTGGGCTTGGGTGGTGGAGGAGATTGCTGACGAGGAAGGCTTTGTAGGGGACCTTTTCGTTACATATGTGGAGGGACTAACATCAATCGACCATCATATAAGTAGGGCAACCCATTTCACACGTACCACTACTGGTAGTCCCTTGAGGGAGTGAAATAGGAAAACATATTCCAAATAAGGCCTTTTCTCCAACCGAGTATTCCACAACACAATATATGGTTGATGCTTTAATGCTCAATTCTTTGCATGTTTCCTCTTCTTGTCAATTTCGTGGACATCTTTTCCTAATTGTATAGGAACATCTGGAATATGTTGACGACACTCGAATTGATGAAGCACCAGATCCCCGACATACCACTCCACTATTTAAAAATTGATAATAGGTGCGTTAACACACAGCACGATTGCATGTGCTTTAACCGATAGATGAATGACGGAAGCAACATCTGACGTGGTATGTGACATCCACACGAACTGCACAATTAAACGCATGATTAAAATAATAATTATAGCGTAATTTAAGAAATAAACTAATTACATAACATTAATATAATTTAAGGATTTGATATTAAATTACCCCATCCTCAGCATATGTCTCAATCATCTGTCGGTATACAATGAGTGTTTCCGACTTCCCGATGTTCAGACAAGTATACCAACTAAAAATATAAACCAAACTCGTTAGAAAATATTTTTATGAAGAAAATCTTAATCCAAGTTTAATTTTTTTTTTTTTACTTATTCAAAACTGGGAGCACATGTACTTGGTAACCCACTGATGCCAAAAATGACATTCTGTATAATGCCCATGATTGTAGAAGTATCAGCTAGCCACTTATATCGACAGTTCTATGCTTTATCGCTTGACAAAGCTCATGATATAGCGTAGCCAGTGCTACCTGTCGAAACTATTTTTAAATCTTGATTTAAAAATGGGGATCGACTTTAAAAATGAAAATGGAAGTCACCACCAATATCTTTTTTATTTAGGTGTATTGGATCACCTTGAAAATCGTTTTATTTCAAAATACTGATTTTGGTCTACAAAAAAAAAAAAAAAGAAAAATGGGTTTGGGAGTCGATTACATATGAGGAAGGGTTAGCACCCTCATAACGCCCAAAAATTGGTACCTAATCGATAAAATCATGTCCGAATGTTGTAAATTTAAAAAATTTTAGAATATGATCCTTTTATTAGAAAGAAAATCAAGATTTACCTATCTCAAAGAAATAAAATACCATACCCAGTAAGTTAGGATATAGCATCTCATAATTTCGAAACTAGGCACGTCTTTATTTTAGAAAATTCCTACCTCAAGATTCAAAACATCATACCCTGTAAGTTAGGATTCAACGTTTCGAATTCTCGAGAATAAGTTTTTTTGATTTTGAAATTTGTAAATTTCAGTTTTAAAAGAGAGGGGATATCTAATACTTTAAGTTCTATGAGAAAAATCGAAACCCAATAAGTTAGGGCACAATTCTTTTCGAAGTTCCCAAATGTCACATATCACCGTATTTTTAAAACTACATGAATAAAATGCTTTAATTCAAAAGGTGTTTTTATAAAAATAAAAAATAGTTTGAGTAAGACATTATAATATACATATCATTTCAACCTAACTACAAATTATATTGACAATAAATAATCAATAAATAATATGACATGAATAAATAAAAAAAAGCTAAAACAATAATAAACGAATATAAAGTTACAAATAAATGTATATAATAATTAATAAAAATCATAATATATAATAAAATAATTAATAATAATATATAAGGATTATACATAAAAATAATTAATAAATAATATATATAATAATTTTAAGTAAAACATATATATACATAATATACTAATCATAAAAAATATATATGTAATAAACAATATAAATAAAACAAAGTTATATATTATAATAAACTTTATACAAAACAAAATTTTAGAACTAATATATAATATAATACTTAAAAATATAATATAATAAATAATATATAAATATTAAAATAATAAATAAATTATTAAACCCAAGAAATAACATATAATGATAATTAAATATATATATATATATATATATATATATATATATATATAAATATACATATTTATAAATTTCGCACTATTAGTAAATTTTAAATATATGAAAATAGTATAGAATCTTTTAATATGGTAAAATAATTAAATATAATATAAAATAAAAAGAAAAAAATAAAGAAACAGGGGTTAAATAGCAATTAAAACAGATTAAAAGGAGTGAATCAAAAACGCGCGTTAAACCACAGGAGTTTATTGGGAAATTAAACCTTTTTCCAAAATGGCGTCGTAATGAATTTAGCCTTTAATACAACCCGAGGGACTAAATTGAAGCAAAATGCAAAGTTTAGAGTTAATTTAATAAAAAATAAAAATGTGAATTGGACTGAATTAAAATTAATTGAATTGCAGAAGGATCGAAATAGCAATTATACCATTAAACAAAAATACGCGGATCCTCCCCGGGTTTCCGAGTCAATGCGCGGGTCATTTTTTAAAACGACATCGTTTCAGGATTATTAAATTAAACCAAAACGGCGTCGTTTCCAGTTGACTATATAAGCCAATTTCGTCTTTAAATGAATTTTAACACCGTTTCAAAAAAAAAAAAAGATTTGAAAACGCTCTCAAATTCCTCTTGCTTCGCTCGAACAACCATCGGTCACACAGCCACGATTTCACGCTACCGTCAGGATTCGGCAGCTTGGAGAACCAAGCCCCTCCATTTTGAAGTCACAAAAGCAAGTAACCTTCTTGCCTTTTCTTTTTTAGTATTCGTAGAGAAAATACTATAGATATGAAAATAATGAAAAATAAAAAATAATGAGCAAATCACCTTCGACTAAAAATTTTTGTATTTTTTTCTGTATCTTTTTGTTTCTCTATATCTCTGTTTTTCTGTGTGTATCCTCCCTTTTTACAAATCTTTTGGGGTTTTAAATAGCCCCGAAATAATAAACAAAAAAGGAAATATTATATCCTGTTTATTGCTTTCCTTTTGCAGGCGAGAAGCTAAGGTTTTGGTGGTGATGTCTTGAGCGGCGTCTTCAGAATCGGCGGCGAGGCACGATGAGCTATTGACGCTGGTGTTGTGGCGCAACGATCGGACTTCTGCACTTGCGGCGCCTAGGGTTTCAGAAACCCTAGGCCACTGAAATTTGCTTAGTTCCTGGGCCGTGTAGCTTTTGGCTAAGATTGGGTCTGGGGGTTAGTCTTTAGGTTTGGGTTAAGGGTGTAAATGGGTTACTGGGTAGTTTTAGTTTAGGGTGTTGGGCCACCAGATTGGGTTATTTGTAAAAGGACATTTAAATGGACATTTATTATTTTTTTGGTTTTTTTATTATTCTGTTTTATGGGCCCGGGCAAAAATGGGCCTCTACACTACCGAACCCCAATTGTATGAACGGGCACCTTGCAAATTACTAAGCAAAAACAGGTATATCAAGTGGACTCTATTATTATTGGAATCCGGCACAAGTACCATCTATAAGTTGTAGTATATAGGCTTGAGCAGCCTGTATCTTCTCCATCTCGGTTGCATAATTTGATAATGTTTCAAAATTTCCCTTTAGCCACAAAAATTTTAAACTCGTAAATTTGTCGGTACCATGACTAGAAGAGCATCCAAGAAAGTCATAGCAGAGAGCCGCAGGATTTGCTATGCCGCTTTAACCGGTCATCGCATCACCGTCCTTGCGACATCCTTCAATGTGATGGTGCATTCCCCACATAGTAAATGAAAGGGGTGCATCTTTAGACGCCACTGGTCAACTAGTGCCGATATTAAGTCGCCCCTCAACTCAAACACACATATTAATGCCTCTGATCCAAATCCTACGACACCTAAGTAGGGCATAATCTGTGCGTCTGGTCGGTAGCTCGGACCATGGCCACACGGCGTTAACACGCGGTACGGACCCTAGTCATATTATAAAATTGGTTAAGATCTCACAATTAAATAGAAATTTACGTGCAACTATGCCAAAAAATACGTGCAACATTAGAAAATTCTCTTATCTGTAAATGGATCGTCCTAACTGTGTGATCTTTTATAGTAATTAAAGAACTCGTATCGATATCTGCAAAAACATTTAAAATTTTCTTTAATATTCGACTTAACACAATATATAGTACTATTACAAATATCTAAACTAACACAATTTTAACGGTACTAACAAGTAAATAAGATATAGTACACTTTTACAACCAATAAAATGTGAAATATAGTACACTTTTTTACAACCAATACAAAACTAATAAAGAATAACAAAAAAAAAATATATAGTACTATTACAAATATCTAACACACACAATTCTATTTTTGTTTTAAAGTTAACAAATTATTATAGAAAAAATTAAACCTTTAACATAATTCTAAACTATTAATAATAATTATAGTATTAGAAAAAAAATACATACCTGTTGTCATAGCCCAATTTTGCCCGGGCTTACAAGCCCATTTTACCTAGCTCAATTACAAACCCGAATGGCCCACAAACTATCAGCCCAAACCTTAAACTTTAACCCACTACAAACCCAAAATAGAATAAAAACAAAGAAACCCTAGCTAGCCGCCCCTATTCCTATATGACACCTCCACTTCCTCATCCATCTTTGCCAAAGCACCGCCACCGCCATCACACCACCACCATCACATCGCCACTGTGCACAAGCACCGCCCATACCCAGCAAATAGAAGCGAATACGCAACAGAGAAAGCAACAAGCAAGCATGTAATTTCTTTTGGCTATTTAAGCCCGAAAACAACAATGTAAAAAGGACCCTTTTTTTGGATTCAATACAAAAACAGACTCTCTAAATACCAATATTAAGATCTTTTTTCGATTATCAATAAAGCATAAAAATTCCAACACAAACAGAACTAGAGAGAAATAAGAAGGAATCGAAGGCGCTAAAAAACCACTAAAAAAATCAAATCAGTGACTAAAAGGTGATTTACTTTCGAAGTCTTCTCTTTCGCTTTTTTTTTTTTTTGACATAGATATACACACATATATTGTTATTATTTTTTTTAAAAAAATATAAAAAATACATTTCTTACCTTTTCCGACCACCGTGCACGGTGGCCGGCGCGACGAAGAACGGCGACCGGAGCGACGCTGAAGCCCCCCATTTTCGGACCTGCAGAGAACAGAAGAGAGAAGTTAGGCCCCTTTTTTTTAAAACACAAAGCAGAAATGATTTTTTTTCAACAATTTTTTACTTATATAAGCAACACAAAACGATGCCATTTTTATTGGCGTCCATAAGCCCAAAACGACGTCGTTTTACCTGGCTCGACCCGATCCGACCCCCTACTCTAAGATCCGCGTGTTTTGCTGAAAAAAGGGGATATTTATGAGCGCAGTCCCTCCTCCTTTTCTCGATGTTTGCAATCAAGTTCCTTTTTCCGCTAATTTGGCCCTTTAATTTTTTTGTTACATTTCGGTCCCCTTTTATGTCAGCGCTTTTGATTAAGAGGGAAATTTTCTTTGATCCCTCCGATTCTTTCGCAGTACTACAATGGGGTCCTTTTCTTTCTATTTATTTCAATTAAGCCCCAAACTTCCGCTTTTAAACTCGATTTGGCCCTTTTTGATTATTTTGATTATTTTACTTTTAAATTAATTACTTTTAGAATTATTATTATTATATTTATCATTATTTGTATTATTACTATTATATTCATCATTGTAGATATTAATATTAATTTGTATTATTATTTTGATTATTATCGTATTTAATAATTGTTTTAAATGCTAATCTTGATATTATTTTTGCTAATCTATTATTTATCGTATTTATTTTGTTATTATTATTTTCTAATCTTATAGTTATTACTATTACTTCTTGATTTGAGTATTATTATTTTCATTTTATTACTATTGTTTTTAAATTATTACCATTATTATTACTGTTATTTTCATTATGATATTACTAATATTATTTTTTACTTATATTATTATTATTGTTTTATTATTATTGTTAGTATTAATGTATTATTTTCATTTTCATTTTATTATTACTTATATTATTATTCTCATCTTGTTATCATTACTTTATTCTTTATTGTTTTATTATTTAATTATCATCACTATTATTATTTTATTTTCATTATTATTGTTATTACTATTATTTGATATTTTCTTTATTATCATTATTATTATTAGTATTTTTACCTATATTTATTTTCTTGGCCTAATATTATATCATTAAACAAAATACATTTTGTAAAATCATCATATTGCATCCAAAAATTTTTAAAATAAGGCAATGTTTTGTATTTAGAAATTCGGGGAATAGTGCCCTAACGCGCTGGGTTTCAGTTTTCCATTGGACTAAATAACTCAAACATCCTTTTAATAAATTTCATAAATCACGAGATAACTTTGATTACGAAGGTTTAAAATATCGTGTCCTAACGTGCTGGATGTGATGTTTATATCCTCTCGGAACAAAGAAATCTCAAATTTCAGCCCAAATTATCCAAACATTTTCTAAAGGATCCGTATTTTAAAATCTTTTCAAATTTTCGACATTAAGACACTAATTAATCAATTTGGTACCAATTTTGGGCGTGACGATGGTGCTAACCCTTCCTCGCACGTAACCGACTCTCTGACTGTTCTCTCGATTTTCAGAGACCAAAATTTTTGTTTTGATAAATCAATTTGATTATTAAAAACAACCACTTTTCGAGGTGACCCGATCCCACCTTATCAAAAATGATTGGTGGCGACTCTCGTTTTATTTTCGTTTTCAAAACCAAAGTCGACCCATCGTTTTTCCAAAAAAAATGGTTACGACAGCTTGGCGACTCCACTGGGGATTTCAAATAAGAGAGTCAAGCCACGAGTTGATTACTTCTTATCTTTTTGTCGAAAATTGAAAACTTGGTTTTAATACATGATCCTTTCTTTGCATTTCGTCTGCTTTATGTTACGATCTTCATCATTGTATTCCTATTTCCTTTATTTGCTTCAAGCTTTTGAAATCTTTGCACATTCCATTGCATGATCGTCGTGGTCGCACCTTTTAAGTGGGAGTGAGAAACTACTCCTTCCTAAGGTCTTCACCTCCGTGCAGGATAGTGGATCGCTTTTGGGATACATCCGTACCTATGTCTTCGTGAGATTTTCATCTCCGTGTAGCCATAGGGAAATGTATTCCCCTAAACCGAACTAAGTTCATATGAGCCTATAATGGGTAAAGATCGAGGAATCTGCCGGTTCGGGTACCTTTACCTTAGAACCGAACCACATATAGTGAGCCCTAAGAGCCTACCCTAAGTAGAATTGTACCAAACCCTAGTGGTCACCTGGATAGGTACTCTATTTTATTTATTTCTCCTGTGCTAACCTATTTGGTTTTGTTTATGATTGCATTGCATTGCATCGCACTGCATCATCTTAGAGAGGAGGTGTTGATTCATATTCAATTGCTAAATAGAAGAGTTTGTCATAAGGAAATGGGTTACTTGATAAAGTGGATTATAATACGGTGGTCAAAATATAGTCCAAGCATACAACGAGAGAAGGCTTATGGTCCTCAGAAGAATACAAGACTTTGCCCGAGGATTCAAGCCAACAAGGATTATTCAAGAGTCGTCACGTCTCAAAGAAGCTCATGAGCATCGCAAGGAATAGGTGAGTGAAAAGTCACGCCTAGATCAAACAACAAGAAGCTAGAAGAGGCATTTATTGAGAAAACTCATGGGACACGACCACAACATTCGGATACGAAGAGAAGGATTGGTGTTTTCACCTGGACTATGAGGACAAAGCCGTATATGCAATCCATCTTATATAAAGAAATTTATTTTCTAGAAAAGTTCTTCTAATGGAATTGAATTCATAAACAACGCCTCTCTTTCTTTTTGCATTCATTCCATGCATTTGCATTGCATTTCATGTATTTGCATCACATCGTATCACATGCATTAAAATTCGTAGAAAGACCCTAATTAGGTGAAATTATTTCAGTTAACATAGACCAAAGACTAGAAAAATTAGAGCAGATGCAAAAAGACATGCAGAATCAAATGCAAGAGCAATTAGTCAAGATACAACAGGACATGATAGAGCAGATGCAAGAGTTCCAAAATAATATGATAAGCCAGTTGGCGTTGTTGCTGGCTAAAGAACGCGAGAAAGAAAAAGGCGTTGCTGCTAGTTCAGGGAACGATAATGACGACCCTATTTACCCTTCAGGTTTTGCCCTGCCAAACACCAAAGCACAACTAGATATGTACCCCCAAAGGACACCTATTACTATCGTGCCACAAGATGTCGATCCAGATCGCGATACTGCGCACTTTCCAGGATCGGGATCCAACGCAGGAGATAGTTTAGCCAACCCTTTGGTCCTTGATCTCGATGAAATGGCAGAAATAGACAAGGCAAGAGTGGACATGCCTAGACAACTCAAAGACCGATGCAAGTGGCTAGAAGAGAAGTTCAAAGCAATGGAGACTGATGACTATTGTTACGGGGTAGACGCTAAGGACTTAAGTTTGGTCCCAGACTTGGTACTTCTGCCAAATTTTAAAACTCCAGATTTTGAGAAGTACAATGGGACTAGTTGTCTCGAAGCGCACATCACGATGTTCTGTCAGCGGATGACGGGACACGTTAATAATGACCAATTGCTGATGTTTTCAGGACAGTCTGGTTGGGTCTGTGGCCAAATGGAACAATCAGCTCAGTCGTGCCCAGATTAAGACATGGAAAGACCTGGCACAGGCCTTTATGAAACAATACAGTCAAGTGGCAGACATAGCGCCTGATAGGATCACGCTATAAAATATAGAGAAAAAGCCGAGCGAAAGCTTCAGACAATATGCCCAGCGATGGAGAGAGATAGCAACACAAGTCTAACCACCACTCTTAGAAAAAGAGACGACCATGCTCTTTATTAATACACTTGGGGCCCCGTTTATTACTCATATGTTAGGGAGCGCTACAAAGGGCTTCTCAGACGTTGTAATGATAGGAGAAATGATTGAGAATGCCATAAAAATGGAAGGATAGAAGCAGGAGAAAGTAACAAGAGAATAGCCATAATGAAGAAAGAAAATGAAGTGAATAATACAAACATGGGGCACTCAAAGTCAATTACCATTAATCAGCCAAAAACGGTGACTACTAAGTATAAGGGTTCATCAAGAAAAGAATCTCGCACAAGGAAAAACACTGAAAAACTCTAATTTACGCCGATCTCGATGACGTATAAGGAGTTGTATCAAAGTTTATTTGATGTGCACGTTGTGTCCCCCAACTATCCAAAACCGATGCAACCTCCATACCCAAAATGGTATGACCCAAACGATCAGTGTGAGTACCACGCGGGGATCACAGGCCATTCGATAGAAAATTGCCTTACTTTTAAAAATTGGTGGAAAATTTCATCAATATAGGTATTGTGAAATTCGATAAAAAGTAGTGGTAATTGAAAGTGGGGGCAAGAGAGTTGCGCTTCCTTGAAGAAGTCATCAAAAGCCTAGAAATCGGGAGATTAGAACACCAATGGTATACCCGAAGAGAGAACTGACGAATAAAAGTTTTTCGAGCATCTGCCTTTATGTACTTGAGAGTGTTTTGAACAATGAGACTGTGGAAGAAACATGTATTTTTAAAGCTAATCTAGAGTAATGTGCAAAACACACTTGTTGCTTTAAACCCAGAAGAAATAAGATTTTTTTGTGAAGTAGGCGTGTGTCCGTAATTTTATTTCAATAAAATGCATCTTTCTAAGTAAATATTTTCATTCTTTACATTTTATAATTGTATATATTTTTCATATTTTTCATTCTTTTTTTTCATGACTATATCATACGAATAATCATCCTTAGAATCATTTATTCTTTGGATTATCTGTCTTCATGCCCACAATGGGTACCCAGATATCAATGACATGAGCGACGCTGTTACTGACTCCCTTTCTAGTGGGATATGTGTATAGAGGGATCTAAGGACTTGGAAGATGACAGAGATTGCAACTTATATTCTAACTTGTTAAAAATGGTAGATCCTACCTTACGAAGTGTCAGCAGACACTACGAGCTAACGAGGGGGATGAAGATGAAAGCTTAGCCCACCGCAGGAATAAGGCAAAGCATCATTGAGTTATCTCCAAGAATTCAAAGATGTTTTCGCATGATCACATCAAGATACGCCTAGGCTACTGAAAAGTGGGATGTTGTTAAGATTGGTGTTTAAAGAACCCATGTTAATGGTTCTACAATGGCCAGGCTAATCAAGAGGTTCGAGCTATTGGTTTATCAAGAAAGGGAAATTGCAGCAGATACGTCGTAAATGCCAAATTGAGGAAGACAAGACTTATGCGCCTCCTCCCTTTTTTTTTATATGTGGGGCACAGATGTTACGGGGCCAATCTCGTCAAAAGCATCTAGCCGACACCAATTCATCTTCGTGATTGCCAATTACTTCATTGAGAGGGTGAAGGTCGCTTCATATGCCAAAGTTACAAAGTCAGTAGTCACCAAAAACAAATAAAGAAAAGAGAAAAGAAAAAAGAGTGGCAATAAAGAATGTCAAAAATAAACATGTTTAACGTAATTGCACAAATTTACAGTCTGTTCAAAGATTAGACACTGTATCAGTACAACAAAAGCAGCCAAAAACCATTCAAAATTTTTAAAAAATGACTGATATTTGTAAAAGTTGGCATATAGAAGTTACCATTTACCTTCTATACTTCGTGAACGTTGGCCAGGACCTTCACCGAGGCAATGTCTTTGTCATTGGTTCACAAAATGGGAGTAATTGTTGGAAGTTAAGATTCTTTTTCTCCAAGTTGGATGAAGCAGAATGTCTACAGTAAGCTTGATTGAAAGCATGCATCATAGTCGAATGTACCAAAATGGATGATACGGCTTACAACAAAAAAGGTTCGCTCAAGAGAATTTCAAGAGGGAGACCTGGCATCAAGAAGGATTCTTCTCATACAAAAGGACTCCAGAGGAAAGTAAATGCCAAATTTTAAAAAAAAAAACTTTATGTGGTGAAGAAGACTTGTTTTGGAAGATCATTAACTTTGACCAAGAGGGATGGCAAGGACATGTTCAAGCCGGTAAGTTCAGATTTCATCTAAAAGGAGAGGCCAAGGTGAAAACAAGCAAAGGGCGCCTTGAGAAATAAAAAAACAAAAATAAAAAAAGAAATAAAAATTTTCGTCAGAAAAAGAAGAAAGAAAATGAGAGGCCAAGGCGAAAACCCGCAAAGGGCGCTTTGAGACCAAAAGGGATTTGAGTTGAAAACCCAAGAAGGGCGGCTCAATTTTTGTTTGAAAGTGGGGCATACAGTAGCCTTGCTACGCTTGAATTAACAGTGAAGAAGTATGTTACGTCTTGGGGCATCGACAAAGTACTCCGGATCCCCTAAACACATATTGAGCTTAAAATGGTCCTCAAGAAGTTTGAAGAGAAGCTCAGTCATGATATCTGGGCACCTAGTTTTCATTTTACCCATTTATGGTTATTTATTTCAAAGTACACTACCAATAAATTTTCTTCTTCATTGCATTTTGCTAGCTGTGATCAACTTGTTTGTTTTGAGCTATGCTCCAAATAAATTTTCATTTCATCCATTGCTATGATCTTTTTCAAGCATTTTTCATTGAAATATCAATTAGCGGACTAATAATACTTTCATCAAAGGAGTTTCGCATATTACTTTGGAAGCTTCTAAATAATACAAGGAACTGAAACAAAACTGTTGTTTAGAACTCACCAAGCCTAAGGTCTGAAAATATTGGAGAAAGATGATTATCTCTTTGGACTCTTTTATTGGTTGAACAAAAGACAAGACATTTCATTAGTGATAAAACCTCGGCAAACAACGAGCAATGTCAACCCAGGTGTACCAGGGGATCATTATCAAAAAAATGATGATGCTTTACATTCATCCAAATATCAGGCATATACATCTGGTCATTACACCCAGTGAATGGTGTAACAGATCAAATTGATCCTATACCTCGGGGTTACAACAGGATGGATAGAAGAAACCAAATGTTATTCTCCTGAAGTTGCAGTGGGAGGTACAAACTTTATGTCCCAGAAGGTACAGTGGAAGGGACTCTGAAATTACAGCGGGGCAAGCTTGCTGAGCGGAATATGATCGTTTCTTTGGATTTTCTATCAAAGATACCAGCTGACAACCTTAATGAACCTTAATGAACTATGAGCAATGACGACCTTAAGTATTTAAAAAAGGATCATTTCATTTTGCATTCATACATCATCATTCAAAGCACGTTTAGTTAGGAGCATTCGACTCATTCTGATCATTGCATCCTAATCATCATAAAAAGACCATTCTCATGACATTCTGCATTCATGAAAATATCGTCCATAATACATTTAGTTAGGGGCATTAGGTCCCTTATGATCATTGCATCCTAATCATTATACATTTAACAAAGGATCATTCTCATGACATTCTGCATTCATGCAAATGTCATCCATAGTCATTTAGTTAGGAGCATTCGATTTATTCTGATCATTGCGTCCTAGTCATTGTAAAAAGACCATTCTTATGACATTCTGCATTCATACAAGTGTCGTCCATAACACATGTAGTTAAGAGGCTTTGAGTCATTCCGATCATAGCATCCTAATCATTTGCATAAGCATAAGCACATAAAATTAATTCTACAGGACAGGTTCCTCAAAGAATGGTGTAGCAAAATCGAAATTTAGATTTTGTTCCTAGAGATGATAGTGGAGCAGACTGAAGATTGAAGTCTTCCTGAAGATATTAAGGAAGCAAATTGAAAAGTTCAGATTTTGTTCCCTAGAGATGATAGTGGAGCAGACTGAAAATTGAAGTCTTCCTGAAGATAGTAAGGAAGCAAAATTGGAAAGTTCAGATTTTGTTCCCTAGAGATGGTAGTGGAACAGACTGAAGATTGAAGTCTTCCTAAAGATAGTAAGGAAGCAAACCAAAAAGTTTAGATTTTGTTCCCTAGAGATGATAGTGGAGCAGACTGAAGATTGAAGTCTTCTTGAAGATAGTAAGGAAGCAAATTGGAAAGTTCAGATTTTGTTCCCTAGAGATGATAGTGGAGCAGACTGAAGATTGAAGTCTTCTTGAAGATAGTAAGGAAGTAAATTGGAAAGTTCAGATTTTGTTCCCTAGAGATGATAGTGGAGCAGACTGAAGATTGAAGTCTTCCTGAAGATAGTAAGGAAGCAAAATTGGAAAGTTCAGATTTTGTTTCCTAGAGATGGTAGTGGAACAGACTGAAGATTGAAGTCTTCCTGAAGATAGTAAGGAAGCAAATTGGAAAGTTCAGATTTTGTTCCCTAGAGATGATAGTGGAGCAGACTAAAGATTGAAGTCTTCCTAAAGATAGTAGGGAAGCAAACCAAAAAGTTCAGATTTTGTTCCCTAGAGATGATAGTAGAGCAGACTGAAGATTGAAGTCTTCCTGAAGGTAGTGAGGAAGCAAATTAGAAAGTTCAGAATTCTTATTTCCTTGAAGTTCCCGTGGTGTAGGTTGAGATTACAAATCCCGTCTCCCTGAGTTAACAATGAGGTTAAATCCTTATTTTTTTGAAGTTTCAGTAGAGAAGATAGAGATTACGAATCTCTTCTCCCTGAATTCTTATTTCCTCGAAGTTCTCGTGGAGTAGGTTGAGATTACGAATCCCGTCTCCCTGAGTTAACAATGAGGATAAATTATTATTTCTTTGAAGTTTCAGTAGAGAAGATGGAGATTACGAATCTCTTCTCCCTGAATTCTTATTTCCTCGAAGTTCCGTGGAGTAGGTTGAGATTACAAATCCCGTCTCCCTGAGTTAACAATGAGGTTAAATCCTTATTTTTTTGAAGTTTCAGTAGAGAAGATGGAGATCATGAATATCTTCTCCCTGAATTCTTATTTCCTCGAAGTTTCCGTAGAGTAGGTTGAGATTACAAATCCCGCTTCCCTGAGTTAACAATGAGGTTAAATCCTTATTTCTTTGAAGTTTCAGTAGAGAAGATGAAGATTACGAATCTCTTCTCCCTGAATTCTTATTTCCTCAAAGTTCTCGTGGAGTAGGTTGAGATTACAAATCCCGTCTCCCTGAGTTAACAATGAGGATAAATTCTTATTTCTTTGAAGTTTCAGTAGAGAAGATGGAGATTACGAATCTCCTCTCCCTGAATTCTTATTTCCTCGAAGTTCCCGTGGAGTAGGTTGAGATTACAAATCCCGTCTCCCTGAGTTTACAATGAGGGTCAATCCTTATCTCTTTGAAGCAGAGAAGATTGAGTGGAGCAGATTAAAGCTACAGGTCCTATCTCTCTGAAGTAGCAGTGAAGTGGATCAAAGCAACAAGATACTGTGGACTAGAATGATACTACCTGAAGTAAAGGAGCGAGACTCAGCAAAACTGGGCAAAATTGGTCCTTTTAAAGTCTTTACTTCGTTCTCATTACACGACAACAAGCAAAGAGGGGCAGCTGTCATAGCCCAATTTTGCTCGGGCTTACAAGCCCATTTTGCCCAGCTCAATTACAAACCCGAATGACCCACAAACTATTAGCCCAAACCTTAAACTTTAACCCACTATAAACCCAAAATAGAATAAAAACAAAGAAACCCTAGCTAGCCGCCTAGTCTGTCGGCCCTCTCCACTTGCCCTGCCCACTCATCGCCAAACCTCGCCACCATCACCATCAGCCATCAGCACAAGCACCGCCCATACCTTGCAAATAGAGGCGAATACGCAACAGAGAAAACAACAAGCAAGCATGTAATTTCTTTCGGATATTTAAGCCCGAAAACAACAATGTAAAAAGGACCCATTTTTTAGATTCAATACAAAAATAGACTCTCGAAATACCAGCATTCAGATCTTTTTTCGATTATCAATAGAGCATAAAAATTCAAACACAAACAGAACCAGAGAGAAATAAGAAGGAATCGAAGGCGCTAAAAAGCCATAAAAAAATCAAATCAGCGACTAAAAGGTGATTTACTTTCGAAGTCTTCTCTTTTCGTTTCTTTTTTTTAACATATATATACACACATATATTGTTATTATTTTTTTAAAAAAATATAAAAAATACATTTCTTACCTTTTTCGGCCATCGTGATCAGTGGCCGGCGCGACGGAGAACGGCGACCAGAGCGACGCTGAAGCCCCCCTTTTCGGACCTGCAGAGAATAGAAGAGAGAAGTCAGGCCCTTTTTTTTAAAACACAAAGCAGAAATGATTTTTTTTCAACAATTTTTTACTTACATAAACAACACAAAACGACGCCATTTTAATCGGCGTCCATAAGCCCCAAAACGACGTTGTTTTA
Source organism: Gossypium rotundifolium (assembly GCA_025506655.1). Classification (NCBI taxonomy): domain Eukaryota; kingdom Viridiplantae; phylum Streptophyta; class Magnoliopsida; order Malvales; family Malvaceae; genus Gossypium; species Gossypium rotundifolium. The sequence continues at coordinate 89,212,390 of CP106727.1, forward strand.
CCTGGCTCGACCCGATCCGACCCGCCTACTCGAAGATCCGCTTGTTTTGCCGAAAAAAAGGGATATTTATGGGCGCAGTCCCTCCTCCTTTTCTGATGTTTGCAATCAAGTTCCTTTTTCCTATCAATTTGGCCCCGTTAATTTTTTTAAGTTACATTTCAGTCCCTTTTTTATGCTGCACATTTTGATTAAGAGGGAAATTTTCTCTTTTGATCCCTCTAATTCTTTCGCGTGCTACAATGGGGTCCCTTTTCTTTCTATTTATTTCGAATTAAGCCCCAAACTTCCGTTTTAAACTCGATTTGGCCTCTTTTTGATTAGTTTGATTATTTTACTATTAAATTAATTACTTTTAGAATTATTATTATTATTATATTTATCATTATTTGTATTATTACTATTATATTCATCATTGTAGATATTAATATTTATTTGTATTATTATTTTGATTATTATCGTATTTAATAATTGTTTTAAATGCTAATCTTAATATTATTTTTGCTAATCTATTATTTATCGTATTTATTTTGTTATTATTATTTTCTAATCTTATAGTTATTACTATTACTTCTTGATCCGAGTATTATTATTTTCATTTATTACTATTGTTTTTATATTATTACCATTATTATTACCGTTATTTTCATTATCATATTACTAATATTATTTTTTACTTATATTATTGTTATTGTTTTATTATTATTGTTAGTATTAATGTATTATTTTCATTTTCATTTCATTATTACTTATATTATTATTCTCATCTTGTTATCATTATTTTATACTTTATTGTTTTATTATTTAATTATCATCACTATTATTATTTTATTTTCATTATTATTGTTATTACTATTATTTGATATTTTCATTATTATCATTATTATTATTAGTATTTTTTACCTATATTCATTTTCTTGGCCTAATATTATATCATTAAACAAAATATATTTTGTAAAATCATCATATTGCATCCAAAGATTTTTAAAATAAGGCAATGTTTTGTATTTAGAAATTCGGGGAATAGTGCCCTAACGTGCTGGGTTTCAGTTTTCCATTGGACTAAATAACTAAAACATCCTTTTAATAAATTTCGTAAATCACGAGACAACTTTGATTACGAAGGTTTAAAATATCGTGTTCTAACGTGCTGGATGTGATGTTTATATCCTCTCGGAACAAAGAAATCTCAAATTTCAGCCCAAATTATCCAAACATTTTCTAAAGGATCCGTATTTTAAAATCTTTTCAAATTTCCGACATTAAGACACTAATTAATCAATTTGGTACCAATTTTGGGCGTGACGATGGTATGAACGAGCACCTTGCAAATTACTAAGTAAAAGTAGGTATATCAAGTGGACTCTATTATTATTGGAATTCGGCGCAAGTACCATCTATAAGCTGTAGTATATAGGCTTGAGCACCTGTATCTTCTCCACCTCGGTTGTATAATTTGATAATGTTTCAAAATTTTCCTTTAGCCACAAAAATTTTAAACTCGTAAATTTGTCGGTACCATGACTAGAAGAGCATCCAAGAAAGTCATAGCAGAGAGCCGCAGGATTTGCTATGCCGCTTTAACCGGTCATTGGCATCACCATCCTTGCGACATCCTTCAATGTGATGGTGCATTCCCCACATAGTAAATGAAAGGGGTGCATCTTTAGACGCCACTGGTCAACTAGTGCCGATATTAAGTCGCCCCTCAACTTAAACACACATATTAATGCCTCTGATCCAAATCCCACGACACCTAAGTAGGGCATAATCCGTGTGTCCGGTCGGTAGTTCGGACCATGGCCACACGGCGTCAACACGCGGTACGAACCCTATTCATATTATAAAATTGGTTAAGATCTCACAATTAAATAGAAATTTACGTGCAACTATGCCAAAAAATACGTGCAACATTAGAAAATTCTCTTATCTGTAAATGGATCGTCCTAACTGTGTGATCTTTTGTAGTAATTAAAGAACTCGTATCGATATCTGCAAAAACATTTAAAATTTTCTTTAATATTCGACTTAACACAATATATAGTACTATTACAAATATCTAAACTAACACAATTTTAACGGTACTAACAAGTAAATAAGATATAGTACACTTTTACAACCAATAAAATGTGAAATATAGTACACTTTTTACAACCAATACAAAACTAACGAAGAATAACAAATAAAAATATATAGTACTATTACAAATATCTAACACACATAATTCTATTTTTGTTTTAAAGTTAACAAATTATTATAGAAAAAATTAAACCTTTAACATAATTTTAAACTATTAATAATAATTATAGTATTAAAAAAAAATACATACCTGTTGTCATAGCCCAATTTTGCCCAGGCTTACAAGCCCATTTTGCCCAGCTCAATTACAAACCCGAATGGCCCACAAACTATCAGCCCAAACCTTAAACTTTAACCCACTACAAACCTAAAATAGAATAAAAACAAAGAAACCCTAGCTAGCCGCCCCTATTCCTATCTGACCCCTCCACTTCCCTCGCCCATCACTTGTTGCCAAAGCACATCACATCACATCACATCACATCACCATCACACTAGACAAGCACCGCCCATACCCAGCAAATAGAGGCGAATACACAATAGAGAAAGCAACAAGCAAGCATGTAATTTCTTTCGGCTATTTAAGCCCGAAAACAACAATGTAAAAAGGACCCTTTTTTTGGATTCAATACAAAAATAGACTCTCTAAATACCAGTATTCAAATCTTTTTTCGATTATCAATAAAGCATAAAAATTCAAACACAAACAGAAACAGAGAGAAATAAGAAGGAATCGAAGGTGCTAAAAAACCACTAAAAAAATCAAATTAGTGACTAAAAGGTGATTTACTTTCGAAGTCTTCTCTTTTCCTTTCTTTTTTTTTTTGACATATATATACACACATATATTGTTATTATTTTTAAAAAAAATATAAAACAAAAATACATTTCTTACCTTTTTCGACCACCATGCACGATGGCCGGCGTGACGAAGAACGGCGACCGGAGCGACGCTGAAGCCCTCCCTTTTCGGACCTGCAGAGAACAGAAGAGAGAAGTTAGGACCTTTTTTTTAAAACACAAAGAAGAAATGATTTTTTTTCAACAATTTTTTACTTATATAAGCAACACAAAACGACGCAGTTTTATCGGCGTCCATAAGCCCAAAACGACGTTGTTTTACCTGGCTCGACTCGATCCGACCCGCCTACTCGAAGATCCGCGTGTTTTGCCCAAAAAAGGGGATATGTATGAGCGCAGTCCCTCCTCCTTTTCTGATGTTTGCAATCAAGTTCCCTTTTCCTGTCAATTTGGCCCGTTAATTTTTTTGTTACATTTCACCCCTTTTTTGTCTTTGACGCTTTGATTAAGAGGGAAATTTTCTCTTTTGATCCCTCTGATTCTTTCGCATACTACAATAGGGTCCTTTTTCTTTCTATTTATTTCGAATTAAGCCCCAAACTTCCGTTTTAAACTCGATTTGGCCCCTTTTTGATTATTTTGATTATTTTACTTTTAAATTAATTACTTTTAGAATTATTATTATTATATTTATCATTATTTGTATTATTACTATTATATTCATCATTGTAGATATTAATATTAATTTGTATTATTATTTTGATTATTATCGTATTTAATAATTGTTTTAAATGCTAATCTTAATATTATTTTTGCTAATCTATTATTTATCGATTTATTTTGTTATTATTATTTTCTAATCTTATAGTTATTACTATTACTTCTTGATCTGAGTATTATTATTTTCATTTTATTACTATTGTTTTATATTATTACCATTATTATTACCGTTATTTTCATTATCATATTGCTAATATTATTTTTTACTTATATTATTATTATTGTTTTATTATTATTGTTAGTATCAATGTATTATTTTCATTTTCATTTCATTATTACTTATATTATTATTCTCATCTTGTTATCATTATTTTATACTTTATTGTTTTATTATTTAATTTTATTATTTAATTATCATCACTATTATTATTTTATTTTCATTATTATTGTTATTACTATTATTTGATATTTTCATTATTATCATTATTATTATTAGTATTTTTACCTATATTTATTTTCTTGGCCTAATATTATATCATTAAACAAAATACATTTTGTAAAATCATCATATTGCATCCAAAAATTTTTAAAATAAGGCAATGTTTTGTATTTAGAAATTCGGGGAATAGTGCCCTAACGTGTTGGGTTTCGATTTTCCATTGGACTAAATAACTAAAAAATCCTTTTAATAAATTTCGTAAATCACGAGACAACTTTGATTACGAAGGTTTAAAATATCGTGTCCTAACGTGCTGGATGTGATGTTTATATCCTCTCGGCACAAAAAAATCTCAAATTTCAGCCCAAATTATCCAAACATTTTCTAAAGGATCCGTATTTTAAAATCTTTTCAAATTTCCGACATTAAGACACTAATTAATCAATTTGGTACCAATTTTGGGCGTGACGATGGTGCTAACCCTTCCTCGCACGTAACCGACTCTCGGACCTGTTTCTCTGATTTTCGTAGACCAAAATTTTTGTTTTGATAAATCAATTTGATTATTAAAAATAACCACTTTTCGAGGTGACCCGATCCCACCTCATCAAAAATGATTGGTGGCGACTCCCGTTTTATTTTCGTTTTCAAAACCAAAGTCAACCCGTCGTTTTTCCAAAAAAAAATGGTTACGACAGCTTGGCGACTCCACTGGGGATTTCAAATAAGAGAGTCAAGCCACGAGTTGATTACTTCTTGTCTTTTTGTCAAAAATTGAAAACTTGGTTTTAATACACGATCCTTTCTTTGCATTTCATCTACTTTATGTTACGATCTTCATCATTGTATTCCTATTTCCTTTATTTGCTTCAAGCTTTTGAAATCTTTGCACATTCCATTGCATGATCGTCGTGGTCGCACCTTTTAAGTGGGAGTGAGAAACTACTCCTTCCTGAGGTCTTCACCTCCGTGCAGGATAGTGGATCACTTTTGGGATACATCCGTACCTATGTCTTTGTGAGATTTTCATCTCCGTGCAGCCATAGGGAAATGTATTCCCCTAAACCGAACTCAGTTCATATGAGCCAATAATGGGTGAGGATCGAGGAATCTGTCGGTTCGGGTACCTTTACCTTAGAACCGAACCACATATAGTGAGCCCTAAGAGCCTACCCTAAGTAGAATCGTACCAAACCCTAGTGGTCACCTGGATAGATACTCTATTTTATTTATTTCTCCTGTGCTAACCTGTTTTGTTTTGTTTATGATTGCATTGCATTGCATCGCACTGCATCATCTTAGAGAGGAGGTGTTGATTCATATTCGATTGCTAAATAGAAGAGTTTGTCATAAAGAAATGGGTTACTTGATAAAGTGGATTATAATACGGTCGTCAAAATATAGTCCAAGCATACAACGAGAGGAGGCTGATGGTCCTCAGAAGAATACAAGACTTTGCCCGATGATTCAAGCCAACAAGGATTATTCAAGAGTCGTCACGTTTCAAAGAAGCTTATGAGCATCGCAAGGAATAGGTGAGTGAAAAGTCGCAGCCTAGATCAAACAACAAGAAGCTAGAAGAGGCATCTATTGAGAAAACTCACGGGACACGACCACAACATATGGATACGAAGAGAAGGATTGGTGTTTTCACCTGGACTATGAGGACAAAGCCGCATATGCAATCCATCTTATATAAAGAAATTTATTTTCTAGAAAAGTTCTTCTAATGGAATTGAATTCATAAACAACGCCTCTCTTTCTTTTTGCATTCATTCCATGCATTTGCATTGCATTTCATGCATTTGTATCACATCGTATCACATGCATTAAAATTCGTAGAAAGACCCTAATTAGGTGAAATTATTTCAGTTAACATGGACCAAAGACTAGAAAAATTAGAGCAGATGCAAAAAGACATGCAGAATCAAATACAAGAGCAATTAGTTAAGATACAACAGGACATGATAGAGCAGATGCAAGAGTCCCAAAATAATATGATAAGCCAGTTGGTGCAGTTGCTGGCTAAAGAACGTGAGAAAGAAAAAGGCGTTGCTGCTAGTTCAGGGAACGATAATGATGACCCTATTTACCCTTCAGGTTTTGTCTCGCCAAACACCAAAGCACAACTAGATATGTACCCCCAAAGGACACCTATTACTATCAGGCCATAGTATCAGACCGGTACCGCGATACCTGCGCACTTTCCAGGATCGGGATCCAACTCAAGAGATAGTTTAGCCTACCCTTTGGTCCTCGATCTCGATGAAATGGCAGAAATAGACAAGGCAAGAGTGGACATGCCTAGACAACTCGAAGACCATTGCAAGTGGCTAAAAGAGAAGTTCAAAGCAATGGAGACTGCTGACTATCGTTACGGGGTAGACGCTAAGGACTTAAGTTTGGTCTCGGACGTGGTACTTCTGCCAAATTTTAAAACTCCAGATTTTGAGAAGTACAATGGGACTAGTTGTCTCGAAGCGCACATCACGATGTTCTGTCAATGGATGACAGGACACGTTAATAATGACCAATTGTTGATGTTTTCGGGACAGTCTGGTTGGGACTGTGGCCAAATGGTACAATCAGCTCAGTCGTGCCCAGATTAAGACATGGAAAGACCTGGCACATGCATTCATGAAACAATACGGTCACGTGGCAGACATAGCGCCTAATAGGATCACGCTGTAAAATACGGAGTAAGCCTGATAGGATCACACTGTAAAATACGGAGTAAAAGTCGAGCGAGAGCTTCAAACAATATGCCCAGCGATGGAGAGATAGCAACACAAGTCCAACCACCACTCTTAGAAAAAGAGACGACCATGCTCTTTATTAATACACTTGGGGCCCCGTTTATTACTCATACGTTAGGGAGCACTACAAAGAGCTTCTCGGACGTTGTAATGACGGGAGAAATGATTAAGAATGCCATAAAAATGGAAGGATAGAACCAGGAGAAAGTAACAAGAGAATAGCCATAATGAAGAAAGAAAATGAAGTGAATAATACAAACATGGGGCACTCAAAGTCAATTACCATTAATCAGCCAAAAACGGTGACTACTAAGTATAAGGGTTCATCAAGAAAAGAATCTCTCACAAGGAAAAACACTGAAAAACTCCAATTTTCGCCGATCCCGATGACGTATAAGGAGTTGTATCAAAGTTTATTTGATGCACACGTTGTGTCCCCCAACTATCCAAAACCGATACAACCTCCATACCCAAAATGGTATGACCCAAACAATCAGTGTGAGTACCACGCGGGGATCACAGGCCATTCGTTAGAAAATTGCCTTACTTATAAGAAATTGTGGAAAATTTCATCAACATGGGTATTGTGAAATTCGATGAAAAAGCAGTGGTAATTGAAAGTGGGGGCAGGAGAGTTGCACTTCCTTGAAGAAGTCATCAGAAGCCTAGAAATCGGGAGATCAGAATACCAATGGTACACCCGAAGAGAGAACTGACGAATAAAAGTTTTCCGAGCATCTGCCTTTATGTACTTGAGAGTGTTTTGAATAATAAGACTGTGGAAGAAACATGTATTTTTAAAGCTAATCTAGAGTAATGTGCAAAACACACTTGTTGCTTTAAACCCAGAAGAAATAAGATTTCTTTTGTGAAGTAGGCGTGTGTCTAGAATTTTTATTTCAATAAAATGCATCTTTCTAAGTAAATATTTTCATTCTTTACATTTCATACTGTACAAATTTTTTCATATTTTTTCATTCTTTTTTTTCATGACTATATCATATGAATAATCATCCTTAGAATCATTTATTCTTTGGATTATCTGTCTTCATGCCCACAATGGGTACCCAGATATCAATGACATGAGCGACGCTATTACTGACTCCCTTTCTAGTGGGATATGTGTAGAGAGGGATCTAAGGACTTGGAAGATGACAGAGATTGCAACTTATATCCTAACTTGTTAAAAATGGTAGATCCTACCTTACGAAGTGGCAGCAGACACTACGAGCTAACGAGGGGGATGAAGATGAAAGCCTAGCCCACCGCAGGAATAAGGCAAAGCATCATTGAGTTATCTCCAAGAATTTAAAGATGTTTTCGCATGATCACATCAAGATACGCCTAGGCTACTGAAAAGTGGGTATGCTGTTAAGATTGGTGTTTAAAGAACCCATGTTAATGGTTCTACAATGGCCAGGCTAATCAAGAGGTTCGAGCTATTGGTTTATCAAGAAAGGAAAATTGCAGCAAATACGTCGTAAATGCCAAATTGAGGAAGACATGACTTATGCGCCTCCTCCCTTTTTTTCTATATGTGGGGCACAGATGTTACGGGGCCAATCTCATCAAAAGCATCTAGTCGACACCAATTCATCTTCGTGATTGCCAATTACTTCATTGAGAGGGTGAAGGTCGCTTCATATGCCAAAGTTACAAAGTCAACAGTCATCAAATCCAAATAAAGAAAAGAGAAAAGAAAAAAGAGTGGCAATAAAGAATGTCAGAAATAAACATGTTTAACGTAATTGCACAAATTTACAATCAAATGCTCAAAGATCGAATGTCATCAGAATTGCAAGATACACAAAAGCGACCAAAAACCATTCAAAATTTTTGAAAAATGACTGATATTTGTAAAAGTTGGCATAGAGAAGTTACCATTTACCTTCTATGCTTCGTGAACGTTGGCCAGGACCTTCACCGAGGCAACGTCTTTCTCATTGGTTCACAAAATGGGAGCAATTATTGGAAGTTAAGATTCTTTTTCTCTAAGTTGGATGAAGCAGAATGTCTACAGCAAGCTTGATTGAAAGCATGCATCATAGTTGAATGTACCAAAAATGGATGGTACGGGCTTACAACAAAAAGGTTCGCTCAAGAGAATTTCAGGAGGGAGACCTGGCATCAAGAAGGATTCTTCTCATACAAAAGGACTCCAGAGGAAAGTAAATGCCAAATTTAAAAAAAAAAACTTTATGTGGTGAAGAAGACTTGTTTTGGAAGATCATTAACTTTGACCAAGAGGGATGGCAAGGACATGTTCAAGTCGGTAAGTTAAGATTTCATCTAAAAGGAGAGGCCAAGGTGAAAACCCGCAAAGGGTGCCTTAAGAAATAAAAAAACAAAAATAAAAAAAGAAATAAAAATTTTCGTCAGAAAAAGAAGAAAGAAAATGAGAGGCCAAGGCGAAAACCCGCAAAGGGCGCTTTGAGACCAAAAGGGATTTGAGTTGAAAACCCAAGAAGGGCGGCTCAATTTTTGTTCGAAAGTGGGGCATACAGTAGCCTTGCTACGCTTGAATTAATAGTGAAGAAGTATGTTACGTCTTGGGGCATCGACAAAGTACTCTGGATCCCCTAAACACATATTGAGCTTAAAATGATCCTCAAGAAGTTTGAACAAAGAAGCTCAGGCTGCGATATCTGGGGCACCTAGTTTTCATTTTACCCATTTATGGTTATTTATTTCAAAGTACACTACCAATAAATTTTCTTCTTCATTGCATTTGCTAGCTGTGTTCAACTTGTTTGTTTCGAATTATATTCTCCTAATAAATTTCCATTTCATTCATTGCTATGATCTTTTTCAAGCATTTTGCATTGAAATATCAATTAGCGGACTAATAATACTTTCATAAAAGGAGTTTCGCATATTACTTTGGAAGCTTCTAAATAATACAATGAACAGAAACAAAACTGTTGTTTAGAACTCACCAAGCCTAAGGTCTGAAAATATTAGAGAAAGATGATTATCTCTTTGGACTCTTTTATTGGTTGAACAAAAGACAAGACATTTCATTAGTGATAAAACCTCGGCAAACAATGAGCAATGTCAACCCAAGTGTACCAGGGGATCATTATCGAAAAAATGATGATGCTTTACATTCATCCAAATATCGAGCATATACATCCGTCATTACACCCAAAGAATGGTGTAATGATCAAATTGATCCTATACCTCGGGTTACAACAGATGGATAGAAGAAACCAAATGTTATTCTCCGAAGTTGCAAGGGAGGTACAAAATTTATGTCCCGAAGGTACAAGTGGAAGGACTCAAATTACAATGGGCAAGCTTGCCGAGCGGAATATGATCGCTTCTTTGGATTTTCTATCAAACATACCAATGAATGAAAAGCATGATAATGCATCAATGATAGAACCTTAATGAACTACGAGCAATGACGACCTTAAGCATTTAAAAGGATCATTTCATTTTGCATTCATACATCATCATTCAAAGCACGCTTAGTTAGCAAAGATTCGACTCATTCGATCATTGCATCCTAATCATCATAAAAGACCATTCTCATGACATTCTGCATTCATGTAAATATCGTCCATAATACATTTAGTTAGGGGCATTAGGTCCCTTATGATCATTGCATCCTAATCATTATACATTTAACAAAGGATCATTCTCATGACATTCTGCATTCATGCAAATGTCATCCATATTCATTTAGTTAGGAGCATTCGATTTATTCTGATCATTACATCCTAGTCATTGTAAAAAGACCATTTTTATGACATTTTGCATTCATACAAGTGTTGTCCATAACACATGTAGTTAGGAGGCTTTGAGTCATTCCGATCATAGCATCCTAATCATTTGCATAAGCATAAGCACATAAAATTAATTCTATAGGACAGGTTCCTCAAAGAACTGTGTAGCAAAATCAAAATTTAGATTTTGTTCCCTAGAGATGATTATGGAGCAGACTGAAGATTGAAGTCTTCCTGAAGATATTAAGGAAGCAAATTAAAAAGTTCAGATTTTGTTCCTTAGAGATGATAGTGGAGCAGACTAAAAATTGAAGTCTTCCTGAAGATAGTAAGGTAGCAAAATTGGAAAGTTCAGATTTTGTTCCCTAGAGATGGTAGTGGAACAGACTGAAGATTGAAGTCTTCCTAAATATAGTAAGGAAGCAAACCAAAAAGTTTAGATTTTGTTCCCTAGAGATGATAGTGGAGCAGACTGAAGATTGAAGTCTTCTTGAAGATAATAAGAAAGCAAATTGGAAAGTTCAGATTTTGTTCCCTAGAGATGATAGTGGAGCAGATTGAAGATTGAAGTCTTCCTGAAGATAGTAAGGAAGCAAATTGGAAAGTTCAGATTTTGTTCCCTAGAGATGATAGTGGAGCAGACTGAAGATTGAAGTTTTCCTGAAGATAGTAAGGAAGCAAAATTGGAAAGTTCAGATTTTGTTTCCTAGAGATGGTAGTGGAACAGACTGAAGATTGAAGTCTTCTTGAAGATAGTAAGGAAGCAAATTGGAAAGTTGAGATTTTGTTCCCTATAGATGATAGTGGAGCAGACTGAAGATTGAAGTCTTCCTAAAGATAGTAGGGAAGCAAACCAAAAAGTTCAGATTTTGTTCCCTAGAGATGATAGTAGAGCAGACTGAAGATTGAAGTCTTCCTGAAGATATTGAGGAAGCAAATTAGAAAGTTCAGAATTCTTATTTTCTCGAAGTTCCCGTGGTGTAGGTTGAGATTACAAATCCCGTCTCCCTGAGTTAACAATGAGGTTAAATCCTTATTTCTTTGAAGTTTCAGTAGAGAAGATAGAGATTACGAATCTCTTCTCCCTAAATTCTTATTTCCTCGAAGTTCCTGTGGAGTAGGTTGAGATTACAAATCCCGTCTCCCTGAGTTAACAATGAGGATAAATTATTATTTCTTTGAAGTTTCAGTAGAGAAGATGGAGATTACGAATCTCTTCTCCCTGAATTCTTATTTCCTCAAAGTTCCCGTGGAGTAGGTTGAGATTACAAATCCCGTCTCCCTGAGTTAACAATGAGGTTAAATCCTTATTTTTTTAAAGTTTCAGTAGAGAAGATGGAGATTACGAATATCTTCTCCCTGAATTCTTATTTCCTCGAAGTTTCCGTAGAGGAGGTTGAGATTACAAATCTCGTCTCCCTGAGTTAACAATGAGGTTAAATCCTTATTCCTTTGAAGTTTCAGTAGAGAAGATGGAGATTACGAATCTCTTCTCCCTGAATTCTTATTTCCTCGAAGTTCTTGTGGAGTAGGTTGAGATTACAAATCCCGTCTCCCTGAGTTAACAATGAGGATAAATTCTTATTTCTTTGAAGTTTCAGTAGAGAAGATGGAGATTACGAATCTCTTCTCCCTGAATTCTTATTTCCTTGAAGTTCCCGTGGAGTAGGTTGAGATTACAAATCCCGTCTCCCTGAGTTTACAGTGAGGGTCAATCCTTATCTCTTTGAAGCAGATAAGATTGAGTAGAGCGGATTAAAGCTACAGGTCCTATCTCTCTGAAGTAGCAGTGAAGTGGATCAAAGCAACAAGATGCGGTGGACTAGAATGATACTACCTGAAGAAAAGGAGCGAGACTCAACAAAACTGGGCAAAATTGGTCCTTTTAAAGTCTTTACTTCGTTCTCGTTACACGACAACAAGCAAAGAGGGGCAACTGTCATAGCCCAATTTTGCCCGGGCTTACAAGCCCATTTTGCCCAGCTCAATTACAAACCCGAATGACCCACAAACTATTAGCCCAAACCTTAAACTTTAACCCACTACAAACCCAAAACAGAATAAAAACAAAGAAACCCTAGCTAGCCGCCCCTAGTCCTGTCTGACCCCTCCACTTGCCCTGTCCACTGCTGCCAAACCACGCCACGACCATCAGCCATCATCATCAAGACAAGCACCGCCCATACCTTGCAAATAGAGGCGAATACGCAACAGAGAAAGCAACAAGCAAGCATGTAATTTTTTTCGGCTATTTAATCCCGAAAATAACAATGTAAAAAGGACCCATTTTTTGGATTCAATACAAAAATAGACTCTTGAAATACCAGCATTCAGATCTTTTTTCGATTATCAATAGAGCATAAAAATTCAAACACAAACAGAACCAGAGAGAAATAAGAAGGAATCGAAGGCGCTAAAAAACCAGTAAAAAATCAAATCAGTGACTAAAAGGTTTTTTACTTTCGAAGTATTCTCTTTTCGTTTCTTTTTTTCTTTGACATATATATACACACATATATTGTTATTATTTTTCTTAAAAAAATATAAAAAATACATTTCTTACCTTTTTCGGCCATCATGCACGGTGGCCGGCGCGACGGAGAACGGCGACCAGAGCGACGCTGAAGCCCCCCTTTTCGGACCTGCAGAGAATAGAAGAGAGAAGTCAGGCCCTTTTTTTTAAAACACAAAGCAGAAATGATTTTTTTTCAAAAATTTTTTACTTACATAAACAACACAAAACGACGCCATTTTGATCGGCGTCCATAAGCCCCAAAACGACGTTGTTTTACCTGGCTCGACCCGATCCGACCCGCCTACTCGAAGATCCGCTTGTTTGGCCGAAAAATGGGATATTTATGAGCGCAGTCCCTCCTCCTTTTCTGATGTTTGCAATCAAGTTCCTTTTTCCTATCGATTTGGCCCCGTTAATTTTTTTAAGTTACATTTCAGTCCCTTTTTTATGCTGCACGTTTTGATTAAGAGGGAAATTTTCTCTTTTGATCCCTCTGATTCTTTCTCGTGCTACAATGGGGTCCTTTTTCTTTCTATTTATTTCGAATTAAGCCCCAAACTTCCATTTTAAACTCGATTTGGCCTCTTTTTGATTAGTTTGATTATTTTACTATTAAATTAATTACTTTTAGAATTATTATTATTATTATATTTATCATTATTTGTATTATTACTATTATATTCATCATTGTAGATATTAATATTAATTTGTATTATTATTTTGATTATTATCGTATTTAATAATTGTTTTAAATGCTAATCTTAATATTATTTTTGCTAATCTATTATTTATCGTATTTATTTTGTTATTATTATTTTCTAATCTTATAGTTATTACTATTACTTCTTGATCTGAGTATTATTATTTTCATTTTATTACTATTGTTTTTATATTATTACCATTATTATAACCATTATTTTCATTATCATATTACTAATATTATTATTTTACTTATATTATTATTATTGTTTTATTATTATTGTTAGTATTAATGTATTATTTTCATTTTCATTTCATTATTACTTATATTATTATTCTCATTTTGTTATCATTATTTTATACTTTATTGTTTTATTATTTAATTATCATCACTATTATTATTTTATTTTCATTATTATTGTAATTACTATTATTTGATATTTTCATTATTGTCATTATTATTATTAGTATTTTTTACCTATATTCATTTTCTTGGCCTAATATTATATCATTAAACAAAATATATTTTGTAAAACCATCATATTGCATCCAAAGATTTTTAAAATAAGGCAATGTTTTGTATTTAGAAATTCGGGGAATAGTGCCCTAACGCGCTGGGTTTCAGTTTTTCGTTGGACTAAATAACTAAAACATCCTTTTAATAAAATTCGTAAATCACGAGACAACTTTGATTACGAAGGTTTAAAATATCGTGTCCTAACGTGCTGGATGTAATGTTTATATCCTCTCGGAACAAAGAAATCTCAAATTTCAGCCCAAATTATCCAAACATTTTCTAAAGGATCCGTATTTTAAAATCTTTTCAAATTTTCGACATTAAGATACTAATTAATCAATTTGGTACCAATTTTGGGCGTGACGATGGTATGAATGGGCACATTGCAAATTACTAAGTAAAAGTAGGTATATCAAGTGGCCTCTATTATTATTGGAATTCGGCGCAAGTACCATCTATAAGCTGTAGTATATAGGCTTGAGCAGCCTATATCTTCTCCATCTCGGTTGTATAATTTGATAATGTTTCAAAATTTGCCTTTAGCCACAAAAATTTTAAACTCATAAATTTGTCGGTACCATGACTAGAAAAGCATCCAAGAAAGTCATAGTAGAGAGCCGCAGGATTTGCTATGCCACTTTAACTGGTCATCGCATCACCGTCCTTGCGACATCCTTCAATGTGATGGTGCATTCCCCACATAGTAAATGAAAGGGGTGCATCTTTAGACGCCACTAGTCAACTAGTGCCGCTATTAAGTCGCCCCTCAACTCAAACACACATATTAATGCCTCTGATCCAAATCCCATGACACCTAAGTAGGGCATAATCCGTGCGTCCGGTTGGTAGCTCGAACCATAGCCACACGGCGTCAACACGCGGTACGGACCCTAGTCATATTATAAAATTGGTTAAGATCTCACAATTAAATAAAAATTTATGTGCAACTATGCCAAAAAATACGTGCAACATTAGAAAATTCTCTTATCTGTAAATGGATCGTCCTAACTGTGTGATCTTTTGTAGTAATTAAAGAACTCGTATCGATATCTGCAAAAACATTTAAAATTTTCTTTAATATTCGACTTAACACAATATATAGTACTATTACAAATATCTAAACTAACACAATTTTAACAATTACTAACAAGTAAATAAGATATAGTACACTTTTACAACCAATAAAATGTGAAATGTAGTACACTTTTTACAACCAATACAAAACTAATAAAGAATAACAAATAAAAATATATAGTACTATTACAAATATCTAACACACACAATTCTATTTTTGTTTTAAAGTTAACATATTATTATAGAAAAATTAAACCTTCAACATAATTCTAAACTATTAATAATAATTATAGTATTAGAAAAAAATACATACCGTTGTCATAGCCCAATTTTGCCCGGCTTACAAGCCCATTTTGCCCAAATTTCAATTACAAACCCGAATGGCCCACAAACTATCAGCCCAAACCTTAAACTTTAACCCACTACAAACCCAAAACAGAATAAAAACAAAGAAACCCTAGCTAGCCGCCCCTATTCCTATCTGACCCCTCCACTTCCCTATCCATCACCGCCAAAGCTCGCCACATCACATCACATCACATCGCCATCACAAGACAAGCACCGCCTGCACCCAAGAAATAGAGGCGAATACGCAACAGAGAAAGGAACAAGCAAGCATGTAATTTCTTTTGGCTATTTAAGCCCGAAAACAACAATGTAAAAAGGACCCTTTTTTTGTATTCAATACAAAAACAGACTCTCTAAATACCAGTATTCAGATCTTTTTTCGATTATCAATAAAGCATAAAAATTCAAACACAAATAGAACCAGAGAGAAATAAGAAGGAATCGAAGGCGCTAAAAAACTACTAAAAAAATCAAATCAGTGACTAAAAGGTGATTTACTTTCGAAGTCTTCTCTTTTCCTTTCTTTTTTTTTTTGACATATATATACACATATATTGTTATTATTTTTTTAAAAAATATAAAACAAAAATACATTTCTTACCTTTTTCGACCACCATGCACGGTGGCCGGAGCGACGCTGAAGCCCCCCCATTTCGGACCTGCAGAGAACAGAAGAGAGAAGTTAGGCCCTTTTTTTTAAAACACAAAGAAGAAATGATTTTTTTTCAACAATTTTTTACTTATATAAGCAACACAAAACGACGTTGTTTTTATCGGCGTCCATAAGCCCAAAACGACATCATTTTACCTGGCTCGACCCGATCCGACCCGCCTACTCGAAGATCTGCGTGTTTTGCCAAAAAAGGGATATGTATGAGCGCAGTCCCTCCTCCTTTTCTGATGTTTACAATCAAGTTCCTTTTTCCTGTCAATTTGGCCCCGTTAATTTTTTTAAGTTACATTTCAGTCCCCCTTTTATGCTGCACGTTTTGATTAAGAGGGAAATTTTCTCTTTTGATCCCTCTAATTCTTTCGCATACTACAATGGGGTCCCTTTTCTTTCTATTTATTTCGAATTAAGCCCCAAACTTCCGTTTTAAACTCGATTTGGCCCCTTTTTGATTATTTTGATTATTTTACTTTTAAATTAATTACTTTTAGAATTATTATTATTATATTTATCATTATTTGTATTATTACTATTATATTCATCATTGTAGATATTAATATTAATTTGTATTATTATTTTGATTATTATCGTATTTAATACTTGTTTTAAATGCTAATCTTAATATTATTTTGCTAATCTATTATTTATCGATTTATTTTGTTATTATTATTTTCTAATCTTATAGTTATTACTATTACTTCTTGATCTGAGTATTATTATTTTAATTTTATTACTATTGTTTTATATTATTACCATTATTATTACCGTTATTTTCATTATCATATTACTAATATTATTTTTTTACTTATATTATTATTATTGTTTTATTATTATTGTTAGTATCAATGTATTATTTTCATTTTCATTTCATTATTACTTATATTATTATTCTCATGTTGTTATCATTATTTTATACTTTATTGTTTTATTATTTAATTTTATTATTTAATTATCATCACTATTATTATTTTATTTTCATTATTATTGTTATTACTATTATTTGATATTTTCATTATTATCATTATTATTATTAGTATTTTTTACCTATATTTATTTTCTTGGCCTAATATTATATCATTAAACAAAATACATTTTGTAAAATCATCATATTGCATCCAAAAATTTTTAAAATAAGGCAATGTTTTGTATTTAGAAATTCGGGGAATAGTGCCCTAACGCGCTGGGTTTCGATTTTCTGTTGGACTAAATAACTAAAACATCCTTTTAATAAATTTCGTAAATCATGAGGCAACTTTGATTACGAAGGTTTAAAATATCGTGTCCTAACGTGCTGGATGTGATGTTTATATCCTCTCGGAACAAAGAAATCTCAAATTTCATTAAATTATCCAAACATTTTCTAAAGGATCCGTATTTTAAAATCTTTTCAAATTTTCGACATTAAGACACTAATTAATCAATTTGGTACCAATTTTGGGCGTGACGATGGTGCTAACCCTTCCTCGCACGTAACCGACTCTCGGACCTGTTTCTCTGATTTTCGTAGACCAAAATTTTTGTTTTGATAAATCAATTTGATTATTAAAAACAACCACTTTTCGAGGTGACCCGATCCCACCTCATCAAAAATGATTGGTGGAGACTCCCGTTTTATTTTCGTTTTCAAAACCAAAGTCGACCCATCGTTTTTCCAAAAAAAATGGTTACGACAGCTTGGCGACTCCACTGGGGATTTCAAATAAGAGAGTCAAGCCACGAGTTGATTACTTCTTGTCTTTTTGTCAAAAATTGAAAACTTGGTTTTAATACACGATCCTTTCTTTGCATTTCGTCTGCTTTATGTTACGATCTTCATTATTGTATTCCTATTTCCTTTATTTGCTTCAAGCTTTTGAAATCTTTGCACATTCCATTGCATGATCGTCGTGGTCGCACCTTTTAAGTGGGAGTGAGAAACTACTCCTTCCTGAGGTCTTCACCTCCGTGCAGGATAGTGGATCGCTTTTGGGATACATCCGTACCTATGTCTTCGTGAGATTTTCATCTCCGTGCAGCCATAGGGAAATGTATTCCCCTAAACCGAACTCAGTTCATATGAGCCAATAATGGGTGAGGATCGAGGAATCTACCGGTTCGGGTACCTTTACCTTAGAACCGAACCTCATATAGTGAGCCCTAAGAGCCTACCCTAAGTAGAATCATACCAAACCCTAGTGGTCACCTTGATAGATACTCTATTTTATTTATTTCTCCTGTGCTAACCTGTTTTGTTTTGTTTATGATTGCATTGCATTGCATCGCACTGCATCATCTTAGAGAGGAGGTGTTGATTCATATTCGATTGCTAAATAGAAGAGTTTGTCATAAAGAAATGGGTTACTTGATAAAGTTGATTATAATACGGTCGTCAAAATATAGTCCAAGCATACAACGAGAGGAGGCTGATGGTCCTCAGAAGAATACAAGACTTTGCCCGAGGATTCAAGCCAACAAGGATTATTCAAGAGTCGTCACGTCTCAAAGAAGCTTATGAGATCGCAAGGAATAGGTGAGTGAAAAGTCGCGGCCTAGATCAAACAACAAGAAGCTAGAAGAGGCATCTATTGAGAAAACTCACGGGACACGACCACAACATCTGGATACGAAGAGAAGGATTGGTGTTTTCACTTGGACTATGAGGACAAAGCCGTATATGCAATCCATCTTATATAAAGAAATTTATTTTCTAGAAAAGTTCTTCTAATGGAATTGAATTCATAAACAACGCCTCTCTTTCTTTTTGCATTCATTCCATGCATTTGCATTGCATTTCATGCATTTGCATCACATCGTATCATATGCATTAAAATTTGTAGAAAGACCCTAATTAGGTGAAATTATTTCAGTTAACATGGACCAAAGACTAGAAAAATTAGAGCAAATGCAAAAAGACATGCAGAATCAAATGCAAGAGCAATTAGTCAAGATATAACAGGACATGATAGAGCAGATGCAAGAGTCCCAAAATAATATGATAAGCCAGTTGACGCAGTTGCTGGCTAAAGAACTTGAGAAAGAAAAAGGCATTGCTGCTAGTTTAGAGAACGATAATGACGACCCTATTTACCCTTCAGGTTTTGCCCCGCCAAACACCAAAGCACAACTAGATATGTACCCCCAAAGGACACCTATTACTATCAGGCCACAGTATCAGACCGGTACCGCGATACCTGCGCACTTTCCAGGCTTGGGATCCAACCCAGGAGATAGTTTAGCCAACCCTTTGGTCCTCGATCTCGATGAAATGGCAGAAATAGACAAGGCAAGAGTGGACATGCCTAGACAACCCAAGACCGTTGCAAGTGGCCAAAAGAGAAGTTCAAAGCAATGGAGACTGCTGACTATCATTACGGGGTAGATGCTAAGGACTTAAGTTTGGTCCCGGACTTGGTACTTCTGCCAAATTTTAAAACTCCAGATTTTGAGAAGTACAATGGGACTAGTTGTCTCGAAGTGCACATCACGATGTTCTATCACCGGATGACGGGACACGTTAATAATGACCAACTGTTGATGTTTTCAGGACAGTCTGGTTGGGACTGTGGCCAAATGGTACAATCAGCTCAGTCGTGCCTAGATTAAGACATGGAAAGACCTGGCACAGGCCTTCATGAAACAATACGGTCACGTGGCAGACATAGCGCCTGATAGGATCACGCTGTAAAATATGGAGAAAAAGCCGAGCGAGAGCTTCAGACAATATGCCTAATGATGGAGAGAGATAGCAACACAAGTCCAACCACCACTCTTAGAAAAAGAGACGACCATGCTCTTTTTTAATACACTTGGGGCCCCGTTTATTACTCATATGTTAGGGAGCGCTACAAAGAGCTTCTCGGACGTTGTAATGACGGGAGAAATGATTGAGAATGCCATAAAAATGGAAGGATAGAAGCAGGAGAAAGTAACAAGAGAATAGCCATAATGAAGAAAGAAAATGAAGGGAATAATACAAACATAGGGCACTCAAAGTCAATTACCATTAATCAGCCAAAAACGGTGACTACTAAGTATAAGGGTTCATCAAGAAAAGAATCTCGCACAAGGAAAAACACTGAAAAACTCCAATTTACGCCGATCCCGATGACGTATAAGGAGTTGTATCAAAGTTTATTTGATGCGCACGTTGTGTCCCCCAACTATCCAAAACCGATGCAACCTCCATACCCAAAATGGTATGACCCAAACGATCAGTGTGAGTACCACGCGGGGATCACAGGCCATTCGATAGAAAATTGCCTTACTTTTAAGAAATTGGTGGAAAATTTCATCAACATGGGTATTATGAAATTCGATGAAAAAGTAGTGGTAATTGAAAGTGGGGAAGGAGAGTTGTGCTTCCTTGAAGAAGTCATCAGAAGCCTAGAAATCGGGAGATCAGAACACCAATGGTATACCCGAAGAGAGAACTGACGAATAAAAGTTTTCCGAGCATTTGCCTTTATATACTTGAGAGTGTTTTGAACAATGAGACTGTGGAAGAAACATGTATTTTTAAAGCTAATCTAGAGTAATGTGCAAAACACACTTGTTGCTTTAAACCCAGAAGAAATAAGATTTCTTTTGTGAAGTAGGCGTGTGTCCAGAATTTTTATTTCAATAAAAT
The DNA here is from genome assembly GCA_025506655.1 of Gossypium rotundifolium. NCBI lineage: Eukaryota > Viridiplantae > Streptophyta > Magnoliopsida > Malvales > Malvaceae > Gossypium > Gossypium rotundifolium. The sequence goes on from CP106727.1 coordinate 89,233,339, forward strand.
GCATCTTTCTAAGTAAATATTTTCATTCTTTACATTTCATACTGTACATATTTTTTCATATTTTTTCTTTCTTTTTTTTCATGACTATATCATACGAATAATCATCCTTAGAATCATTTATTTTTTGGATTATCTGTCTTCATGCCCACAATGGGTACCTAGATATCAATGACATGAGCGACGCTGTTATTGACTCCCTTTCTAGTGGGATATGTGTATAGAGGGATCTAAGGACTTGGAAGATGACAGAGATTGCAACTTGTATCCTAACTTGTTAAAAATGGTAGATCCTACCTTACGAAGTGTCAGTAGACACTACGAGCTAACGAGGGGGATGAAGATGAAAGCTTAGCCCACCGCAGGAATAAGGCAAAGCATCATTGAGTTATCTCCAAGAATTCAAAGATGTTTTCGCATGATCACATCAAGATATGCCTAGGCTACTGAAAAGTGGGTATGCTGTTAAGATTGGTGTTTAATGAACCCATGTTAATGGTTCTACAATGGCCAGGCTAATCAAGAGGTTCGAGCTATTGGTTTATCAAGAAAGGGAAATTGCAGCAGATACGTCGTAAATACCAAATTGAGGAAGACAAGACTTATGCGCCTCCTCCCTTTTTTTTCTATATGTGGGCACAGATGTTCTAGGGCCAATCTCGTCAAAAGCATCTAGCTGACATAAATTCATCTTCGTGATTGCCAATTACTTCATTGAGAGGGTGAAGGTCGCTTCATATGCCAAAGTTACAAAGTCAACAGTCATCAAATCCAAATAAAGAAAAGAGAAAAGAAAAAAGAGTAGAAATAAAGAATGTCAGAAATAAACATGTTTAACGTAATTGCACAAATTTACAGTCTGTTCAAAGATCAGACACTGTATCAGTACAACAAAAGCAGCCAAAAACCATTCAAAATTTTTGAAAAGTGACTGATATTTGTAAAAGTTGGCATAGAGAAGTTACCATTTACCTTCTATGCTTCGTGAACGTTGGCCAGGACCTTCACCGAGGCAACGTCTTTCTCATTGGTTCACAAAATGGGAGCAATTGTTGGAAGTTAAGATTCTTTTTCTCCAAGTTGGATGAAGCAGAATGTCTACAGTAAGCTTGATTAAAAGCATGCATCATAGTCGAATGTACCAAAAATGGATGATACGGGCTTACAACAAAAAATGTTCGCTCAAGAGAATTTCAGGAGGGAGACCTGGCATCAAGAAGGATTCTTCTCATACAAAAGGACTCCAGAGGAAAGTAAATGCCAAATTTTAAAAAAAAAACTTTATGTGGTGAATAAGACTTGTTTTGGAAGATCATTAACTTTGACCAAGAGGGATGGCAAGGACATGTTCAAGCCGGTAAGTTCAGATTTCATCTAAAAGGAGAGGCCAAGGTGAAAACCCGCAAAGGGCACCTTAAGAAATAAAAAAACAAAAATAAAAAAAGAAATAAAAATTTTCGTCAGAAAAAGAAGAAAGAAAATGAGAGGCCAAGGCGAAAACCCACAAAGGGCGCTTTGAGACCAAAAGGGATTTGAGTTGAAAATCCAAGAAGGGCGGCTCAATTTTTGTTCGAAAGTGGGGCATACAGTAGCCTTGCTACGCTTGAATTAACAGTGAAGAAGTATGTTTTATCTTGGGGCATCGACAAAGTACTCCGGATCCCCTAAACACATATTGAGCTTAAAATGGTCCTCAAGAAGTTTGAACAGAGAAGCTTAGGCTGCGATATCTGGGGCACCTAGTTTTCTTTATACCCATTTATGGTTATTTATTTCAAAGTACACTACCAATAAATTTTCTTCTTCATTGCATTTGCTAGCTGTGATCAACTTGTTTGTTTCGAGCTATGCTCCCAATAAATTTCCATTTCATCCATTGCTATGATCTTTTTCAAGCATTTTACATTGAAATATCAATTAGCGGACTAATAATACTTTCATAAAAGGAGTTCTGCATATTACTTTGGAAGCTTCTAAATAATACAAGGAACTGAAACAAAACTGTTGTTTAGAACTCACCAAGCCTAAGGTTTGAAAATATTGGAGAAAGATGATTATCTCTTTGGACTCTTTTATTGGTTGAACAAAAGACAAGACATTTCATTAGTGATACAACCTCGGCAAACAACGAGCAATGTCAACCCAGGTGTACCAGGGGATCATTATCGAAAAAATGATGATGCTTTACATTCATACAAATATCAGGCATATACATTTGGTCATTACACCCAGTGAATGGTGTAACGGATCAAATTGATCCTATACCTCGGGGTTACAGCGGGATGGATAGAAGAAACCAAATGTTATTCTCCTGAAGTTGCAGTGGGAGGTACAAACTTTATGTCCCAGAAGGTACAATGGAAGGGACTCTAAAATTACAGCGGGGCAAGCTTGCTGAGCGAAATATGATCGTTTCTTTGGATTTTCTATCAAAGATACCAGCTGAACGAAAAAGCATGATAACGCATCAATGATAGAACCTTAATGAACTACGAGCAATGACGACCTTAAGCATTTAAAAAAGGATCATTTCATTTTGCATTCATACATCATCATTCAAAGCACGTTTAGTTAGGAGCATTCGACTCATTCTGATCATTGCATCCTAATCATCATAAAAAGACCATTCTCATGACATTCTGCATTCATGCAAATATCGTCCATAATGGGCATTAGGTCCCTTATGATCATTGTATCCTAATCATTATACATTTAACAAAGGATCATTCTCATGAAATTCTGCATTCATGCAAATGTCATCCATAGTCATTTAGTTAGGAGCATTCAATTTATTCTGATCATTGCATCCTAGTCATTGTAAAAAGACCATTCTTGTGACATTCTGCATTCATACAAGTGTCGTCCATAACACATGTAGTTAGGAGGCTTTGAGTCATTCTGATCATAGCATCCTAATCATTTGCATAAGCATAAGCACATAAAATTAATTCTACAGGACAGGTTCCTCAAAGAACGATGTAGCAATATCAAAATTTAGATTTTGTTCCCTAGAGATGATAGTGGAGCAGACTGAAGATTGAAGTCTTCCTGAAGATATTAAGGAAGCAAATTAAAAAGTTTAGATCTTGTTCCCTAGAGATGATAGTGGAGCAGACTAAAAATTGAAGTCTTCCTGAATATAGTAAGGAAGCAAAATTGGAAAGTTCAGATTTTGTTCCCTAGAGATGGTAGTGGAACAGACTGAAGATTGAAGTCTTCCTAAAGATAGTAAGGAAGCAAACCAAAAAGTTTAGATTTTGTTCCCTAGAGATGATAGTGGAGCAGAATAAAGATTGAAGTCTTCCTGAAGATAGTAAGGAAGCAAATTGGAAAGTTCAGATTTTGTTCCCTAGAGATGATAGTGGAGCAGACTGAAGATTGAAGTCTTCTTGAAGATAGTAAGGAAGCAAATTGGAAAGTTCAGATTTTGTTCCCTAGAGATGATAGTGGAGCAGACTGAAGATTGAAGTCTTCATGAAGATAGTAAGGAAGCAAAATTGGAAAGTTCAAATTTTGTTTCCTAGAGATGGTAGTGGAATAGACTGAAGATTAAAGTCTTCCTGAGGATAGTAAGGAAGCAAATTGGAAAGTTTAGATTTTGTTCCCTAGAGATGATAGTGGAGCAGACTGAAGATTGAAGTCTTCCTGAAGATAGTAGGGAAGCAAACCAAAAAGTTCAGATTTTGTTTCCTAGAGATGATAGTGGAGCAGACTGAAGATTGAAGTCTTCCTGAAGATAGTGAGGAAGCAAATTAGAAAGTTAAGAATTCTTATTTCCTCGAAGTTCCCGTGGAGTAGGTTGAGATTACAAATCCCATCTCTCTGAGTTAACAATGAGGATAAATTATTATTTCTTTGAAGTTTCAGTAGAGAAGATAGAGATTACGAATCTCTTCTCCCTGAATTCTTATTTCCTCGAAGTTCCCGTGGAGTAGGTTGAGATTACAAATCCCATCTCCCTGAGTTAACAATGAGGTGAAATCCTTATTTTTTTAAAGTTTCAGTAGAGAAGATGGAGATTACGAATATCTTCTTCCTGAATTCTTATTTCCTTGAAGTTCCCATAGAGTAGGTTGAGATTACAAACCCCATCTCCCTAAGTTAACAATGAGGTTAAATCCTTATTTCTTTGAAGTTTCAGTAGAGAAGATGGAGATTACGAATCTCTTCTCCCTGAATTCTTATTTCCTCGAAGTTCTCGTGGAGTAGGTTGAGATTACAAATCCCGTCTCCCTGAGTTAACAATGAGGATAAATTCTTATTTCTTTGAAGTTTCAGTAGAGAAGATGGAGATTACGAATCTCTTCTCCCTGAATTCTTATTTCCTCGAAGTTCCCGTGGAGTAGGTTGAGATTACAAATCCCATCTCCCTGAGTTTACAATGGGGATCAATCCTTATCTCTTTGAAGCAGAGAAGATTGAGTGGAGTGGATTAAAGCTATAGGTCCTATCTCTCTGAAGTAGCAGTGGAGTGGATCAAAGCAACAAGATGCGGTGGACTAGAATGATACTACCTGAAGAAAAGGAGCGAGACTCAGCAAAACTGGGCAAAATTGGTCATTTTAAAGTCTTTGATTTGTTCTCGTTACATGACAACAAGCAAAGAGGGGCAGCTGTCATAGCCCAATTTTGCCTGGGCTTACAAGCCCATTTTGCCCAGTTCAATTACAAACCCAAATGACCCACAAACTATTAGCTCAAACCTTAAACTTTAACCCACTACAAACCCAAGACAGAATAAAAACAAAGAAACCCTAGCTAGCCGCCCCTAGTCCTGTCTGACCCCTCCACTTGTCCTGTCCACTGCTGCCAAACCCTGCCACCGCCACTGGCCACTGCACACAAGCACCGCCCATACCTTGCAAATAGAGGCGAATACGCAACAGAGAAAGCAACAAGCAAGCATGTAATTTCTTTCGGCTATTTAAGCCCGAAAACAACAATATAAAAAGGACCCATTTTTTGGATTCAACACAAAAATAGACTCTTTAAATACCAGTATTCAGATCTTTTTTCGATTATCAATAGAGCATAAAAATTCAAACACAGACAGAACCAGAGAGAAATAAGAAGGAATCGAAGGCGCTAAAAAGCCACTAAAAAATTAAATCAGTGACTAAAAGGTGATTTACTTTCGAAGTCTTCTCTTTTCGTTTCTTTTTTTTCTTTGACATACATATACACACATTTATTGTTATTATTTTTTAAAAAAATATAAAAAAATACATTTCTTACCTTTTTTCTACCAGTGCACGGGTGGCTTGCACGACGACGGAGAATGGCGACCGAGCGACGCCAAGCCCCTTTTCGGACCTGCAGAGAACAGAAGAGAGAAGTCAGGCCCTTTTTTTAAAACACAAAGCAGAAATGATTTTTTTTCAACAATTTTTTACTTACATAAACAACACAAAACGACGCCGTTTTGATCGACGTCCATAAGCCCCAAAACGACGTCGTTTTACCTGGCTCGACCCGATCTGACCCGCCTACTCGAAGATCCGCTTGTTTTGCCGAAAAAAGGGGATATTTATGAGCGCAGTCCCTCCTCTTTTTCTGATGTTTGCAATCAAGTTCCTTTTTCCTGTTAATTTGGCCCCGTTAATTTTTTTTGTTACATTTCGGTCCCTTTTTATGTCAGCGTTTTGATTAAGAGGAAATTTTCTCTTTGATCCCTCGATTCTTTCGCGTACTACAATGGGGTCCTTTTCTTTCTATTTATTTGAATTAAGCCCCAAACTTCGCATTTTAAACTCGATTTGGCCTCTTTTTGATTATTTTGATTATTTTACTATTAAATTAATTACTTTTAGAATTATTATTATTATTATTATTATATTTATCATTATTTGTATTATTACTATTATATTCATCATTGTAGATATTAAAATTAATTTGTATTATTATTTTGATTATTATCATATTTAATAATTGTTTTAAATGCTAATCTTAGTATTATTTTTCCTAATCTATTATTTATCGTATTTATTTTGTTATTATTATTTTCTAATCTTATAGTTATTACTATTACTTCTTGATCTGCGTATTATTATTTTCATTTTATTACTATTGTTTTATATTATTACCATTATTATTACCATTATTTTCATTATCATATTACTAATATTATTTTTATACTTATATTATTATTATTGTTTTATTATTATTGTTAGTATTAATGTATTATTTTCATTTTCATTTCATTATTACTTATATTATTATTCTCATCTTGTTATCATTATTTTATACTTTATTGTCTTATTATTTAATTATCATCACTATTATTATTTTATTTTCATTATTATTGTTATTACTATTATTTGATATTTTCATTAATATCATTATTATTATTAGTATTTTTTACCTATATTCATTTTCTTGGCCTAATATTATATCATTAAACAAAATATATTTTGTAAAATCATCATATTGCATCCAAAGATTTTTAAAATAAGGCAATGTTTTGTATTTAGAAATTCGGGGAATAGTGCCCTAACGCGCTGGGTTTCAGTTTTTTGTTGGACTAAATAACTAAAACATCCTTTTAATAAATTTTGTAAATCACGAGACAACTTTGATTACGAAGGTTTAAAATATTGTGTCCTAATGTGTTGGATGTGATGTTTATATCCTCTCGAAACAAAGAAATCTCAAATTTCAGCCCAAATTATCCAAACATTTTCTAAAGGATCCGTATTTTAAAATCTTTTCAAATTTCCGACATTAAGACACTAATTAATCAATTTGGTACCAATTTTGGGCGTGACGATAGTGCTAACCCTTCCTCGCACATAACCGACTTTCTGGACTGCTTTCTCGATTTTAGAGACCAAAATTTTTATTTTGATAAATCAATTTGATTATTAAAAACAACCACTTTTCGAGGTGACCCGATCCCACCTCATCAAAAATGATTGGTGGCGACTCCCATTTTATTTTCGTTTTCAAAACCAAAGTCGACCCGTCGTTTTTCCAAAAAAAATGGTTACGACAGCTTGGCGACTCCACTGGTGATTTCAAATAAGAGAGTCAAGCCACGAGTTGATTGCTTCTTTTCGTTTTTCTACAGTAGTTCCTGTTTGGCCTTAGGCTATAAATGAGCCAAATTTCATTCTCAGGTTGTATAAGTTACAGCAAGAAAAATTAGAGAGGCTAAGCATAATAGAAATTGAATACGAATGAACGTATTAGTGTTATTATTTACTATGATGGTGAGGTCCGTGCATCGAGAATGATGTTTTTTTTATCGAAGAACATATCGCGACTGGTTTTTAACCAAAACATAGATTTGACAGAACTTCATAAAAGAATTAGATGCAAAATCTTTGAAACAAAGCCTATGAGAGTTTTGTCTATTAAGTATCGATTTTGTGTTTCGGTTGATCCCGTGACATATGACTCATTTGATATCAAAGGTGGTTGTAGCTTGGAGGCGATGGTGCAGACTTATTTTGCTAGTGGATCATCCTATCTTAAGTTATATGTATAATTTTCATCGCCAAATGAAGCATTTGCGACTTCAACATCTACTGCTGTTCGAGAGGAATACACGACCTCTACCCGACACTCTGTTAGTGGGAGGCAGAACACAAAAGCACTTGTGTTTGGTGGTAGTATGGAATACACAACTCCTACACGACACTCGGTTAGTGGATGGGACATGCACCTTGGTGGGTCGATGTTTGATGCTGGAAATATGTACTTGGGCATGACATCAACTTCTAGTGGTTGGCAATCAATATCTGATTGGGGACACTACGAAACGTCTGCAAGAAGGGATGATGTACTCACTACGACGTCCACCGGTGAGAGAACCTCGTTTGTTGCAGATTATGGTGGGTTGGATAATGATTCTGAACAAGGCGCAGACTACTTTTGTAACATACCTTTCGATCAGTGGACACAAGCATACGACGATGGCCTACGATATGGTCATATGACCTCAAACCTGGCTAAATACATAAATTCTGTTCTAAAATGAACACATAATTTGTAGATAACCTCGGCATTATTTCTAAAATGAGCAGCGAGTTATAAAGGCCAAATGCAGGGAGGCCATGTATGGTGTCGGATGGTATTGCAAGAAATTAACAAGGCAAAGGTGTGGGCCAACACTATGTACACAATGTGTCGTGATCGCGACAACCTATGGTTTCATGTGACAGAGTTCGACAGACCAAATCAAGGTATTATCGGAGGGCAATATCGTGTACACCTGAGAAATAGGACTTGCAATTGTGGGACGTTTGATGCACTTCGTTATCTATGCGCTCATACAATTGTAGCTTGTCAGAATCTCCGTTTGGATCCATGAGATATGTTAACGAAGTGTATAAAACAGAATACATGTACAATGTGTAGAGACACGTATTCCTGCCAGTCCCAGATGAACGTAAGTGGTCGTCTGTATCGCTTGCTCCGTTTAAGTTGTTACCGGATATAGAATTGCGTCGCAAACCAAAAGGTCGACCTTACTCAAGTGGAATACGTAATAATATGGATATCCAGGAAAGAACGAACCAACAGAAATTGTGCAGATGGTGTAGGAACCTAGGTCATACAATTCGAATATGTCCAAATCGAAATAGTTGATAATTGTTGTAATAAAACTATGTTGTATTATTTCTATTGTCTTATTCAAAAGAACATTTATTTTATTAAATAGGATAAAATATAAAAATAATTTACTATTAAAATATTCAAAACAAATTTTATTTTATTAAATGAAATAATATAAAAATAGTTTCTACAAATATATTAAAAAAATCAATGTATTTGCCGGTCGGAATCAGTGCCACATGGGGTGGTAAATGGTTACGCGCTAGATTCCTCATTGGTTCAGCTTCCGGCAGGGGTTGTGGTTGTTCTGGTTGTGGATGTTGTGAGGATGACCTACCTTAATAGAATAAAGAATGCGGATGTGTTTGCATCACCCACGGTGGAGGTGTTTGCATCACCCATGGTGGAGGTGTTTGAATCCCATTAGGCGATGGGGATTGGTAATGAGATGAGCTCCCTGACGGTGCCTTGTGTGATCTCTCCGGAGACAATGGCCTATATATCGTTTGTTGAGTCAGAGTCATCGGGAAAGGAGATGCACCGAGCCATGCATTCCAACCTGGCATAGGACTAGGAAAAGGAAACATATAAGGGTTAGGATACATATAAGGGCTAGGATATGCACCTGACATAATCTGAAGGGGCTGTGGTGTGGGTGTCGTCGCTTGAGGTGTTGGACCCAATGATTTTGTAAGCGCTGTTGATGGGCCCGTGCCATCATCCCTTCTTTTTGGATTTAAAGGGTCTTGCTGTTCCTTTTCAACACAGATTTGCCGACGTGTAACAGCCCGATTTTAACCCTAATCGGAACAGTAGTTTCGAGACCACAAATATGAGTCAGTAAAATATTTTAATATTATATTTGGTATCTATGATATATGTTTGAGCATGTGTTAAAATTTCGTGAGTTAATTTGTTCGTTTGTGTGTTTAATTAAGAAAAAGAACTAAATCACATAAGTGGTAAAAGTAGCCTTTTTACTTGATTAAGCCAAAATGGAAAAATCATATCATTTTTGCTTATGTGAATTCGGTTATGGTATTAAGTTATGATGTGAGTATATTTCATGATGTGTCCATGCTTGGTGTTTAATTATATGGCTTGATTTCTAAGCTTGAGTTCGGTTATGTTTGATCATGGTGTTAATATTTGTATTTTTGTTCATGTTATAAGCTTACTTTGAAAGTATATTTAATGGTATTTATATATGTGGTGTTTGGCTACATGAATTCATCATTGAGTAATAATAGGTATAATGTATAATCGGTTTGGAATGTAGTATTTTAGAAGTATAATATGTGGTATATTTTAGTTGATGAATATGTTCTAGCTTTAATGTATAGGTACCTATAAGCTAAGTTATGAAATGACTATGCCATGCCTTGTGAAATTGATTATTTGGGGTAACTTGTTAATGACCTAATTTTTGATGTATAATTTGCTTTGTAGAATGACTCGTAAAGGTTGTATTTGATAAATCGGTCATATTATGAAATAAATTATGATATATATATTAGGTTAATAGTTAATGAGATAGATAAAAAAATGGATGTCTCGATTTATGAATGGCATATGAAATGAAAATGTTTGATTATAAAATGGTATTCAAATATCGTGAATGAGATACTATCATAGCTGCGCATAATTGGCTAATGTTTTAAAATGACCAAATGAATAGTGACCTTTACTAAGTGATGTAAAGTATACATTATTTGGTTGAATTGAGGTAAGTTAAGTGCATAAAGGTTTGAGCATTACTTGAAAGTATATCTTTATTAACTAAGTATTCGTTATAATTATTTATATAGTAATTATTTATTCTTTTTGTTATGGTCAATGCTAAGCATAGTAATGTCCTGCAACCCTAATCCGACGACGGATACGGGTTAAGGGTGTTACATGATGCCTCTGCTCTTCCGGCAGTAAATATGGCTTGCCATGGATCCTAAACCATGGCATGTAATCCGGCGTGCACGCTAACTCTAGAATAATGATCGGTTTGCGAATAGGTATATGATCATACCGATTTTCCCAAATTTTGATATATTCCAAGAAAAATACCGGCCAATTCATATTCGATTGCCGTAAGTCAATTTTGTACTCATCATCGAGCACGTTAGGTGCCACGGGAATCGTTGTCGAAATCTAAATTGCCACAACAATGTATCCATCTGGTGCATCTCGACAGTAGCATAGTTGACCAATGGGACCTTAACATGCCAAATGTTTGGATTTTGAACGAATTCATCCAGAATTACTGTCCGAATTGCCAGATCCTCGTATGGTGTCTATTGAAACTATATGAACGTGATAAAAATATTAGTTATATACATAATACTAAATACTAAATATGAAACAACTATGTTATATATATTTTATTCAATACTTACATGGGCTTCTGATCGTTGGTCTAATAGAAATCGTATATCTTCAAGAGCAGTAGGTATTCCAACATAACTCGCCGAATGGTTCCACCTAATTAAATAAATTTTTAACATAAAATTATATATTTAAATCTATATAATAATTGTAAAATCTAATATAAATTTTACTTCGTTATGAGTGGGAATGTATATGGGTGGTTCACTCGATGGCGTATATGTGTTTCTACAATTACAATAAAGGCAAGCGCACTTATTGTTCAATAATATAGTTATGGTAAGACTGGTAATATCGTATCCACAAGGACCAAGAGTACTAGTAATTACTATCTTTTTATTATCTAGCCTAAGAATTGGAGTGATTTCTTTCAAACTAAAATTAAATTAAAAATACGACAGAGAATGAATTGGGAAAATACTTTAGACAACTTATGAGATAGGCAATACCTAAGGAAGAATCCACCTATACTTCATTTATTACTTTTGATTCATATGATTTATTCACTTGACTTAATCCGTAGAAATCTCTGATTTATGTTAATATCTCTTTCAAGACTAAAAACAACTAACTCTAGGTTGATTAATTGAAATTTTTTCTAATTAAAACCCCTATTGTCGCGTTAACTCGATCTATGGATTCCCTTATTAGATTTGACTCTAATCCGGTAGATTTTTGTTGCCCTATTTTTATGGTTACAATCAACTCCGCTTAATTGTGTTGATCTACTCTTAAACAATGACTTTTGCTCCTCTGAATAAGCACATTCAACTTGAATCAATAACCTGAATTATCAAAACAAGAATAAAAACTCACAATTAAGAATAAGAACAAATATTTATCTTAAAAATCAAATAATAATAAGATCTGTCTTAGATTTCATCCCCTTAGGTATCTAAGGGATTAGTTCATACTGATAGAAGGAAACATCTTAAAATAGGGAAAACAACAAAACATAAGAAAACCCAAAAACTTCTAAAGAACTTGATGGGGGATCTTCAGTCTTAATGGAGATCCTTCTCCTAAGCCGCTTCTGATAGCTATCTTCGAGTGTTTTTTGCCTTCTACTCGACCTCCTCGTTTAGGTTGCCCCCTAAGGTGTTTATATAGGCTTTGGAACACCTCTCTTGGCCCATAAGTGGCCTATTCCGAATAAAATTAAACTTTGATACGGCAGGGACATGCCTGTGTGACACGCCCGTGTCTGATAGCCTTAGGCCGTGCTCGCTTCTACTCGCCACACACGGCCATGTGGTCTGCTTGTGTACGTTGATCCAGGTGTGTTGATTTCTAAGGTAGGCTCATTTTGACCCATTTTGGCCCGTTTATCATTCTTTTCGACTCTTTAAACTCTCCTGAGTGTAAAACATGAAATTAAGGGATTAGGAGCACCGAATTCATCAATTCTAATGAAAATTCATCTAAAAATAAGCCAAGCATGGGGTCAAAATATGTATAAATTATGGTTTATCAAATATCCCCACACTTAAGCATTTGCTTGTCCTCAAGCAAAATCCTCAACTCACAATTAAAATTAACTTCATCAAAAGGGTTGTAATAGGGCTTGGGTTAAAGGTGTGGATAAAGGCTGAAAATGAGGGTTAAAATTGAGTTTAAATTGATAGTTTACTTAACTGGAACAATAAACTAATGCTGAATAATTACAATGATTGAAAACTAAAAACACGAGCTTCTTCTCAAAATGTGAAATTAACTTCTTAAGCTCAAATAACAAAGAACTAATAATGAATATATTTTCAACTTTTTTTTTTAAAAAATAAGAACAAGTTCAAGATATAAGATGAATTTAACAACCGAAATAAAGAAAATAGATAGGAAACTGATCAAACAAATCTCGACAAAAGGGAAGTCAATAAAGTAGGGGAAGTAAAAATTTGGTTTTGGGTTAATATTAATGGGTGTGTCAAGAAACGATTTATTAGGATTCAAAGGGGTTCACTAGGGGTTAATTATGAAGGTGGGCTTTTGATGGAATAAGAGGGTTTAAAACCTAGGTGCATTTATCATCTCAGTATATCAAATCAAAGATGTGGTCTCGACATGCATAATCGAAGCAAGTTCTAGAATAACAAATCAATATTGACACACTCATAACCAATAAAGTGAGCAAGAAAAGTATATGCTCTAAAAGGCTCAAAATCTCACAAAAATTATGGTTTTTGATGTCAACCTTGCAAATTTCAAACTTCAAAGTAATATTTAAATTTAGGGAAACAACCAAAAAAATTTTTTAATTTTGAAAATAGACTTATCATGCTTGATTCTCCAATGTCTTAAAGTTTAAATCATCAATGCACAATTACCTATGACTTAATCCAAAACATATCAATAAAAATTATAAGTCAATAGAAGTTTCATTCTAATTAGTAATATGAGAAAATTACTTAAGAACAAGACAAAATTCAGGGATTTTTGGGTAATGAAATCAATAATCTCCCCACACTTAAGATGTACATTGTCCTCAATGGACAAAGATAGATAATGATAATATAATAAGAAAATCATGATATAGGAAGAGAAGTGAAGCTTCCTGAATTTTGGATAAACTCCTTAGGGAGTGAAAATTGTAGAATAGGGCTAATGACAAGCATGATGAACTAGGCAGAGGTGAAGGTGGAGGAGAATATTCCAGTAGTTGGTACCTTAATAGCACCTTGTCCCTTTTTGAAACTATGTAGTTATCAGTAAAGCTTTAGGGGGTTGTATTAATAGATTTCGTTATGGTTACTTGATAATAGAGAGCCAGGGATAAAAAGAAATCACAATATACTAAGAGAAATTAAATACAAGAAAGATAAAGAGAAATAGTTTAAAAAATAAAATAAAATAAAAAGACAAAATAAATGGACTCAAAGGTCCTCATCATTAGTCGGATCGCGAGGTGGGGGTGGTGGCGATATGTGAAAATACTGACAAATTTGTTGCAGCATTGTCTCGATGCCGTCGAACCGTCTAGCATTATCGTTAAATTGTTGAGTACAGTACTACTCGAACCGTGTGAGGTGCTCAGAAATGTTAGTGAGTGAAGCGACCGCATGAACTGGTCGGTGGGGCGGTAGAGGTGCAGAAAGTGGCTCCTCATGCTGTGGAGGGATATCATCAGTAATGTCCTCTAGGGTATCCCGATTGGTGGCCGTCGAAAGACGGTATTGAGGAGGATCAAACCCACGGCGATGCTCAATCATCCTCGTATGTATCATCGTAGCGATGCCTTGTGGGGACATCTGCCCTATAAAGGTGAGTGAGGAGGACTGAGCTGCGGTAATGAGGAGCCCAAAATATCGATCCAGGAGCGTCACGTAGGGGCCTATGGAGATTATCCCTCTCCGATATCGCTCCATCTGATGCTGAATGGCGAGGGCGATGAAGTAGGCTAGATCAAACATGTTCTCGTGTGCCATGCACCAGAGAAAATAGGCTTCGTGGGTGTTGACAACGCTAATGCTCGCCCGCCTATCCGTTAAAGTATGAGCCAAGATGGCGTGTAAATACCTTAATGATGGGTGAGAGCGGAGGCCTTGGAGCAACTGGGATCATATGTCACCGAGGCAAGGACTAAAGTTCTCCAACATGACGAAGGGGATTGATGGATGTGGCTATGGAGGTCCTTGAAGTCGTCATCCTCCATGAACTCCTAGGTGTAAAGTCCCAAGGCGACCCTAAACTCTGGGATACTCATCTCTTGTACGAGGCCCCCAAGATAGAATTGGACTATGCTTGGGTCGTCTAAGTTGGTCATCACCATCTGAAGGTGGAATGTGGAACAGAGCTCTAGAGTGAGCTCTAAATATGTCGGCTCGACAATATCAAAGAAGCTCCCCCACGGGTCGGTAGTTAGGAGGGCCTGGACGGCGTTGGCTAGTTGGACCTGCTCTAAGGTGGCCCAATCAATGCACCTCCCCACGTCGAGGGGTCGCGCTCAAAGTAACTGAAAGAGCTTCTCTTCGGGTTCCGAAGGAAACTGTAGGAACGGGTGGCGTACTTCGGCAAAAGCGCTTGAGGAGGTCGCACCGACACCCTTCTGCTTTTTTGAAGCGGGAACGATGGTCTTCTTTCAACGTGGAGGAGTCATTACGTACCTGAGAAATGCCAAAGATTTCAAGTATCATTGCCAACCAAAATGCACTATCCTAGTAGTCCTAAATAGTATAATCCTATAATAGTTGATTAAGTAATGCTAAAATCACTAAGAAGAAGTAATGACTAAATAAAAGCAAACTAAATAAATTAAACAATCAAAATAAACTAAGGAATTAGAAATAGACATCATGATAAGAACAATAGTAAGATCAGAGAATAAGACCAGATAAATTGGTAAAAATGAATGAAATGAGTAACAATGGCGAAAAAAGATGAACCGATGGGGGTGTTGACGCGGTGGCACAGATGTGGCAGTGGCGCACGGGCATGGTGTCAACACGGGCATGGACTGCGTGCTAGTGTGCATGGGAGAGAAAGGGGAAAGGAGAAAATAAGGGGAAGAGGAGGAAGGGGAAGTGAAGGGAGGAGGGAGAAGGGTCGACGGTGGCCGGAATGGGGAAGAAAAAGGGTTGTTGGGGAAGAGCTACTAGGGTTTTGGGGGGAAAAATTTGGGGAAGATGAGCAGTAGGGTGCTTTAAATAGGGATTAGGGCACACAGTCAGGGGCCATGCCCGTGTGCCCTTTATTTAGCCCATGTGTTCCGAAAATTTTGAATTAGGGCACGCCTAAGTCTTGGACCACGCCCTTGTCCTCGGGGCGTGTTAGGTCACACGGCTAAATAGTACGGCCGTGTGATGCTTCATTCATTTCTCCCACGGCCGTGGTAATTAGTCAGTATCAACCACGACCTAAAGGCATGGGCGTGTCCCACGCCCGTGTGATTTATTCAGTTTCAACTACAGCTTTTGGACACGGACGTGTCGCACGCCTGTGTCTTTTATTCAGTATCGACCACGGCCGTGGCACTTTATTGTAGCTCGTGTTTCTGAATCAGTTTTGACCACGACCGCATCGCATGGCCATGATATTTTATTGTAGCCCGTGTGTTGGGAAAAATTTTCTTCCTTGGCCCGCACTGTCTCCGCCACGCTCATATACTACCCGTAGTGGCCACACGGCCACAGCCACGCCCGTGTGAAAGGCCGTGTGGGTATGGAAACCTGCGCCTACTGGGTTAGTTTTTAGTTAGATGCTTAAAAATTAAAAATATGGATAT
Source organism: Gossypium rotundifolium (assembly GCA_025506655.1). Lineage (NCBI taxonomy): Eukaryota > Viridiplantae > Streptophyta > Magnoliopsida > Malvales > Malvaceae > Gossypium > Gossypium rotundifolium. The sequence goes on from CP106727.1 coordinate 89,249,489, forward strand.
TAATGAAGTTAGTGCTCGGGATGCCTCCCGAGAAGCACTCGTTTAAAGTCTTAAGTTAGACTTACCCTATTTTTATCTCTATACGAAGGTTCACAGAGCTAAAGCTCCTCTCTCATATCCCTAAAATCTTCACCATTATATAGTTTAAGTTGTTGACCATTTACCTTAAATGTGCCATAAGTCGGATGAGTTACCTCAATTGTGCCATAGGGAAAAATGGTTTTGATTATGAATGGATCTGACCATTTTGATTTTAGCTTTGCAGGAAACAATTTGAGCCTTGAATTGTATAATACAACAAGATCTCCAACCTCAAATTGCTCCGGTTGCTTCAAACGAGCATCATAGCATTGCTTTGTTGCTTCCTTGTATAAACATGAGTTCTCGTAGGCATTAGCTCGCCACTCATCTAGCTCGTTCAACTGCATCAATCTTTTCTCACCTGTAAGTTTAAGATCATAGTTTAGGAATTTTATAGCCCAAAATACTTTGTGCTCTAATTCAAATGGCTGATGACAACTCTTCCCGTAGACAAGTCTGTATGGGGATGTTCTTATAGGAGTTTTAAAAGCGGTTCTATAGGCTCATAAAGCATCGTTTACTTTTAATGCCCAATCTTTCCTATTTGATTCTACAATTTTCTCTAGAATACACTTAAGTTCTCGATTGGCTACTTCAACTTGTCCACTAGTTCGAGGGTGATAAAGGGTAGCTGTTCTGTGGTGCACTCCATATTTCTTTAAGATTTTATCAAATTAAGTATTGCAAAAATGAGTGCCTCTATCACTAATAATTGCTCTAGGTGTTCCAAATCGAGAGAAGAGTTTCTTAAGAAATCTTACTACCACTCTAGCATCATTAGTAGGTAAAGCTTGAGCTTTCACCCATTTTGACATATAATCAACCGCTACTAAGATGTATTTATTCCCAGATGAGCTTGGGAATGGTCCCATAAAATCAATACCCCATACATCAAATATTTCACATGATAGGATATACGTTTGAGGCATTTCATCACGTTTAGAGATATTACCTGCTCTTTGACATCTCACACGAAGTAACATACCTGTTAGCGTCCTTGAACAGAGTGGGCCAATAAAAACCTGATTCGAGTGTTTTATGTGCTGTCTTAATCCCACTGTAATGTCCTCTTGTTGGTCTTGAATGGCAATGTTCTAGGATTTTGCTTGCTTCTGCCTTTGTAATACATCTCTGAATTACTTGATCTGCACATATACGAAAAAGAAAAGGGTCCTCCCAAAAATAGTTTTTCACATCAGCAAAGAATCGCTTCTTTTGATGATGTGTTAACCCTTTTGGTAGGACGTTAGCAGCTAAATAATTCGCAATATCCGCAAACCAAGGTACCTCAGATTTGGATATAGTAAAGAGTTGTTCTTCAGGAAACTAGTAATTTATCTCACTCTCATCGAGTTCTCTGATATGTGGATTTCAAGCCTAGAAAGATGGTCTGCCGCGAGATTTTTAGCTCCTTTCTTATCCTGAATTTCCAAATCAAATTCCTGTAGGAGTAAAATCCATCTTATGAGTCGAGGTTTTGCATCAGATTTAGTTAAAAGATAACGAAGAGCTGAATGGTCAGTGTAAACGACAACTTTAGATAATATCAAATACTCTCTAAATTTATCAAATGCAAAAACCACAGCTAGCAACTCTTTTTCTGTGGTGGTATAATTTTCTTGTGCGTCCGTTAATGTCTTGCTAGTGTAATAAATCGACTGAAAGTGCTTGTCTCTTTGCTGTCCCAAAACTGCACCTACTGCAAAATCACTCGCATCACACATTAGTTCAAAGGGTAAATTCCAATCAGGTGCAATTATAATTGGAGCATTTATTAATTTATTTTTGAGGATATTAAATGCATCTAAACATTCTTGATCGAAATTGAAAGGCATATCTTTTTCTAGTAATTTCTTTAAAGGCTTAGCTATTTTAGAAAAATCCTTAATAAATCTTCTATAAAATCCAGCATGTCCTAAAAAGCTTCTAATAGCCTTAACTGAACTAGGAGGTAATTTTTCTATGGTTTTAATTTTTGCTTTATCAACCTCAATCCCTTTACTAGAAATTTTGTGACCTAATACAATCCCTTCTCGAACCATAAAGTGACACTTTTCCCAATTAAGCACAAGGTTCGTTTCCTTATATCTCATTAGAACTCATTCTAAATTTTTAAGGCAATGATGGAAAGAATTATCAAATACCAAAAAATCGTCCATAAATACCTCCATAATATCTTCCACAAGTTCATCAAAGATGGCTAGCATACAGCGCTGAAAAGTAGCAGGAGCATTACATAATCCAAAAGGCATTCTATGATAAGCAAACGTACCATATGGACATATAAATGTTGTCTTTTCTTGATCCTCAAGAGCTATTGGGATTTGGAAGTATCCAGAGAGTCCGTTTAGGAAGTAATAGTACATATGCCTAGATAATCTTTTTAACATCTAATCAATGAAGGGTAAAGGAAAGTGATCTTTTCTCGTGTCATCATTCAACTTCCTATAGTCAATGCAGACTCTCCAACCAATGACTGTTCTTGTTGGAATCAATTCATTCTTCTCGTTAGCTACAACAGTCATGCCTCTTCTTTGGAACAACATGCACAGAACTTACCCAAGTACTGTCAGAAATAGAATAAATAACTCCAGCATCTAGAGGTTTAATTACCTCAGCTTTAACAACTTCCTTCATGTTGGGATTCTATCGTCTTTGAGGTTGCACACATGGTTTATATTCATTTTCCATTAAAATTTTGTGGGTGCAAAATGATGGACTTATCCCTTTAATGTCAGAAATTTTCCAAGCTATGGCTCTTTTATGCTCATTTAATACCTGTAGTAACTCGTCTTTCTCTTTGAGTTCCAGTTTTGAAGAGATAATTACTGGTAGTGTAGAATTATCTTCGAGGAATGCATACTCTAAGTGATTTGGTAATTGTTTCAATTCCAACTTGGGAGGTTCTTCAATAGAGGTTTTTTATTTTAGTTCGTCGTTTATTTCAATGCCCTCATATTTCTTTTTTCTTGGAGAAGAAGTATTAGAATTTAACTTACTTTCTATCTCCCCCATCTCATTGGTATCGTCATCTGCCCCCTCACTTTAGGTAAGACACAATTCCAACGTGTCTTCATGTATGATGTAACACCTCGTACCCGAGACCTATACTAGGACTGGATACGAAACATTACCATGCTTGAACTCACTTAAACATACACTTACGGGCTGTAAAATTTCATTCTGACTTAAAAAATTTTCTTTCTTAGTCTAATCATACACTTCATGTGCCTACGAGGCCTTAAGCACCTATCCGAAAACTTTCGGAACTTAATCAAAAAATCTTCTTTGAAGCAGGGTTCACACGCCCATGTGAATTGGAACACACCCGTGTACCCTTAGACACGCCCATGTCTTCAAACCGTGGGGAGTTACTGACTGAATTCACATGGCCTTGACATGCCCGTGGGCCTAGACCGTGTGTTAATCCTTGGTATACTGACTTGATCACACGGTCTGGGGCACATGCCCATGTCCAAACCGTGTGTCCTACAGGCTCATACAAACGACTGTGGGGTTTGACCGTGGCCTATCCTGACTTAAAATATTAAGGTGTAGGGTACGCACGGCCTAGACACACACCCATGTGTCTAACCGTGTGGGCACTTAGAGGCTATTTACCAAGCCAAATGCCACCCTGAAATCAAGATCAAATTCATGCTCAATTCAATACATTTCATATCTCATCACATAACTACACATAGCATCGATATTACTCTTAAATCAAAGATGTTTAATCATAAAAGAAATAAAGTCTTAATCCCATATACTAGGGAGAACTATTTCTCATGTAATTAGAAACAACTTAGGCCCTCATCTATGGCTATATATTGACAAAACATAAGTTCTCTTAGGCCAACACAATTTGGCTACATCAACAATGACTTAATCAACCTTAAGTACTAGCCCTATACGTGCCTTGACTCATAAGAACTTGAAACCTCGTACCAAGTGTTTGATCGATAGTGTGAAAACATCTCCACGGTCTCTAACCCGAACTAGCTAAATTAACCTATAAGAGATGAAAAAGGGAAACGAGTAAGCAATAATGCTTAGTAAGTTCATCTACATACAACTGATAAGCACTGGTATTCATTAAATATACACAATTACAAGGCATTTCAATAAGTTTTTCTCATTAACACATGGCTGCTTACTCAACCATTCTTAAGGCTTACTCACTCCATCTCTTACCGCGTTCTAACCGTGCCACAAGCCAAATGCCCATTTAATTAACATACATTCCTGCACTGATCACCACATGATCATATAAAAACAACACATCAAGCATTTTCAATAAGCCATTCATACTACTAATCTCTCGGTGGTTACGCACTTAGCCCACCATTGAATCTCTTATAGGGTGGTATCGCACATAGCCCACCATTCATTTATACCAATGGTGATTTCGTGCTTAGCTCACCAATCATATATAAGTGATGGTATAACACACAGCCCATCGATTACTAATTAATCAGGTGGTATCGCACACGACCCATCAATTAATAATATATCAGGTGGTATCGCACGTAGCCCACCGATATTATACATTCACAATGAAACACCCCCTACCCATATTCGTTGCCGGAATAAAGTATGAGGCATTACCGAGGAGTACGGAATACTCACAGAAAATTTAAACCATTTATCACTCAAATACTGAAATTTATTATAAAAGTCTCTTTACACATATAGTGCACTTGAGGTGCACCATTCCATAATTATGAATGAACAAATTTATCAAACATATGTCATGTTTTTATATACATCATAGTCTCATATTTCCATGTATCAATTACCATCATTTCCTTGTATTTCGACAAATACGTGTAACAATTCATAAACATGTAATTCACTAACTCTTCCTACCAATCACAATTTAAATTGGCAAATCACTTATTGAGCCCAATTTTAATGTTCACTACAATCTATCATATAAATTTGGATGTACGTATCCACCAATAAATTCCATGTACAGGTATCATCATCTCATATTTCCACATACATTACTTTGCACATTATGAACTCAAATAACATATACAAGACATACTAATGTATTGCAAATAAGTTTTCATAATATTTCATTTAGAATTAAGATTATTTCATGTTAGAACTCTTCTCATTAACTCATTTGGAATACCAATTCATACATATAACACACTCAAGAATGTACAAATATATAATCACAAATGAACTCATTAGTCAACCAAGTTCTATGTTCATGTCTCATCAATTCGTATTTCCTTATTTCACATAATATATACCATGATTTCCATTCCCTTGATATTTTTCCATATTTATCCCATTGAATTTCTTGAAATTTCGATGGATTTTTAGGGGTACACTTTAGTGTACAAATCCGAGTCCGTCAATTCATATTCATGTGCGCACATTTTCATTTCAGAGAGTACACTCCTGCGAACCTCATCCTTACAGCGGGATTACCAGTCCAGGCTAAATCCCCTGTAAGAGAGCACACTCCCTCGAACCTCATCCTTACAGCGGGATTACCAGTCCAGGCTAAATCCTTGTAATATAAACTCATAGAGTATTGTCAAGATTACCAGTCCAGGCTAAATCCCCTGCAACGACAATTACTCTAATGAGCTTGGATCCAATTACCAGTCGAGGCTAAATTCGACCTAATTGATTACCGTCCGGGCTAAATCCATTTTCCACATATTCTTTGGGAGGGCTTATATCAGGATCACCCGTCCGGGCTAGATCCCTTTCACACATATTCTTTGGGAGGGCTATATCGAGATAGGATCACCCATCCGGGCTAGATCCTTTTTACCGTCAATTCCTTTTTAGAGATCCATCAAATTTTCCTTTCATTCAACCGGGATTTATTTTCCATTTTCATCAAATATATCAATGCTTCATCAATCTTCATACAATGAAAATTCAAATTATATTTACATCAATAACAAACATTTCAAGCATTTAAGAATATAATTCAAGTTACATGAACTTACAATTTAATTTTTATACCATAACGATAATCGTAGTTTCATAATAAATATTTGAACTAAAACATTATATCATTCCTACTTCAATGTTTATCAATTATGATTGGGCATGTGATCAATTTATGCATAAGTCGTTCATATATTTTCCTCCTCCTCTCCATTCCACATCCTTAGTATAAATAACACATTTGTAAGTAACATTATCTATAATTTTTCACTATTTATTTATGTGAATATTCAAGCTGTTCATCCGTGTCATAGTCACTAAATTATTTTTATCTTGAGCTAAAGAACTCCAAATTAAGATCCGCTAATTTTTCTGAAACTAGACTCACATATCTTCTTACCATAAGATTTTCAGAATTTTTAGTTTAGCAAATAAGTACAGTTTATTCTTTAAAGTCATCCCTGTTCTGCAGTCTGACACACTAAAAATTGATTATCTCCTCATATGGGATTCGGAAGATGTTTCTGTTTATTTCTATTGAAAATAGACCCATTCAGTTCTAAATATATAAATATAAGCCCCTAATTATTTTCTCCAATTTTTTATGATTTTACAAAGTCAAAACAGGGGAACCCGAATTCATTCTAAACTTGTCTTACAAAATCTATTATATCTCATGATTTACAATTCCATTGCTTACACCATTTCTTCTATAAGAAACTAGACTCAATAAGTTTTAATTCTATATTTTATTCATCCTCTAATTCAATTTCTAAATTTTTTGGTGATTTTTCAAAGTTAGACTACTGCTGCTGTCCAAAACTATTTTAGTGCAAAGTGTTGATTCTCATTTTGCCCCAAATTTCACAGTTTATACAATTCAGTCCTTATCCAATTAACCCCTCAATTGGGATAATTTTTCTCAATTAATACTTTATTCTATCATTTTAAACTACTTCATAACCCTTGAAAATCAGAAATTTAGCATTAGACCATAATTCCAAACTCTTACACAATTAGTCCTAAAACCAATTTCCATCAATTTTACTTGATAAAATCATCATATATCAAAATTAAAGCTTCAATTCTATATTTATCCATCATAAGTTTCCAACACTCATCCATAGAAACTTTAAAAGTTAGCCATAGAATCAAAAACTAATGACATAGTAAGTTGGACCCAATTGTAAAAGTCAAAAAACATAGAAATTTCAAGGAGAAAGCAAGAATTAAACTTACATGAAGCTAGAGTATGAAGGCTAGCTTGAACCCTCTTCCATGTCTATTTTTCAGCTGATGAAAATGAAGAGAAATGAAGAGAATTCTAGATATTTCAATTTGGTCCCATTTTTATTTAGCTAATTTTGACAATTTTCCAATTTTGCCCTTATTTCACCCATTTCTTGATTTTTCTCATCTATCTTTCTAGCAATTTTTACACATTTTTCAATTTAGTCCTTTTTACTTAATTAACCACCCAAACGTCAAAATTTTCTAACGAGATTTTAATACTACCTTATTGACATTTCGTAAATATTTATAAAAATATTTATGACTCGGTTTATAACATCGATATCTCGATACCTCTTTTTCCTCAATTTCTTAACCAAATAAATCTTTATAAAACACAATTTACTATTTCAAAAATATTTTGAAAGCTACATTTGGCTCGTAAATATTAAATAATATAATCTACAAGTTCATTTTTTTGGATTTAGTGGTCTCGAACCACTATTTTCGACATCGCTGAAATTTAGGCTATTACAACTCTCCCCCCCTTTAAGAATTTTCGTCCTCGAAAATTCCTTCAATAGATAGGTTCAGATATTTTTCACTGACTAATAGTATCACCAGTTTTCAAGGCTACGGCTACTTCTAAATTATATATCGTAATTCTTTTCATAAAATTTTAATTGTTTTAAAGTATAGACCATTACTTTGTCTTATTGCATTAAAACACGCTTTACCCACTCAATGATATATCACCAGTAAATCACAACTTTCTTACCGATTTAAATGAACCGAATCGATGCTTTGGTCAATAGAACTTTCATCTTCGATCAATAAATATCTTTCACGAATAAATCATATTTGCAAGTCGAGCTATGACCCAATAGAAGTAGAAAGCAATATCATATGAATGTTTCCATCAAGTGTTCTTTCAAGCATAAACGATTAGAATACCAGAGAAGGATAGAACAGTACCACTCATAGTTTATCAAGATTTTCAATAATTCCTTCCAATATCATAATCAAACAACCTTTTCATATAAATAAGAATCATATTTGAAAATGAACATTCATATATATTTCTGAAAATAGCAGATCATATAAAATACCCAAAAGAAATCGCTACATCATATCAAATTATATCAATTGCTTTTAGATATTTTTATGACTTCATTACTACTCCACTAACTACTAAAGCAATCAATAATATCAAATTATTCAGTTCACTAAATGAATTAATTCAGAAGAAATTTTTCAGTAAATTCGTTCTGTAAATACCATACCTGAATAAATCGATTACTCATGAATAACTTCTTTCTTAACAGTAATATTGCATATTCTGAATAATCGTCAATTTTTTTTTTTTGATATCTCAGTCATAATCATCTTTACAAACCAACCCATTCTTAGCTTTGTCTGCATTATTAATCATTTAACTACTGAACTCTTCAATTTCACACTTGTAAACTTAATCAATATAAATCTAGTAAATTTAACTGTATAAAACTATAATTATAAGGGGGCAGGGGTCATAAAGCCTTAAAATTTAGCTTTTATATATACACATATAACATGACTTTTATCATCAATATATTTATTGCAAACATTTATTTTGTACCTTTATAAATCTTTACTCATCATAAGCAATTCCCCTTTTTCTATTAAATACTCAAATATCACTTTCATCACTATTAAAATTAGCTCGGTTGGAAACATCTCTATCTATTAGTAAAATAATTCTCATCAAGGTCGAGAGATATCATACTATCACAGGTTTTATAATACCATGTATTTCTAGACTTCATATATGCTACGTTCGATCAGAGAACCGACTAAACTGTAGCTCTGATACCACTAAATGTAACACCCCCTACCCGTATCCATTGCCGGAATAAAGTACGAGGCATTACTGAGGAGTATGGAATACTCATAGAAAATTTAAACCATTTATCGCTCAAATACCGAAATTTATTATAAAAGTTTCTTTACACATATAGTGCACTTGAGGTGCACCATTCCATAATTATGAATGAACACATTTATCAAACATATGTCATGTTTTTATATACATCATAGTCTCATATTTCCATGTATCAATTACCATCATTTCCTCGTATTTTGAAAAATACGTGTAACAATTCATAAACATGTAATTCACTAACTCTTCCTACCAATCATAATTTAAATTGACAAATCACTTATTGAGCCCAATTTCAATGTTCACTACAATCTATCATATAAATTTGGATGTACGTATCCACCAATAAATTCCATGTACAGGTATCATCATCTCATATTTCCACATACATTACTTTGCACATTATGAACTCAAATAACATATACAAGACATGCTAATGTATTTCAAATACGTTTCATAATATTTCATTTAGAATTAAGATTATTTCATATTAGAACTCTTCTCATTAACTCATTTGGAATACCAATTCATACATATAACACACTCAAGGATGTACAAATATATAATCACAAATGAACTCATTCGTCAACCAAGTTCTATGTTCATGTCTCATCAACTCGTATTTCCTTATATCACATAATATATACCATGATTTCCATTCCCTTGATATTCCATATTTATCCCGTTGAATTTCTTGGAATTTCGATATATTTTTAGGGGTACACTTTAGTGTACAAATCCGAGTCCGTCAATTCATATTCATGTGCGCACATTTCCATTTCCGAGAGCACACTCCCGCGAACCTCATCCTTACAGCAGCTAAATCCCCTGTAATATAAACTCATAGAGTATTATTGGGATTACTAGTCCAGGCTAAATCCCCTACAACGACAATTACTCTAATGAGCTTGGATTTGAATTACCAGTCCAGGCTAAATTCAGACCCTAATTCAGATTATCCGTTCGGGCTAAATCCATTTTCCATATATTCTTCGGGAGTGCTTATATCAGGATCACCTGTCTGGGCTAGATCCTTTTTACCGTCAATTCCTTTTTAGAGATCCATCAAATTTTCCTTTCATTCAACCGAGATTTATTTTCCATTTTCATCAAATATATCAATGTTTCATCAATCTTCATACAATGAACATTCAAATTATATTCACATCAATAACATACATTTCAAGCATTTAAGAATATAATTCAAGTTACATGAACTTACAATTTGATTTTTATACCATAACGATAATCTTAGTTTCATAATAAATATTTGAAATAAAACATTATATCACTTCTACTTCAATGTTTATCAAATATAATTGGGCATGTAATCAATTTATGCATAAGTCATTCATATATTTTCCTCCTCCTCCTCTCCATTCCACATCCTTAGTATAAATAACACATTTGTAAGTAACATTATCTATAATTTTTCACTATTTATTTATGTGAATATTCAAGTTGTTCATCCGTGTCATAGTCACTAAATTATTTTTATCTTGAGCTAAAGAACTCTAAATTAAGATCTGATAATTTTACCTAAAACTAGACTCACATATATTCTTACCATAAAATTTTCAGAATTTTTAGTTTAGCCAATAAGTATAGTTTATTCTTTAAAATCACCCCTGTTCTGCTGTCTGACAGTTCTGACCCTTCTTCACTAAAAAATTGATTATCTCCTCATACATGATTCGGATGATGTTTCTGCTTGTTTCTGTTGAAAATATACTCATTCAGGATTCTGAATATATAAATTTAAGCCCCTAATTATTCTTTTACAATTTTTTTATGATTTTACAAATTCAAAACAGGGGAACCCGAATTCATTCTAACCTTGTCTCACATAATCTATTATATCTCATAATTTACAATTCCATTGTTTACACCATTTCTTCTATAAGAAACTAGACTCAGTAAGCTTTAATTATATATTTTATTCATCTTCTAATTCAATTTCTAAAATTTTTGGTGAATTTTCAAAGTTAGACTACTGCTGCTGTCCAAAACTATTTTAGTGCAAAGTGTTGATTTCCATTTTGCCCCAAATTTCACAGTTCATACAATTCAGTCCTTATCCAATTAACCCCTCAATTGGGATAATTTTTCTCAATTAATACTTTATTCTATTATTTTAAACTACTTCATAACCCTTGAAAATAAAAAATTTAGCATTAGACCATAATTCCAAACTCTTACACAATTAGATCTTAAAACTAATTTCCATCAATTTTACTTGATAAAATCATCATATATCAAAATTAAAGCTTCAATTATATGTTTATTCATCATATGTTTCCAACACTCATCCATAGAAACTTTAAAAATTATCCATAGAATAAAAAAAACTAATGACATAGTAAGTTGGACTCAATTGTAAAAGTCCAAAAACATAGAAATTTCAAGGAGAAAGCAAGAATTAAACTTACATGAAGCTAGAGTATGAAGACCAACTTGAACCCTCTTCCATGACTGTTTTTCAGCTGATGAAAATGAAGAGAAATGAAGAGAATTCTAGATATTCCAATTTGGTCCCATTTTTATTTAGCTAATTTTGGTAATTTTCCAATTTTGCCCTTATTTCACCCATTTCTTGATTTTTCTCAGCTATTGCCACCCAAAATATCTCCTTTGGGCTTATTTTCACTTTAGGTCCTTCCTCATTTGACAATTAAGTTATTTAATCCTTCTATCAACTTTTACACCTTTTCAATTTAGTCCTTTTTATTTAATTAACCACCCAAAAGTCAAATTTTCTAACGAGATTTTAATACTACCTTATTGACATTTTGTAAATATTTATAAAAAAATTTATGACTCTGTTTATAGCACCGATATCTCAGTACCTCTTTTTCCTCAATTTCTTAACCAAATAAATCTTTATAAAACACAATTTACTATTTCAAAAATATTTTAAAAGCTACATTTGGCTCGTAAATATTAAATAATATAATCTACGAGTTTATTTTTCAGATTTAGTGGTCTCGAACCACTATTTTGACATCACTGAAATTTGGGCTATTACACACAAATATCTATCCACATACATTTCTCTAATTCAAATGTTCATCCGTAAACATCCTCACTCACTATCATTCTTGCTTAACTTTCTACGATTCTCATTCGCATTCACACAATACATTAACAAATCTATCTCATGCAACTAAGGTGCATTAATTATACATATCCCACTAGGGTTCATTATATATTGAATTCATATCAATTTAGTTCTAACACATACTTGTGCTTCTCGTGGTACAATCACATACATTCAACATATCCGTTGAATTACCTAAGTTATTAAATAACTATCTTGAGTCTCATACACATAGTTCTCATTGACATCATACCCCAATAGGGTCTTACATACATTAACATGTCAATGCCATGTCCCTAACATGGTCTTCTAAGAATTCTTACACCGAAGCCATATTCCAATAGGGTCTTGCACGAAACTATAACTATCATCATATAATGCTATATCCATTTCCCATTACTCCCAAATTCAATTCTCTTGACATCTCATTGAAATATATTTTGTACAATCATCGGGTAGGTATACATTCCATAAAACATTGGAATACTAAATTAACTTATACATAATTTTCACATTCACACATGAACTTACCTCGATGTTGAAATGGCCGAAAGGGACTTTTTGCCCACATTTCTCTTTTCACCCATTCTAGGTTCGAATCTTATTTTCTTTGATCTAGAACAATAAAATTTACTGATTTAATCACTTATAATTCATAATTCACCATAAACTACACTTTAGGCAAAAATGACTACTTTGCCCCTACACTTTGACAAAATTACAATTTTGCCTCTAGGCTCGTAAATGAATTTTCGTCACATTTTCTTGTTAAACAAACTTAGCTGAACATTTAATCCTCTTACAACTATTCACAATTCCAACTATTTCATGCCTTAATGAACAAATTACAACTTTTACATTTTAGTCCCAATTAAGTGTTTTCATGACAATACCTTTCACAAAAGTTGTTTCTCATCCTCCTAACATTCATTTTCTTCCATAAAAACTCAACAACCAGCATAAAATCTCTCATGGTAAGTCCCTAAACTCTCAATCATGTTGCAAATTAGTCCCCCCATTAGCTAGCTTAAGCTTTGGGGACTCCAAAAGTATAAAAATTATCAAGAAAGATCATCAAAATCACTTACTTGTGAGGAGAAATGTTTGCTGAAATTTTTGAGCTCCATAACCCTTATTTCTCTTCAATTTTCGGTGGATGAAGGTGGAGGAATAGTGAAAAGATGATAACATCATTATTCATCTTATTTTATTCATTTTAAACACCTAACATCACCAAATTTTGACCAACATTTAATGCCTTTGTCCCCTTAGCTTCCTATGGCCGGCCAACACTAATTCAATGGCCTAATATCACTTTAAGGACCTCCAATTAATATTTTTTAGCTATTTGGCACATCTAACAAATAAAATATAACTTTCACACTTTATGCGATTTAGTCATTTTTCCCAATTTAGCTAGAAATTGCTAAAGTTAAGACACCAAAATTTTCATGCACCCTTATAAACATGTTATAACACATAAAATAATATGAAAATAATTTTCTCTAACCTCGAATTAGTGATTCTGAGTTCACTGTTTCGACTAACCCCTAAATCGGGCTGTTACATATAATTTCCTGAAAAGAATCTTGAATAAAATGATCAATAGCAACAATAAAATAATAGGAATCATCTTGCTCTCTAGAATATCGCATAGCATCATAAATTTTAAAAACAATTTCCTCATCACCTACTCTTAGCACAAGTTTACCATCACCTACATCAATAACAGCCCTAGCAGTAGCTAAAAATGGGCGTTCTAAAATTAAAGGCACCTCAACGTCCTCATCCAAGTCAAGCACAACAAAATTAACAGGGAATATGAATTTATCAACTTTTACCAAAACATCTTCAATAATTCCCCTAGGATATTTAATAGATCTATCAGCTACTTGAATACTTATCCTAGTGGGTTTTGGTTCCCCGAGATCAAGTTGCTTGAACATTTTATAAGGCATTAAATTAATACTGACACCTAGATCAGCTAATGCTTTCTCAATATTTAAACTACCAATTAAACAAGGAATAGTGAAACTTATTGGATCTTTCAATTTGGTTGGTAGCTTATTTTGGAAAATAGCTGAACATTCCTCGTTAAGCTCCACGGTCGATAGCTCTTCAAACTTTCTTTTATTTTTTAAAATCTCTTTTAGGAATTTTGCGTATGTCGGCATCTACGAACTAGCTCCAACAAAAGGTAAGTTAATATGTAATTGTTTAAAAAGTTCAAGAAATTTACCATATTGTGCGTCTATGCAGTCTTTTTTTAACTTTTTCGGATATAGGATTGGTGGTTTATACTCTTTAAGTACCGGTGTTACATTCTCGTTTACTTCCTCACACTTTTCCTTATCAGTTTCTTGTGGCATATTCTTTTCGGCTTCAACTAACACCTTCCCATTTCTTAGTGTAACTGCCTTCACATGCTCTTTTGGGTTAGCTTTGGTGTTATAAATTACCTAGTTGCCTTTCGAAAACTAGTTTAGCCAGCTGTCCAATTTGATTCTCAAGCCTTTGAATTGATGCTCGCTGATTTTTCAATGTTATTTCGGTATTCTGAAAATGATTCTCTGACACCGAAATAAACTTTGCTAGCATATCTTCAAGGTTCAGCTTTTTCTCTTGTTGGTATGGTGATTGAAAGCCTGGAGGGGGTTGTTGTCTCTGATTTCCTTGTCCACCCCATGAAAAGTTAGGGTGGTTCCTCCAGCCTGGATTATAAGTGTTACTATAGGGATTATTCTGAGGTCTAGAATTATTACCCATATAATTCATCTGTTCGCTTTCTATGCTAGGATTGTAGGATGGTTATTCTGTATTACTCATTCCTCCTCCATTCGTATCGCACTGCATAACTAGATGTACCTGCGAAGAACCACACACACCATCAATTTTCTTACTTAAAAGCTTTACCTGGTTTGATAGCATGGTAACCGCGTCGAGGTTGAAAACACTGGCAGCTTTTGTCGGCTTCGTCCTCATAACTTGCCACTGATAGTTATTCAGTGACATCTCTTCAATGAATTCATAAGTAGCCTCAAGTGTTTTATTGTTTAGTGTACCACCGGCAGCTACATCAATCAACTGCCTAGTTGAGGGGTTCACACCATTGTAAAAGGTTTGAACCTATAACCATAATGGTAACCCATGGAGAGGGCATCTTCTCAGTAGATCCTTGTATCTCTCCCATGCATCGTAAAGTGTTTCTAAATACATCTGCACAAAAGAAGAGATATCATTCCTCAACTTAAACGTTTTAGCTGGCGGAAAATATTTAAGTAAAAATTTTTCGGTCATTTGTTCCCATTTAGTGATTGATCCTCGTGGTAACGAGTTCAACCATTGTTTGGCTTTATTCTTCCATGAGAAGGGAAACAATCGAAGGCGAATGGCAGTATCAAAACGCCATTTATTTTGAAAGTGTCGTAGAATTCCAAAAAATTTACCAAGTGATTGTTTGGATCCTCATCTTGCAAACCATCAAACTGAACAAATTGCTGAATCATCTGAATAGTTTTAGGTTTCAGTTCAAAATTATTTACAGTAACAATAGGTCTAACAATACTTGATTCAGTTCTTATTAAATTAGGTTTAGCATAATCATACATAGTACAAGGAGCAGGATTTTGATTCACTGGGTTTTAAGCAACCACAGGAGGTAGCGGATTATTGTCGGCCATCTTTTTGGTAGTATTGGTTTTGTTTTCTTGCTCTTCTTCTATGTATTGTAGGCTTCGCCTTATTTCTCTTCGGTTTCTACGAGCGGTACCTTCTATATTACTGTCAAAAAGTAATGGTCCTAACGGGTT
Organism: Gossypium rotundifolium; assembly: GCA_025506655.1. Lineage (NCBI taxonomy): Eukaryota > Viridiplantae > Streptophyta > Magnoliopsida > Malvales > Malvaceae > Gossypium > Gossypium rotundifolium. The sequence goes on from CP106727.1 coordinate 89,265,543, forward strand.
CCTTCTATTCATAAACTAGAAGTTTCTGCCAGAAGCAAAGAGAGAAAAATTAGAGAAGTAAAAACAAATAAAAGTAAAATTAAATTGCAATAAAACAAGAATGGTTAAAGTAGTAAAAATTTAGCGTTCCTAATATCTTAGTCCCCGGCAACGACACCAAAAACTTGATGTGTCTCAAACTAACTACAATCAAAATAAAGGCAAGATCACCTATCGTTCAATACTATAGTTATGGTAAGACCGGTAATATCGTATCCACAAGGACCAAGAGTACTAGTAATTACTATCTTTTTATTATCTAGCCTAAGAATTGGAGTGCTTTCTTTTAAACTAAAATTAAATTAAAAATATGACAGAGAATGAATTGGGAAAATACTTTAGACAACTTTATGAGATAGGCAATACCTAAGGAAGAATCCACCTAGACTTCACTTATTACTATTGATTCATATGATTTATTCACTTGACTTAATCCGTAGAAATCTATGATTTATGTTAATATCGCTTTTAGGACTAAAAAACTAACTCTAGGTTGATTAATTGAAATTTCTTTCTAATTAAACCCTTATTGTCACATTAACTCGATCTATGGATTCCCTTATTAGATTTGACTCTAATCCGGCAGATTTTCGTCGCCCTATTTCTAGGGTTGCAATCAACTCCGCTTAATTGTGTTGATCTACTCTTAAATAGGGACTTTTGCTCCTCTGAATAAGCACATTCGACTTGAATCAATAACCTAAATTATCAAAACAAGAATAAAAACTCACAATTAAGAATAAAAACAAGCATTTATCTTATAAAAAAATTAATAATAATAAGATCTGTCTTAGTTTTCATCCCCTTAGGTATCTAAGGGATTAGTTCATACTAATAGAGGGAAACATCATAAAATAGGGAAAACAACAAAACATAAGAAAACCAAAAAACTTCTAAAGAACTTGATGGGAGATCTTCAGTCTTGATGGAGATCCTTATCCTAAGCTGCTTCCGATGGCTGTCTTCGAGTATTTTCTACCTTCTACTCGGCCTCCTCGTTTAGGTTTCCCCCTAGGGTGTTTATATGGACTTTGGAACACCTCTCTTGGCCCACAAACGGCCTATTCCCTATAGAATTAAACTTTGATATGGAAGGTACACGCCCGTGTGACATGCTCGTGTCTAATAGCTTTAGGCCGTGCTCGCTTCTGCTCGCCACACACGGCTGTGTGGTCTGCACGTGTACATTGATCCAGGCCGTGTTGATTTTTAAGGTAGGCTCATTTTGACCCGTTTTGGCCTGTTTATCATTCTTTTCGACTCCCTAAGCCCTCTTGAGTGTAAAACATGAAATTAAGGGATTAGAAGCACCGAATTCATCAATTCTAATGAAAATTCATCCAAAAATAAGCCAAGCATGGGGTGAAAATATGTATAAATTATGGTTTATCAGCGTAAAAATAGAAAGCAAAATTGAGCCCATAATTGTAGTAGTGATAGGCAACCTCCGATTTTGGCTTTATTTGGTGGTGTCGCCCCACACATCTTCTTGTACAATGTTGCCAACACGACAAACCCCCAACTAAATTCGCTAGCTGCTCTAAAATCAACGAGTTTCAGCAGCCACCTCAGATGTACGAGGTTTTGTGACAAGTCCAGCATTAGACAACCCCCAATCATCTCAAGGATGTATGCCTGAGCGTATCGTATTCTTTCTACTTTAGTCGAATCATTTCCCCGTTCCGGGAATGTGTCTCGTAACCAGCCCATCTCGATCCGACCTTCGTAAATATTATCCGAATCGCACCCAAAAGATCGTAGCATATGGCTCCCCAATCAGCAGATTAAACAGACCTGATGAGTACGGACCCATCCACCAGCAATCTCAATGGCAATTGTACGTTCTCCAAAGTGATGGTACATTCTCCGCATGGAAGATGGAATGTGTGCATCTCGGGTCTCTATATCTCTACTAATGCGCTGATGAGTTTCAGGTCCAACTTGCACCCTCGGCCTATATTGGCCACGTGCCAAAAACACGCTTCCCTCAAGTAAATTTCTATCAACGGTGATGGAGAACCAGACATATTACGAATATAATATTGTCACACTCGGTCTACAGACTGTTATAAAAAAATATAAAATAAAAATTAATTAAAATTACATAAATGAAAAAATATTAAATAATATTTAAAAATTAAAATTAACCCTTACCATTTTCATTTGTTCGATGGAGATATGTTTATGATCGAGACGAATTAATTTTCCGGCTATTGCTAACACGATCAAATATTTTTGAAATTATAAAAAAATAATACTAATTTAAAAAATTAAAGGAAATAATTTAATTAAAGAGAGCTTTGAGAAATTTAGGGAGAAATTTGAGAGAATTTTTTGAGAAATTTAGAAGAAATGTTGTGTGGAAAAAATAGGAGGGGTTTTATAGTTTTTACTATTGGATCCCCTAACGATCAAAATTTTAAATGACCGGTTGGAAAAAAACACTGGGTAAATCGCGTCCCTGAGGGAGCGATTTTGCCACGTCAGTAAAGCACGTCCACGTCAGCGCGTTTTGTGCTAACATGCAAAATCGCTCCCTCAGGGACGCAATTTGCTGAAATTTTCCTCTAAAACGCTCATACATGGACGCGTTTTATAGTTTTCGCCCTTTCGATAAATTATAAAAAGATTGACCCATTTCCATAAATAAAATTAAAAATGGAGCTTTATTGGTAAAATGGTCTGTATAACCCAAGACATCCTTTGCAATGTAATGTCACAAATTTGCAGTTAAACAATGCCATGTTCACGCCACCCTCAAGTCAACACCGAAACCAAACAAAACAGTGTCGTTTGAATTGGGCGGTGACAGTATTTATTCTTGTATTTCGTTGTTCCCATCTCTTTCTATGGTTTTTATTTCATTGTAATATTTGGGACATGAGTCAATAGATTTAGAATATATGAACTACATTCTAATTCTAATCATCAAAATCCTTTAATTTGAATTTTCTTTACATATTTGAGGTACAAAGTATAATTCTTGTTTAGATAATTTGTTATTTTTAAATAGATTATTAAAATACATTTGGAGTAGACTACATAGACTTTCATAATATTTTTGTTAAAAATATTCATCAATTTAATGAAATAAAAATACAAGTTGAATAACTTGAGACGAGTTGGATGCTGTCTTTAAAAATATTTTGTTATATAGCATATCCTCAAGATTTAACAAGCAAATCTATTAACCGAAAGATAATAGGAAATAAGGAAGAACAAATTAATTAAACTCTAGAAAGCTTTGAAAAGGCGAAGAGTGTTTGAAAATGAAGGTAAAACAATTCACAAGTTGGGCGATTCTAAAGTACAATAATGTACGGTATTTATAAGAGTTTTATTGACTAAAAATAATAAAAATAAGTGGATTGAATTAGTTAAAAATAATTTGAAAATAATTTAATAATTTTGGACTTAAGTAAAAATAGCTTCAATTGGTTATATTATTTTTAGTTTGGCAAAATATAAATAATTGGAACACTCCGTTCAGTATACTATGCTGGAAACAAAGGAATTTTTTGCTTTTGGAAATGTTCCTCGTAATTATGGTATGCTTGTGGGATCGACTTGGAGTTGAGCTGTGAACCAACGTTTAAGGTTAAAAATCGAATCAGACCAAGCATTTGGCAAGCCACCAATAGCCGGTTGTTTCAAAATGAACACAGATGGTGCAAGGAAACTTAGTACCGAACTTGTCTGCTCAGTTGAGATTGCTAGAGATAGCCATGACAGATGGATATTTGGCTATGGTCGCAATATTTGGAAATTATAATGTTGAACAAGCATAACTTTGGGTAATCAATGATGGACTTAAATTGTTTTGGTCTAAAGGATGAAAACTGGTTGTCTTGAAATGTGATTGTTTAACTGCAGTTCAAGCAATCAATAGTGACTATAAAAGCATAGTACACAGAATAAAATAGTTTTGTGCTCAAGCATGAGTAGTTCGCATTGGGCATATTTACAGGAAATCTAATGGAGCGACTAATGCCTTAACGGGAATTATGTTTTACTATCAATTGGGTCTCCATGAGTTTGCTTCTCCTACCTAACAAATTGATACTTTGGTTCTGAATAAGTTGTAAAATGATATTGAGGTAATTACTATTATGTAATTTACTACTCTTCTTTTTAAAAATCAAAATCAAAATCAAAATTAAAATCAAAATCAATTTTTTTATTTTTTATTTTTTTTTTTTTGTTTTTCGGGCGAGGCCATAGTTCTCCCTATCCCCTATATTCACCTCCGACAGGTGTCAGCCATTCCTCAAAGTGCAAATATGCCATGCGGGTAAAAGTTCCCTCCTGCAGAGGCAATTCACTGAATCAAGACAACAATGCATGTCCTCTATTAACTGCTATATATCAAATCCGTGGATGGCCAACTTAATAAGTTACTACTTCATTTGTTCCATGATAATATATAATTTGTAATTAAATAAGATAAAGAAGATTGCTTTAATGATTTTAGTGACATATTGAAATTAGCAAAAGATTACAGAATGACATTGTGAATCCCCACTAACTATATATTATATAGCACAACTTTGTAAAGCAACATCCTCTTTTTGCTTTAGCATATTACTTTTAACATGAATTTATGTGGGGAATTAGAGATGTCAAATAATCATGAATTTATGTTAGATCCCAAGTATTTTAAATTTAAAATATTATTTCCCCAATTAATCGTATTAGTTCAATTAATATTAACAATTTCCTTTTTTATGTAATCCTTTTAACGTTGAGTTTAATTAACTAATGATTTCAGCAAGTGTCATCCTCTTGGTCTTTAGCTTAGTAAATTGTATAACTTCATGCAGTGGATTCACTTTGATTTCATAAGTTAATTTGAAATTTTTAAAAGAAATTTTTGTAATGTTATAAAGCGACTAATCGAAACAAGCAAGAAAATAACAAAGACTCAAAAAACAAAAAGCTATTACTTGTATTATTGAGTAATGAATGAGACAAGAAATAAAATAAAGTGGAGAAAACCTCTATTTATAGTTAAGTTTCTTTATATCTAAGGTACAAAATAAATTACATCAACGACTCAAATTCAAGCCTATCTATTGTTGGAACATTTTCATAATATTTATAATGTTCCAATAGTTATAATTAAAATGTTATAAGTGGTCCAAAAGTTATGTCACTTGGTTATAAACCAAGAGTTGTCACTATTCATAGTAATGAGTTATGCATCTTCTTACCAAAAGTTATGTCACTTGATTATTAACAAAGAGTCATGATTATTCAAGTAGACATCTATTGAATAATTATGTCTTTCCAAAGAGACATGGCAATTTCTATAAATAGGAATGGTATTTCATACTAGAAAATACCAAGAGACAACCATAAAGCATAGAAACAAAGTTTCTTTCTATTATCTTACCATATTTCATATTCAAATATTGTTCTATAAAGAGTTATTGCAGAAGTTCTTTATGTATATTCATACTCTTTCTATGCTTCGCTTAATGCTCAGTGGTCTATCTCCGTTAGTGTAAAACGTAGACAATCATTGTGTTTCATTGTATCCTCGAGATTCATTTGTCAATAACTCTTTTGCACACCAAATGGTGCATATGGTATTATACATATGGCTTGGTATAATTTTGAGATATAAGGCAAATTTGAAATTCAATTTGGAAGTCATGAATAAAAAGATCTTGTGATTATGAAAATAACAATATGAAACTATTTGACCCATTTAGGTGATGGACATAGTTTTGATGATAGTCACAAAATGAAAAAAAATGTCCATTGTAAAAAATATATAAATATGTGATGTTATAGTTAAATGATTGGATGGTCGATGGTCCTCTAATATGAATATGTTCCAAAACAATATATGCAACACCTTTGTGTTAAAAAAATAGTTTTATTTGAGTATGCATATATGATAAGTTTTAAAGGTCTTCCATTGACTATGAAAAGATGCTATGAAAAATAGCAAATATGTAGCCATGTTTCACCAAAGAATTTGAAGCCTTTTTACAATAACTTACCTGGTGAAAATGACATTATGTATGGTTTCATATATTTTGTAATTATTATATTAATTTCTTGGATGTCAGGTAATAAATAAAATATACACATGTGAAACCATTGTGATAAAGAAAAATAAAGTGATCACTGCAAAATGATAATTGTATAAAGGATATCATTGATAGCATTCTTTTGCAAAAGAATAGATAATTGAACATGGTGGGGATGTTGGTTTTGTAAACTTTCAAGATAGAAACAAGTATAAAGGTACACCTTTTGATATGAAAAATTAACATAACTATGTTAAAAATTTAGAAATTTAGGGATGAGGTACAAACTCATACTATTTGAATCACCTATGAAGGAAACTTGATTCAAACGCTTGGTATAACGTCAAGTCTTAAGTTTAATGAGACAATATACATCATTAGTATGTTACTGCTAGCACAATAAATTAATATATCATCCCAATATAAAAAGTGCTAGGTACCCGTAATGGTAAGGGGAAGGATGAGTAATATACTCTTAATAGACCTATAACATAAATGTGTTAAGTGTTATAATTACGGTATCACTCTCAATGGGATTTACCTATGTGAGTGAAAGTATGGACGCTTTTAGGAGCTCAAGGGCATGGTTCTAACAACACTCGTGAAAAGGCACATGACCATAATGGTGTCTTTGGATAATGTGCATTGGCTGGTGTTGAGCTATGTGAGATATGTTCGGTTAATCAAATGGAATAATTGGTTCAAAGCTTAGCCAACATGCAATCTTAGCCAACATGCAATTTCGATTAACTTTAGCATGTTTTCACTAAGTGAAGGTATAATCGTAAGAACATTCATTTGCAATTGATTTCCAAGATTATCAAAATCTAGAATATTTTGAAAATGAGGGAAGATTGTTGAAACATTGTAACACCCCTAACCCTTAACCATCACTGGTTTAGGGTTAAAGGCATTATCGAACTAGTCGAAACTTTTACAAACATTTCACATCATAAAGTATATCATCATCATATCATATCAAAATCCAAACATATAGTCCCTTAACGAGGTCTACGAGACCTTAAATAAGCATTAGAAAGGGGTCGGGACTAAACCAAACACTTACGAAATTTTTCTGAAATTCAAACATTTTTCAAAGTTACAGAGGTCACATGCCCGTGTGGGCAGGCCGTGTGCCTCACATGGCCTCAGACACGCTCGTGTGTCCAAGCCATGGAAAAATAGGGCATACATACTGACTTGTCCACACTGCTAAAGACACGCCCGTATGCTTCACCCATGGTCAAAACTGACTTGCATCACACGGCCAGTCACACGCCCGTGTGTCCAGCCCGTGGTCGACACTGACTTTTTTCACACAGCCAGTTACATGCCCTTGTGTCTAGCCCGTGTACAAGCCTGACTTGAATCAAATTACAAATTCAAAGAACATGGTCGAGCCACAAGCACGTGTGCTTAACCGTATAGGCAAATATAGGTCATTTGCAATGCCAATTTGCCACCCATGTAGGGTCAAACCTACAAGCACAAATAAACATATTTCATGCCCTTAAAATGCAACCAAATCATACTAATAATGTCCATCTTTTCTAACCATTCAATGCATATCAAACTTACCAACTTATGAACCATTTATCTCATTCTAATCACAAGCATTTCTAGGCAAAATCCATCCAAAAACTTACCAATCCAATATACTAATCATTCATCAAATCATACCAACTTTGCATCACAAAACATAATTAACATTTACCATATTCACATCCCATTTACAAGCCATATCACATAGCTTATATATACAACTCAAAACATCATTTAATTCAACTAGACTATACATCTCAAACATAATCCAAAATAACTACCCTATACATGCCATACTTAACTATGTACTCATTCAAAAGGTACCAAAATAGAGTTTGATAGTGTGGTGATGATCCTCAACAATCCCCGAGCCTTCTGTAGCTTTACGATCTATAAAACAATGCAACACACACAGAGTAAGCTTTCAAAAGCTTAGTAGCCATATACAAATAAATATAACAAATAAATATTCATAATCATATCAAATACAAAATCATTAATATCTCAATTGCAATTTCATAATTCTTCTTTGGCACATTTGTTTAGCCATTGCTTACCAAAAAATTCATATCTCTAAGTAACTCATTTGATCATAGCTCATTCATACATATATCACATTTAGTCTCAACAAGACTATACACATATCTCACCTTTGTAAATTTGCATATACCTACCTTTCATGCTTAAACAAAGTATACACTTTATACATACTTGAGATGGTTATACATTTCACATAATCTTTCATTTCTCGGAATTACCCGTTGAACCATTCGGAATCAAATAGGATACTCGGATAACTCAGAATTCTCGTACAATGCCAACGTCCCAGATGTGGTCTTACATGTAATAAAATATCGAAGCCACTGTCCCAGACAGGGTCTTACACGAAATCATATACGATGCCAATGTCCCAGACATGGTCTTACACGTAATTCTCAAATCGACGCCAACGTCCCAGACATTGTCTTACACGATATCACATACCGAACTCTATGTCATGACATATGAATCCTATCTATTCCTAAGGTTCGTACAGGACTTTTTGGACATTGACGCATTGTCGATACTTCCTCGGATTTCACATATATATCATCCAAAGCTATTCATCACAATTCTATATTGTATGGACATGAATAAATCAACTTAAATACATTTATTTGTATATAGACTTACCTCGTATTTGGAATAAACAAACAGATTCGACTACTCGTTCACTTTCGACTTTCCTCGATCTAAATCAGTTTTATTTGGTTCTTGATCTATACATATTCAAATTAACTCATTTATTCACCAAATCTTTCAATTAAATCCACTAACACACATTTAGGGCAATTTACAAATTAGCCCTCACATTTTCATATTTTGACATTTAAGTCTCTATTTCACAAAATCCCAAAATACACAAAATTCCCATGTACCCATGCTTAGCCGAATTTCCATTATGGTCATATAAGTCCATACATTTCATTTATTTCACATTTTAGTCCCTCAAAATATTATTTTCACAATTTAGTCAAAATTTCTCAAATTCACCAAAAATCCAAAAACAAAACATGTTAATCTAACACATATATTTCATATTTCATATTTCATCAACTAACATCACAAAACTCAAGTATTGTAACACCCCTATCCCGCATCCGTCTTCGAATTAGGGTTAAGAGAATTACCAGACAGATCAAAAACTTTCATAACATTTCATACAATCATAAACTAAACACAAGCGAAGTGTCCCTTATATTGGTCTATGAGACCTTAAACATGCTTATAAACCGGGTCGGGACAAAACCAGAACTCATACATAAATTCTCAGAAATTTAAAACTTTTCTAAGTTTCAGGGGATACACGCCTGTGTGGGCATGCCGTGTGCCTCTCACGGCTGCTAGACACACCCGTGTATCCTCCTCGTGGTTGAACCTGTTTTAACACCACGGCCACAAAGCACGCCTGTGTAACCTGGCCGTGGTCGATTCTGACTTGGCACCAAGGTTACCAAACACCCCCGTGTGCTAAGGCCGTGTACTCCTAGGCCATATACTAACTTCTTCACACGGCTATTAGATACGCCTGTGTATCTTGGCCGTGTGCTTCTAAGCTAGCTACTGACTTAACCCCACGGTCACTAGGCACTCCTGTGTACCTCAACCATATGACATTATAGGCCATTTGCAAGGCCAAAATGCCACCCACTTAGGGTCAAACCTAGAAGCCAATCATCAATAACCTCATACACATTTGACAACCAAGAATATACCAAAATAACCATTCAATCTATACATTCAATACCAATTTCAATCATGCCAACTTCACAAGACAAAAACTTATGAATATACAAGTAATAATTTATCCAAACTTACCACAATCTTAACCATTTCATGTGCTTCAAACCATGCCAAAATATGCATCATAAAACACATTCATTTTAACATATTTTCAACTCATATCTAGCCAAATCACATGGCTAAATTCACATATCATAATTATCCAAATAACTAGCCTATACATGCCATATCTAGCTATATACATTTCCAAAATGTACCAAAATAAGTTGAGTAGTGTGATGATGATCCTCGACGGTCCCGAGCCTTCAGTAGCTTTGAAGATCTATAAAACAAAGAAACACACACACAGAGTAAGCTTTCCAAAAAGCTTAGTAAGTCATATACAAATAAACCTATCATATAAAGCATATAAGCATATGGAAACATTGGTAAAATTCATATTCATAGCAAGTTCATCACATATATGCTTAGATCCATTTTCTTGGCCATATTTGCCACATTCATCATTTCAAAAATCTTATATACACATAGCTTTTTCATAACCATTCTTGTGTCTCATTCACAATCTCAAATTCAATCATACATTTCTTCAAATCAAAGTCACATAGGTACTTTCACTTAGTGTACATATCAAACGTACCTGAAACGAATATACATTCACGTAATTGATCATATCTCAAATTTTCCCATTGAACCAATAGGAATCTAATAAGATACTTAGAAAGCTAGGAATAGTCATACAATGCCAACGTCCCAGACGAGGTCTTACGTGTACTCAGATATCGATGCCACTGTCCCAGATAGAGTCTTACACGAATCAATACGATGCCGATGTCCCAGACATGGTCTTACTCGTAAAGCTCATATCAAATCAACAACAACATCCCGACGTGGTCTTACATGATAAAACAGAACAGATACCTATGTCATGATATAGCTAATCCTATCTATTCCTAGGTTCGTACGGGACTTATCGGATATCGACACTAAGTCAGCCTTATCTCGGAATTCATGTACGGATCATCTAATAAACATTCATAGTTAACAATAATCATATGAACATACACAGTTTAAAACAAATATGTTTATTTGCATAATGACTTACCTCGGATTCGATTTTGTTTTAGAAATGGAAACGGCTACTCGGTTACTTTCGCTTTCCCGTGATCTAAGTTCGTTTTCCTCGGTTCTTGATCTATACATATTCAAAATTAACTCTTTTATTCACTAGCTCATTAAATTCAATCCATGGACACACATTTAGGGCTATTTGCAATTTAACCCCCATATTTACACAATTTATCAATTTAGTCTATTTTTCTCAAAACATCCAATTCACAAAATCATCTCATACTCATGCTTATCCGAATGTTCATACATCACATACAAGCCCATATTTTCCATCAAATTTATAATTTAGTCCCTCAAGTTACTATTTTCTCAATTTAGCCCTAATTAGCTAAATTCATCAAAAATTCAAGAACAAAGTGTGTTCATCTAGCTCAAATCTTTCATTTAACAACTAAGCTCATCACAAAGCTCAACATATCATCAATGGAATATCTCATAAACATCATCAATACACAAAATTGAGACATGGGTTTGATAGCACTCAAAGCAACGATTACGAAACCGTAGAAATTATCGAAAACCGACTAAAAACATACCTTAAATTTGGCTTTTAAGTAGCTGAATATACCAAGCTTCAAAACTTTTCTTTTCTTTGTATTTTCGGTGGAAAAATGCATGAATGAATGTCCATTTTCATGCTTTATTTTTATTAACTATCATATTATTAACCTAATTACAAAATTGTCCTTATAATAAAACATATATAACATATAAATTAAGGTTATTTTAGACCATATGCCATCCACTAACCTTATGAATGGCTTAATTTCCATATAATGCCTCTAACTTTACAAAGCCACCACACATTGGTACTTTGACAATTAGCATGCTAGTTTTGCACTTGATGCAATTCAATCCTTTTATCAAATTAAACACATAAATGGACAAATTAGCATACGAAACTTTACCACATGCTTAATCACTTATCAAAGTCACAAAAAATAGTATTAAAACATTATACGGACTTAGATTTGTGGTCCCGAAACCTCTATTCTGACTAGGGTATAAATCGGACTGTTACAATTCTCCCCCTTAGGGATTTTCGTCCCAAAAAATTTTACCGTTAAACAGAGTCGGATATTGCTGTCTCATTGAATCTTTCGCTCCCACATTTCCTCTTTAATTCCATGACGATTCCACAATATTTTCACTAATGGAATTTTCTTGTTTCTCAACTCTTTCACTTCATGAGCTAAGATACGGATCGGTTCCTCCTCGTACGTCATATCAGATCGGATTTCAATTTCATACGAGTAATCACATGCAACAGATGAAAACGATATCTACGGAGCATCGAAACATGAAATACATTGTGTATCTTTTCTAGTTCAGGTGGCAAAAGCAGTCTATATGCAACAGGCCCAACACGTTCAATGATCTCATATGGCTCGATAAACATTGGACTTAACTTGCCTTTACGTCCGAATCGAAGCACTTTCTTCCATGGTGACACTTTCAAAAATACTCTGTCGCCAATCTCAAATTCTATATCTTTTCGTTTCAAATCCGCATAAGACTTCTGATGATCATATGCTGCTTTCAAACAATCTCGGATTAGTTTCACTTTCTGCTTTGAATCTTTTATCAAATCGACTCCATGTAGCTTATTCTCACTGAGCTCAGTCCAATACAGAGGTGTACGACATTTACGTCTGTGCAAAGCTTCATAAGGTGCCATTTTAATACTTGACTAAAAACTGTTATTGAACGCAAATTCAATCAATGGCAGGTACTGTTCCCATGAACCATTAAACTCAAGTATACAACATCTTAACATATCCTCTAGAATCTGAATGATCTGCTCGGATTGACCATCTGCCTTTGGATGAAAAGCTGTAGTGAAATGCAGTTTCGTGCCTAAAGTTTCTTGCAATTTCTTTCAGAATCGTGATGTAAATCTTGAATCTCTATCTGATACAATGGATAGTGGCACCCCGTGCAATCTCACAATCTCAAAATATATAGCTCAACTAATCTATCAAGTGAGTAGTTAGATCTTACTAGAATAAAATGGGCAGATGTAGTTAATCGATCAACTACGACCCATATCACATATTTCTTTCTTGGAGTAAGAGGCAATCCCGAAATGAAATCCATCGTCACTCTATCCCATTTCCATTCAGGAATCAGAATCGGTTGAAGTAACCCAGACGAAACTTGATGTTCAGTTTTCACTTGTTGACATATTATACATTTCGAAATAAAGTCAAAAATGTCTCGTTTCCTACCAAACTATCAGTAGTGTCGCTTCAAATCATGATACATTTTAGTGCTTCCCAGATTAACAGATAGACGACTGTTATGAGCTTCATTCAGAATCAGCTGAATCAACTCCAGATTTCTCGAACACAGATACGATCTCAAATCTCAAGCAATCATCAACAATTTGAAATTCATATTCAAAATTCAAATCACACTGAGCTTGTTTCAATAACAATTCATTATCAACTTTCTGAGCATCATGTATTTGTTGTACAAACAACGGTTTCGCTTTTAATTCAGCTATTATAGAATTATCATTAGACAAATCTAACTGAACATTCAAAGCACGCAGTGCAAACAATGATTTTCTACTCAATGGATCAGCAACAACGTTTGCTTTACCCGATGATAATCTATCAAAAGCTTATAATTTTTTAACAGCTCTAACCATCTCCTTTGACGCAGGTTCAAATCTTTATGGGTCATCAAGTATTTCAGACTTTTATGATCCGAAAACACATGACATTTCTCACTGTATAGATAATGGCGCCAGATCTTAAGTGCAAACACGATCGCAGCTAGCTCAAGCTTGTGTGTCAAATAGTTTTTTTCATGCGACTTCAATTGTCTCGAGGCATAAGCTACAACCTTGCCTTCCTGCATCAAAACACATTCTAGACCGTTTAATGAAGCATCACTGTAAATCACAAATTTTTTACCCGATTCTGGTTGTACTAACACTGGAGCTTCTGCTAACTGAGTTTTCAACTGATCAAAACTTTTCTGACATTTATCAGATCATTCAAATATTACATCTTTCTGAAGTAGTTTAGTCAACGGAGTAGCTATTGCTGAAAATCCTTTCACAAATCGACGATAATAACCAGCTAGTCCCAGAAAGCTACGGACTTCAGATACATTCCTCAGAGGTTTCCAATCCAGAATAGCAAAAATCTTGCTCGAATCAACACGAATCCCAGAAGCTGACACAATATGTCCCAGAAAACTAACCTCGTGTAACGAGAATTCACATTTGCTAAATTTTGCATACAATTGCTTTTCTCTTAAAGTTTGCAATACGATTCTAAAATTTTCAGTATGCTCATTTTCATTACGTGAATAAATCAATATGTCATCTATGAACACTACCACAAAACGATCTAGGTATGGTCTGAAAATTTTGTTCATCATATCCATAAAAACAGCAGGAGCATTGGTTAGTCCAAATGGCATAACTAAAAACTCATAATTCTCGTACTTTGTTCTAAAAGCAGTTTTCGGTATATTTGAATCTTTCACTCTCAACTGGTAGTATCTCGATCTCAATCAATCTTGGAAAATACAGTAGCCCCTTTTAACTGATCAAATAAGTCATCGATTCTGGGCAACAGATATTTATTCTTTATTGTCACTTTATTCAACTGACGATAATCGATACACATTCTCATCGTGCCATCTTTCTTTTTCACAAACATAACAGGAGCACCCAAGGACGAAAAACTCGTTCTAGCAAATCCTCTATCAGTCAAGTCTTACAACTGTAACTTTAATTCTTTCAACTCTATTGGTGCCATTCTTATGGAGCTATCGAAATAGGTGTCGTACCAGACAATAACTCAATACCAAACTCAACTTCACGTCTCGAAGGCAAACTAGGTAATTCTTCAAGGAATACATCAGAAAACTCATAGACAATAGGCACTGATTCAACTTTCTTTTCAGACACTTTCGAATCAATCACATAAGCAAAATATGTCTCATATCCCTTTTTCACATATCTCTGAGCTTTCAATACCGATATCACAGCAGGCAATCCATTTAAATCATTAGACTCAACCTGTATAATTTCATTATTCGGACATCTCAAATCTATAGTCTTTCTTTTACAGTTCACAAAAGCATCATGCAATGTCAACCAGTCCATACCCAGAATGATATCAAACTCATCAAATGGCAAAAGCATAAAATCAGCAAGGAAACAAATATCTCGAAACATTAACGGATAGTTCTTGCATACTTTATCGACAAGGACACTTTTACCTAAGGGGTTCGATACTTTTATAACAAATTCAGTAGACTCTATAGGCAAAGTGTTACTGAATACTAAATTCATACATATATACGAATGGGTAGAACCAGGGTCTATCAATGCAATCACAGAAGTTTCATAAAGTGTAAAAGTACCCGTTATAACATCTAGAGATAAAGCTTCCTCATGAGCTCGGATAGCATATGCTCTGGCAGGCGCTCTAGCTTCAGATCTTGCAACAATGTCTTTCGTAGTTCTTTTACTACCACTAACATTTCTTACATTCTTTGAAGGTCTACCTCTCACAGGTGTATTATTAGGTTTCGGATTCTGAACAATCTCTGGCTCGACAGACTCAGGGAAATCACGGATAAAATGATCAAGTGATCCACATCTGAAACAAGCTCTGTCATTTAATCTACAACTTCCCAAATGCCTTTTTCCATAATGTTTACATTCAGGTTTCTTAGTCCGGACATTTCCAGTACTGGCCACTGAAGTTGCTGGGGTTTTGGAACTCAGTTGCGATCTAGCTCAATTTCTATTCGAATTTCCCACATTATCTCTTGAAAAACTTTGATCATATCTAAATCTTTTTGAAGCTAACTGAAATGATTTGCTCAAAAATCTCTTTCTCATATCTTGGGCTTCAGACTCAAATTTTCTTTTATCTTTCCGAGTGCCTCAGCTTTGCATGCTCGATCAATGAGTATAAAAAACTCTTTTATTTCTAAGATCCCGACTAACAAGCGAATATCTTCATTAAGACCATCTTCGAATCTTTTGCACATTATTGCTTCAGATGATATACACTCTCGGGCATACTGACTTAGTCTCATGAACTCTCGTTCATACTCAATAACAATCATTCGACCTTGTTTTAATTCTAGAAATTCTTTCATTTTCTGATCAATGAATCTCTCACTGATGTATTTCTTTCGAAACTCGATCTGAAAGAAGTCCCACGTAACACACTCTTTTGGAACAATAGAAATCAAAGTTTCCACCATTGATAAGTTTCATCTCGAGTAAAGATACAAAAATTTTATACATTCTTCCGAATTCAGAAACATTTCATAGAATACTCTAATACTATTTTCTAACCAGAACTCGGCCTTTTCAACATCATCATCATTAGTAGCCTGGAACTTTTAGCCCCATACTTACGGATCTTGTCAACCGAGGCTTATTCCACAAATTCAAATTTACTGTCGGAGGTATATCAAATGTCTGAGGGGGATTAAACGGGGGTGAGGGTTGTGAAACAGTCGGGTTATTCTTTATGAATTGAGTGAACCACTCACTCATCATCTGGAAGAAAGCTTGTTTAGCTTCTCCCTCTTAACCGCTCGTAGTCGATCTCGGATCAGATGGCACTATCCCTTGCGCGGAGTAGGCGCATTACTTTCTACATCATCAACTATGGCTCTTTCGAGATCTATTGCTATACAAAAATCACATTTTATACGTCAGGATTCATCACACTATCACCATTCAAATATATCACATATATAGCTAGACTCTAACACGCTACGTTAGTCTGAGAATCGACTAAACTGTAGCTCTGATACCAACCAAATGTAACACCCCTATCCCATATCCATCGTCGGATTAGGGTTAAGGGCATTATTAGACAGATAAAAAACTTTCATAATATTTCATACAATCATACACTAAACACAAGCGAAGTGTCCCATATATTGGTCTATGAGACCTTAAACATGCTTATAAACTGGGTCGGGACAAAATCGGAACTCATATAGAAATTCTCAAAATTTAAAACTTTTCAAAGTTTCAGGGGATACATGCCCGTGTGGGCATGCCGTGTGCCTCCCACGGCTGCTAGACACACCCGTGTGTCCTCCCATGGTCGAACCTGTTTTAACACCACAGCCACCAAGCATGCCCGTGTAACCTGGCCTTGGTCGATTCTGACTTGGCAGAACAGTTACCAAACACCCACGTGTGCTAAGGCCGTGTACTCCTAGGCCATATACTGACTTCTTCACACAACTATTAGACACGCCCGTGTATCTTGGCCGTGTGCTTCTAAGCTAGCTACTGACTTAGCCCCACGATCACTAGGCACGCCCATGTGCATCAACTGTGTGACATTATAGGTCATTTGCAAGGCCAAAATACCACCCACTTAGGGTCAAACCTGCAAGCCAATCATCAATACATCTAATGCACATTTGAAAACCAAGAATATACCAAAATAACCATTCAATCTATACATTCAATACCAATTTCAATCATGCCAACTTAACAAGACAAAAACTTATGAATATACAAGTAATAATTTATCCAAACTTACCACAATCTTACCCATTTCATGTGCTTCAAACCATACCAAAATATGCATCATAAAACACATCCATTTTCACTTATTTTCAACTCATATCTAGCCAAATCACATGGCTAAATTCACATCTCATAATTATCCAAATAACTAGCCTATACATGCCATATCTAGCTATATACATTTCCAAAATGTACCAAAATAAGTTGAGTAGTGTGATGACGATCCTCGACGGTCCCGAGCCTTCAGTAGCTTTGACGATCTATAAAATAGAGAAACACACACACAGAGTAAGCTTTCCAAAAAGCTTAGTAAGTCATATACAAATAAACATATCATGTAAAGTTTATAAGCATATGGAAACATTGGTAAAATTCATATTCATAGCAAGTTCATCACATGTATGCTTAGATCCATTTTCTTGGTCATATTTGCCACATCATCAATTCATAAATCTTATATACACATATCTCTTTCATAACCATTCTTGTATCTCATTCACAATCTCATATTCAATCATACATTTCTTCAAATCAAAGTCACATAGGTACTTACCTTTTATACACACTTAGTGTTTAGTGTACATATCAAACGTACCTGAAACGAATTTACATTCACGTAATTGATCATAGCTCAAATTTTCCCATTGAACCAATAGAAATCTAATAGGATACTCGAAAGCTTGGAATAGTCATACAATGCCAACGTCCCAATCAAGGTCTTACGTGTACTCAGATATCGATGCCACTGTCCCAGATAGGGTCTTACACGAATCAATACGATGTCGATGTCCCAGACATGGTCTTACTCGTAAAGCTTATATCGATGGAAACGTCCCAAACGTGGTCTTACACGAAATCTCAAATCAATGCCAACGTTCCATACGTGGTATTACATGATAAAACAGAATAGATACCTATGTCATGACATAGCTAATCCTATTTATTCCTGGGTTCGTACGGAACTTATCGGATATCGACACTAAGTCAACCTTATCTCAGAATTCATGTATGGATCATCTCATAAACATTCATAGTTAACAATAATCATATGAACATACATAGTTTAAAACAAATACGTTTATTTGCATAATGACTTACCTCGAATTCAATTTTTTTTAGAAATGGAAACGACTACTTGGTTACTTTTGCTTTCCCGCGATCTAAGTTCGTTTTCCTCGATTCTTAACCTATACATATTCAGAATTAACTCTTTTATTCACTAACTCATTCAATTCAATCCAAGGACACACATTTAGGGCTATTTGCAATTTAACCCTCATATTTGCACAATTTATTAATTTAGTCCATTTTTCTCAAACATCTAATTCACAAAATCATCTCATACTCATGCTTAGCCGAATGTTCATACATCACATACAAGCCCATATCTTCCATCAAATTTATAATTTAGTCCCTCAAGTTACTATTTTCTCAATTTAGCCCTAATTAGCTAAATTCATCAAAAGTTCAAGAATAAAGTATGTTCATCTAGCTCAAATCTTTCATTTAACAACTAAGCTCATCACAAAGCTCAACATATCATCAATGGAATATCTCATAAACATCATCAATACACAAAATTGAGTCATGGGTTTGATAGCACTCGAAGCAACTATTACGAAAACGTAGAAATTATCAAAACCGACTAAAAATATACCTTGAATTTGGCTTGTAAATAGCCGAATATACCAAGCTTCAAAACTTTTCTTTTCTTTGTGTTTTTGGTGGAAAAATGCATGAATTAATGTCCATTTTCATTCTTTATTTTTATTAACTATCATATTATTAACCTAATTACAAAATTGTCCTTATAATAAAACATATATAACATATAAATTAAAGTCATTTTAGACCATATGCCATCCACTAATCTTATGAATGGCTTAATTTCCATATAAGGCCTCCAACTTTACAAAGCCACAACACATGGGTTCTTTGACAATTAGCGTTCTAGTTTTGCACTTGATGCAATTCAATCCTTTTTATCAAATTAAACACATAAACGAACAAATTAGAATACGAAACTTTACCACATGCTTAATCACATATCAAAGTCATAGAAAATATTATTAAAACATTATACGGACTCGAATTTGTGGTCTCAAAACCACTATTCTGACTAGGGTATAAACTGAACTGTTACAAGTATTCATTAATGGTACATTTTAAATTCTTCATCAAATTCCAAAATTAAGGTGTAACAACTCAATTTAGGGGCTAATCAGAATAGTGATCTCAAATCACTAACTCAAGGTTAGAGAAAATTATTCTCATGATATTTTATGAGTTATAACATGTTTATAAGGGTGTAAGAAAATTTTGGTGCTTTAATTTTAGCGATTTCTAGCTAAATTGTGAAAAAGGACTAAATCGCACAAAGTGCAAAAGTTCTATTTTAATTGCTAGAGGTGCCAAATAGCTATGGTTTATAATTGGAGGTCCCAAATGTGCAATTGGGCCATGGGAATTAGCTTGGCCGGTCAAAGGAGGACAAATGGGACAAGGGCATTAAATGTTATCCTATTAGGTGAGTAAAAAGAAATAAAATAAGATGAAATAAGCAAGAAAGCTATCATCTTTTTATTTTTTCTATTTATCCACTAAAAATACCAACAAGGATGGGGATTTTTGAAGCTCAAAATTTCAGCAAGCATTTCTTCTCACAAGTAAGTGATTTTGATGGTTTTAGTTGATAATTTTTATACTTTTGGAGTCCCCAAAGCTTAAGCTTCCTAAAGAGGTGACTATTTTGCAACATGGTTGAAAGTCTAGAGACTTGCCATGAGAGATTTTATGCTGGTTGCTGAGTTTTTATGGAAGAAAATGAATGATAGGATGTTAACAAACAACTTTTGTGAAAGGTATTGTTGTGAAAACACTTAATTGGGACTAAAATGCAAAAGTTATAATTTGTTCATTAAGGCATGAAATAGTTGGAATTGTGAGTAGTTGTAAGAGGATTAAATGTTCGGCTAAGTTTTTTTAACAAGAATATGTGATGAAAAATTTATTTACGAGCCTAGGGACAAAATCGTAATTTTACCAAAGTATAAGGGCAAATTGGTCAATTTTGCCTAAGTATAGATTATGGTGTATTATGATGTATAAGTGATTAAATCAGTAAATTCTATTGTTCTAGATCAAAAAAATCGAGATTCGGACCTAGAATGGGTGAAAAGAGAAATGTGGGCAAAAAGGTCCTTTTCGGCCCTTTCGACATCAAGGTAAGTTCATGTGCAAACATTGCAATTACATACCAATTAATTTAATATTACAGTGCTGTATGGAATGTCTGTTTACTCTATGAATGTATAAAATTTAGTTTGATGAGATATCAAGAGAATTGAGTCTAAAAGTAATGAGAAATGTATATAGCATGATATGATGATGATTAAAGTCCCGTGTAAGACCATATTGGAATATGGCTTCGATATAAAAATTCATATAAGACCATGTCGGGGACATGGCATCAAAATGTTAATACATGTAAGACCTATTAGGGTATGATGTCAGTATGACATTAAGTGTATGGTATTCAAAAGTGTTATTTAACAATTTGAGTGAATCAATGAGTAAGCATAGAGAGAGAAGGTATGTGATGGCACCATGAGAAGCACAAATGTGTGTTAGAATTGAATTGAGATGCATTCAGTACATGATGAATCCCAAGAGGGTTATGTATGATCAATATGTTTTAAGTGCATAAGATAGAGCTATTGATGCATTGTAGGAATGCAAATGAATATCGTAGAAAGTTAAGTAAGAATAGTAGTACGCGAGGATATTCTCGAGTGAACATTAGAATAGAGAATATATGCGATTACTATTCATGAATGTAAAATAACGGTGAGCTATGTGCAATATCACCTTATTGATGTTAATGATGGGCTATGTGTGATACCATCAATTATATTGTTATCGGTAGGCTATGTGCGTTACCACCTGATTAATTAGTAATCGATGGGATGTATGCTATACCATCGCTTATACATGATCGATGGGCTATGTGCGATACCAGCTGATTAAGTAGTAATCGATGGGTTGTGTGCGATACCATCGCTTATAAATGATCTATGTACGATACCACTTGTTAAGTAGAAATCAATGGGCTATGTGCGATACCATCATTTATAAATAATTGGTGGGCTAAGTGCGAAACTACTGAGAGATTTTTAGTATGAGTAGATTATCGAAAATGTTTAATATGTTATTTTATGTGATCATGTGGTGATCAGTGCAGGAATGAATGCTAATTAAATGAGCAATTGGCTTGAGGCATGGTAAGAATATGGTAAGAAATAGAATGAGTAAGCTTCAAGGATGATTAAGTAATTAACCATGAGTTTATGAGAAAAGCTCATCATAATAACTTGTAGTCATGTATATTTAATGAATATCAGTAGTTATCAGTTGTATGCAGATGAACTTACTAAGCATTTTTGCTTACTCCTTTTCTTTTTCCCATCTCTTATAGGATTTAATTTGCTCAGGTTGGAGACCGCCAAGATGTTTTCACACTATCGAGTAGACTCTTGGTATGGTGTTTCAAGTTCCTTTGAGTCATGGCATGTATAGGGATTCTTTTAAAGTTGATTAAGTTCTTACTGATGTAGCCACATTCTGTTGGCTTGAGAGAATTTATAATTTAGTTGTGTATACTTAAGTTGTTTGTAATTGTATTGGATAGAGTTCTCTCCAGTTTATGGGATAAAGGCTTTATTTCTCCTATGATTAAATGTCGTTAATTCAAGAGTTATATTGAAGCTATGTGAAATTATGTGATGATATATGAATGTATGCAAATGAGAGTGGAAAAAGGGTTTGGTAGATAGCCTGATGATTGTCCACATTGGTAGACACACGGGCGTGTGTCTAGACCATATGGGAGGCACGGCTAGCACATGGGCGTGTGTCTAGGCCGTATGAAGTCTACACATTGCACTTGGAATTTAATTTGCCCCACGGCTGAAGCGCACAGGCGTGTCAAGGCCGTGTGAAATTAGTCAATGCCAACCACGGGTGGAAGACACGGGCTTGTCTTAGAGGCACACGGGCGTGTCCTTAGACCAACACGGACGTGTGGCCCCTATTTTGTGGAAAAGTTTCTTAAGTTCGTAAAAGTTTCGGGATTAGTTCCAAAACTTCTCGGAGGTATGTTTAAGGCCTCGTAGGCCAAGATTGAGTAATTGATAGGCTTAAATGAAATTTTATAGCCTAATTTGAAGAGTTTAGTAAGATCAAGCATGGTAATGCCTCGTACCCGGTCTTAGTGTCAGACTCGGTAAAGGGTGTTACATTTAGTGGTATCAAAGCATGGTTTAGTTAGTTTTCGGGCTAACCTAGCGTGAGTAAAAGTCTAGCTATACATGCCATATGTGGACTGTGATAGTGTGATATCTCTCGGCTCTAAAGTAATTATTTTGTTAAGACAGAGATGATTCCAACCGAGCTAATTTCAATAATGTTGTAAGTGGCAATGAGGTAATTGAAATATGCTTATGCATTGTTGAACTTTAGAGAAGTATGAATAGAAGTTTATGACATGTGTATGATAAGGTATGGAATGAGATAACTCCAAGTTGAGGAATGCAATGAGAGTTATGAAGTGATGAGCATACTTATATTGATTTGACATGTGTATAGCGTTATATACTCAACTTATTGGGATAAGTGTATACATAGTGAGTGAATTTATCCAGAGAACGGGAAATATATGTATGTACCACTGTTTGAATGATGTATGGTAAATATGTCCACAAGGTTGAATCTCATGTGTGACTCTTAAAGTAGAAAATGTATAATGTTTTATTTTGTGACTCTGTATGACACCACACATATTATGGTGTGAGAGTTAAACTGTGAAGCTTGACTAAGTAGAATGTAGGAGATGAGTATGGTCGTTCAATGATAAAGTGATGAATAAGACCATGGTTGGAACATAGCAGTATATGTGATCCCATATAAGACCATGTCTAGGACATGGCATTGGCATCGATACATGATCCCGTATAAGACCATATCTAGGATATGGCTTCGATATTGAATAAGATAATCGGATAAGACCATATCCGGATATGGCACCGATATTTGTTGTAAGATTTCATACAAGACCATATCTGGGATATGGCATTGACATCAAATAGTGATCCCGTGTGAGACCACGTCTGGGACCTGGCTTCTGTATGAATTTGTGTAAGACCATATCTGGGATATGGCATCGATGTTGATATAAGATCCCGTATAAGACCATATCTGGGATATGGCATCAACATCAACATGAGTTTCATGTAAGACCATATTAGGGATACGACATTGGTATTGATATGAGATTTCGTGTAAGACCATAGCGAGGCTATGGCATCGCAATGACATGTAAAGTAGTAATGGGCTATGATGTTGTGATACGAGTAAGACTATGTTGAACTATGGCAATTAAGTAAATGGCATATTCAAACCCGTAAGACATTCTTTAATTGATTAGTAATAGTAAGAGAAATTAGAGAGCAATGTTGAGTACTCGAGTAGATATTAATGTGGAACTTGAGTATGTGAAAGTCTCGATTAAAGTTGAATTACTTAGGATACTCAATCAATCACATGAGACAAGAAAGTTCATATAAGACCAAGCCAAGGCATGGCATCGGTAAACAGGCAAAGATACCAAGTAAGTCCATGTCAAGACATGGCGTCGAGGGCAAGTTAAGAAATTCCATGTAAGACTATATCTAGGATATAGCATTGGAATCGAGATATATGTGAGATGAGATTCATTATCCTCTATCATTCATAGTAATTTATCGAGCAAAAGAGTGAAGATTGAATGAGAAAGCAAGGAAGTCAAGTGAGTAAAGTTGTTATCAAGTTATGCTAGTTAAAGCTAACTAAGAGTGTTATGCATGTTATGAATGATGAAGTTGAGATTATGTTTACCATATCAAAGTATATTGATGTAGGTGATTAATGCAATATTTATGATGGCATAATTGAGAATGCTTTGTATCATGTTGATACATAATACTCTACTAAATAGAGTAATTATTGTTGAGCATGAGGTTGAAGACCTAGGGGACTAAAATAAAAAAGCTATCGTTGAATATGAAAATAATAAGGTTTCGTATAAGACCATATCCAGGATATGGCTTCGGTAACGAATATGATAATCGTATAAGACCATATTCGAAATATGGCATCGATACTTGATGTGGAAGTCCATATAAGACCTTATCCGGGATATGGCATTGGCATTTAGAGGAGACTTCATATAAGACCGCCTTGGGGATGTGGCATTGGTTTGGTACCTACATGAATGATGATGAATATGCGTCTTTGACTATCCCTAGTGATCAATGGGACAAGTAGATGAGTTAGAAGTAGAAATGAGATTAGTACTAAAGTTTTGTGAAAGAGTGAATTCAAATACTCGTGAATGAATCACGAAGAGACGATTATGATATGTGACACAAAACGTGTTATATAAGGGAAAGTATGAGTAAGTTGGCTCGAAGCCTGTAGTTTGTGTATGGTTAGTTGATGCCATGGATGGATTATAATAGTCTCCTTGGGTATTATACATAAATATTTGCTACCTTTCAGGGCTGATGTAGTTGTTCTTTCCATAGACCGTGATTGTGTGAGAATGTTAGCTGGTAGTTAAAAAAATCAGACAAAATGGTTGTCGATTTAGTTAATTGAAATCGACATTTCTTTATCTCCTTGTAACCTTGTTCGGGTACTTTAAGGGGAAAGTTGGTGATGATTCTAGTATAATAAGTGAAATCACAAGTTTCATGTAGTGTGATGGGTTTTCGGGTAAACCAAATAGAGTTAATGAATTCGATCGAGATGTTCCTACATCATGAGACATAATGATAGTAAAGGTTTTAGATTAGCATAGTAAGAGGAACTTAGATGAGAGTGTGCTTGAAATATGATGCAAGTTTTGTGTATATTCATGTATGAATCAGTAAGGACAATAAAATTTTGTGTGTATTTGAGTAGGGAGCATGGTACAAAGATATGCTCATCGAAATGTTCAAACCATGATGGTTGAATTGAAAGCTATTGAAGGAACTATTTTCTAGTACTGAGTTCAGTCTGAATCAAGAAAAAGAGTTGACAAGTTGGTGATCCTGAGGCGATCACTTTTGTGTCCTTATTGTAAGTTAGATGTCATGAAAAGATCCATGTTAAACAATGCGAGTTAGTTACTCGGTTGATCTTAGTTGGTAATATCCTAGTTTCAGCAAGGTCAATGACTAGTGCGAGTCTTCTTTTCAAAACAAAAGGGTTCAGAAGTAAGATAGTAGTGATATTTTAAATAAGATGATAAAATACAGGTTGGATAAGTTTTCCGTTGTTGATGTTTTCTCGAGATAAAATTTGAATGATGATGAATCCAGAACTTATATAGAAGTTTTGGTATGAGATTTAGTAATAGCATGTCTATTAATGCAAGAATAAGGAAATCCAATTATGTGAACAAATGTTTTGACAGTAGAATACATTTCACGATGTAATTGAGTTTATGGTCAGAAGTGATTGACCATCAAAAGCTGAGTTTCCAAAGCGTACAAGTCAAGACTATTATAGTCGGTGAATGCTTTAATGAGAAAGTGAGATAAAACCTTATTGATTTCAAAGTTGGCTTGACAAAATCCCAAAGAAGGGGAATGTCATTTAAATAGTGGTGAATCAACCGGTAAAGATACAAATGATCATTTGGACATGTACAGAGTTCCAATTTGGTGAATTACTAAGTGTATGCTTTAAAAGAAGGATAACCAAGGTCTCAAGTTACGTTTCGACCTTGTGTATTATAGCTTAAAAGTTGTTGACAAGAGAAACCTGAGGATAAGTGGATTTGTGATTTTGAAGAGTTGATGGAAACGTTTTAAGAATGTTGGTAGTAACTCCTCTTGATAAGATTTTTGGGGACGAAAATTCCTAAGGGGGAGAATTGTAACAGCTCGATTTAGGGGCTAGTTGAAATAGTGATCTCAAATCACTAACTCAAGGTTAGAGAAAATTATTCTCATGATATTTTATGTGTTATAACATGTTTATAAGGGTGTAAGAAAATTTTGATGCTTTAATTTTAGCGATTTCTAGCTAAATTGTGAAAAAGGACTAAATTGCACAAAGTGAAAAAGTTCTATTTTAATTGCTAGAGGTGCCAAATAGCTATGGTTTATAATTGGAGGTCCCAAATGTGCAATTGGGCCATGGGAATAAGCTTGGCCGGTCAAAGGAGGACAAAGGGGACAAGGGCATTAAATGTTGTCCTATTAGGTGAGTAAAAGAAATAAAATAAGATGAAATAAGCAAGAAAGCTATCATCTTTTATTTCTTCTCTTCATCCAATCAAAATACCAACAAGGATGGGGGTTTTTGAAGCTCAAAATTTCAGCTAGCATTTCTTTTCACAAGTAAGTAATTTTGATGGTTTTAGTTGATAATTTTTATACTTTTGGAGTCCCCAAAGCTTAAGCTTCCTAAAGAGGGGATTATTTTGCAACATGGTTGAAAGTATAGGGACTTTTCATGAGATATTTTATGCTATTTGCTGAGTTTTTATGGAAGAAAATGAATGATAGGATGTTAACAAACAACTTTTTTGAAAGGTGTTGTTGTGAAAACACATAATTGGGACTAAAATGTAAAAGTTATAATTTGTTCATTAAGGCATGAAATAGTTGG
The DNA here is from genome assembly GCA_025506655.1 of Gossypium rotundifolium. Taxonomy (NCBI): domain Eukaryota; kingdom Viridiplantae; phylum Streptophyta; class Magnoliopsida; order Malvales; family Malvaceae; genus Gossypium; species Gossypium rotundifolium. The sequence goes on from CP106727.1 coordinate 89,292,807, forward strand.
AATTGTGAGTATTTATAAGAGGATTAAATGTTTGACTAAGTTTTTTTAACAAGAAAATGTGATGAAAAATTCATTTACGAGCCTAGGGGCAAAATCGTAATTTTGCCAAAGTATAAGGGCAAATTGGTCAATTTTGCCTAAGTATAGATTATGGTGTATTATGATGTATAAGTGATTAAATCAGTAAATTCTATTGTTCTAGATCAAAGAAATCGAGATTCGGACCTAGAATGGGTGAAAAGAGAAATATGGGCAAAAAGGTTCCTTTCGGCCCTTTCAACATCAAGGTAAGTTCATGTGCAAACATTGCAATTACATACGAGTTAATTTAATATTCCAATGTTGTATGGAGTGTATGTTTACTCTATGAATGTATGAAATTTATTTTGATGAGATATCAAGAGAATTGAGTCTAAGAGTAATGAGAAATATATATAGCATGATATGATGATGATTAAAGTCCCGTGTAAGACCATATTGGAATATGGCTTCAGTATAAAAATTCGTATAAGACCATGTCGGGTACATGGCATCGAAATGTTAATACATGTAAGACCCTATTGGGGTATGATGTCAGTATGACATTAAGTGTATGGTATTCAAAAGTGTTATTTAACAATTTGAGTGAATCAATGAGTAAGCCAAAGAGAGAAGGTATGTGATGGCACCATGAGAAGCACAAGTGTGTGTTAGAATTGAATTGAGATGAATTCAGTACATGATGAACCCCAAGAGGGTTATGTATGATCAATGTGTTTTAAGTGCATGAGATAGAGTTATTGATGCATTGTAGGAATGCAAATGAATATCTTAGAAAGTTAAGTAAGAATAGTAGTACGTGAGGATGTTCTCGAGTGAACATTAGAATAGAGACTATATGTGGATTACTATTCATGAATATAAAATAACGGTGAGCTATGTGCGATCACCTTATTGATGTTAATGATGGGCTATGTGCGATACCATCAATTATATTGTTATCATGGGCTATGTGTGTTACCACCTGAATAATTAGTAATCGATGGGTTGTGTGCGATACCATCGCTTATAAATGATCGATGGGCTATGTGAGATACCACCTGATTAAGTAGTAATTTATGGGTTGTGTGCAATACCATCGCTTATAAATGATCTGTGTGCGATACCACTTGATTAAGTAGAAATTGGTGGGCTATGTGCGATACCATCGCTTATAAATAATTGGTGGGCTAAGTGCGAAACCACCGAGAGATTTGTTGTAATAGATCGAATTTGACCCTAATCGAACGGTGGTTTTGGGACCACGAATCTGAGTCTGAAAAATTTTAAATATTATATTTTGTGTTTATTATATGTGAATTAATGTGTGAAAGTTTCAGAGAAAAATTTTATCGCTTAAGCGCTTAATTTGATAAAAGGACTTAATCGCGTAAAGTGCAAAAGTTGCAAATTATAGTGAAAAGTCCTAATGTGATAGTGGATTTTAAATTGAAGTCCTAAAAGGACAAATAGCCCATTTCTATAGTAAGTGGCCGCCAAGTACATAACTAGCCTTAATTTATAATGTTTAATATTTTATATCATAAGGTTAAAATGGTAATTATTAAATTATGTTAATATTAGTTAAACAATTCATAAAATAAAGCCATTTGCATGCTTATCTTGCGAAACTAAAGAGAAACAAAAGAAGAAAAGCTTTGAAGCATTCGCCTTATTCAAGCTTATTTAGGTATGAAATCTAGCTTCGGTTTTGTTAATTTTACGCTTTTGAGATCGTTGCTTAGTATATTACCCGACCCATGCTAGAATTTCTAAGATTAGTGTGTATATATGATTTGACCATTGATGAATTCTTGAGGTTTTTGATGTTTTATGATTTTAAATTAAAGATATTTAAGGATTGATATGTTTTGTATAAGAAATTTTAGTAAATTTTAGTATTTTGGGCTAAATTGCAAAAAAATGAAATTTTGAGGGACTAGTTTGTAAAATAAATGAAATGTATGCCTTGGTATGATGGTAAAGAAGATTCGGCCCTAAAGTATTATGTGCAAATTATGTATATTTTGTGTTTTATACAAATAGGACTAAATTGTAAAAATGTGAAACTTTAGGGGTAAAATGGTAAATTACCTATTTATGTACTTAGGGACTAAATTGAGATGAAATGTACTTGAATGAGCTAAATTTTTATGTGTTTAGATCAAGAACAAAGAAAAACGAATTTGGATCGGGGAAAGGCGAAAGTCGTCGATTAACCGGTTAACGTTGTCCGTCGATAGTCGAGGTAAGTCCTTAAGCTAGATTATATTAAAGAATGAATTGTGAATGTGTTTAATGACAATGTTTGATAAATTTGGGCATATTTTTATGTGATAGCCGAATGTAAAGGTGTTACATTGAATTGGATATGTTTTGTTAATACAATGTAAAGGTGTATAATCCATATGATATGCGATTATACAATGATGTAATGATTTTATTTAGAAAATATGAATAAGCTTACTTGAATTTGAAATGTGATAGAATTATGAAATTCAAGTGATTTAATTGGTTATGGTATTATTGAAATGTGCATTGAAATGTTGAAAATGTAGATATCTCGCTATTAGCCTAAAGGTGCCTTGTGCTTGTTATATATCGTGCTTTAATGCCTAGCAAGCCTTGTGCCTTGTTATATATCGTGCTTTAATGCCTAGCGTGCCTTGTGTCGGTGTTACTTATCGTGCTTTGATGCTAGCGTGCTTAGTGCCTAGGTGACATATTCGGGCTTAGTGCCTAGCGTGCTTAGTGCCGTGACATATTCGCTTTGTGCCTAGCGTGCTTAGTGTCGGTGACATATTCAAAGCTTCGTGCCTAGCAGGCCTTGTGCCGTTGATTTGATTCGGCTTAGTGCCTAGCAGTGCTTAATAACCGGTGATACTTTAAAATGAAGAACTTATAAATGGTTCGAGTGTATTATAGTGAACCTAATAAGCTAAATACTCAGGTAAGTTTAAATCTCATTGAATTTATCAGAGGTGAGGTAAGTTGTGATTAATGTTACTTGAATTGAAATAGCATATTAAGAATGGTGATATGTATGAATGGTAAAGGTAGAATCTGAGCTTAAACGTGCTATTTTGTTGATGTTCGGTTACTAGTAGAAATGCTATTAATAAAAAGCTGTGAATATGATAATAGAGTTGATATGAATATTTCACCTATGTGATAAGGAGCATGAGATTCATGTTAAATATGTTTATACTATAGTTCGATGAATTATAGGATTATGATAATGTAGAGTAAATGCTATGGTTAATAAATGTTTAAATGTTCTAATGTTATGCTAAAGTTGCTTAAGACTTACTAAGCTAGCGAGCTTACCTTGTTTGTGTTTGTATTTCTGTTTTATAGATTGTTGATTCAATTACGAGCTCAGGGGATCATCAAGAAAGTCGACCACACTATCACTCTCTTTGGTATATATATGTTTTGCATACTTTTTGAGTCAAAGGTATGTATAGACTAAATCTCTTATGTTGTGTTCGAATGATATGTATATGTATGTATGCCATGCGAAAATGGCTATGTCATATGAATGTGTGACTTGTAATGTGGGTCATGGTATTAGTGATGTGAATAATCGATTTTGCTTTATGTTAACTTCAAAGGTTTATTTTATGGTTTAAGCATATGTAAGTAATGTATTAGATTAAGTGGTCTTTACTTACTTTAAAGAAAAGGATAATGATCATGATGATTTGCGAAAATGGCTTGCCCCTTATGGTTTAAACTTGATTGTATATGTTTATTTATTTGAGTTGGTTTGAGTTGGTTAAATTATGGATTTACTATTGGAGATTTTAGTAATGGATTAAATATGGTTCAAATATCTATGTGACATTGGAATGATGATGATTTGTTTCAGCATGTCTAGTTGAATGTATCAATGTGACTAGGTATAGATGATATAAATTGTATCTTGTGCATGTGTTAACCAGAGGTGAAATAGTAATGAGTAATTAGATGTGTAATAATGTATACCTTCGGCTATGTAAAACTAATGGCATGAAGTAGTGTATGTGGCTGAAGTTTATTATGTTGATAAGTTTAAAATAATAGGTATAGGTTGAATAGGTAATTCGGTGGTTTGATAATGTGATTCGGTAGGAATGATAAAACATGCCAAAGATCATATGATCTATATAAGTTATATTAACCGTTTGTATAGGAAGTTTTATGCTATGTTTTTAAATTGACATATTCGAATATGGTTTGAACATGTGCATATACATTTAGTTTAAGTTTATATATTTTGAGTAGGAAATATATATATATATATATATATGCAAATATACTAAATTGGCTTAAATGGATTATGATAAGATATTAATGTTTAAGTTTGCTATGGTAGTATAAACCCGAAATGCATTTCCCATGCTTTTAATGAATGTAAATAAATGATATGATTTGTGTTAAGCATAGTAATGCCCTGGAACTTTAATCCGGCAACAGACACGGATTAAGGGTGTTACATTTGTAGTATGAGTGGATTATCGAAAATGTTTGATATGTTATTTTATGTGATCATGTGGTGGTCAGTGCAGGAATGAATGCCAATTAAATAAGCAATTGGCTTGAGGCATGGTAAGAATATGGTAAGAAATAGAATGAGTAAGCTTCAAGGATGATTAAGTAAGTAACCATGAGTTTATGAGAAAAGCTCATCATAATAAATTGCAGTCATGTATATTTAATGAATATCAGCAGTTATCAATTGTATACAGATGAACTTACTAAGCATTTTTGCTTACTCCTTTTCTTTTTCTCATCTCTTATAGGATTTAATTTGCTTAGGTTGGAGACCGCCGGAGATGTTTTCACACTATCGAGTAGACTCCTGGTATGGTGTTTCAAGTTCCTTTGAGTCATGGCATGTATAGGGATTCTTTTAAAGTTGATTAAGTTTTTATTGGTGTAGCCACATTGTGTTGGCTTGAGAGAATTTATAATTTAGTTGTGTATACTTAAGTTGTTTGTAACTGTATTAGATAGAGTTCTCTCTAGTTTATAGGATGAAGGCTTTATTTCTCCTATGATTAAATGCTGTTAATTCAAGAGTTATATTGAAGCTATGTGAAATTATGTGATGATATATGAATGTATGCAAATGAGATGAAAAAAGGGCTTGGTAGATAGCCTGATGATTGTCCACATTGGTAGACACACAGGCGTGTGTCTAGACCATGTGGGAGGTACGGCTAGCACATGGGCGTGAGTCCAAGCCGTGTGAAATCTGTACATTGTACTTGGCATTTAATTTGCCCCACGGCTAAAGCGCACGGGCGTGTCAAGGCCGTGTGAAATTAGTTAGTGTCGACCATGAGCGGAAGACATGGGCCTGTCTTAGAGGCACACGGGCGTGTCCCTAGACCAACACAGGCGTGTGGCCCCTGTTTTGTGGAAAGGTTTCTTAAGTTCGTAAAAGTTTCGGGATTAGTTCCAAAACTTCTAGGAGGTATGTTTAAGGCCTCGTAGGCCAAGATTGAGTAATTGATAAGCTTAAATGAAATTTTATAGCCTAATTTGAAGAGTTTAGTAAGATCAAGCATGGTAATGCCTCGTACTCGGTCTTGGTGTCGAACTCGGGTAAGGGGTGTTACATAAGGTGTGGGTTTGATAGTATTCAAGCAACGATTACAAAAACGTAGAAATTATCAAAAATCGAAACCAAAACATACCTTAATTTTGCTTGAACATAGCTGAAACCTAGCTTGTTCTTTTTCTTTTCTTTCCTTATGATTTTTGGCAATGGATGATAAGAAAATGGCCATTTTTCATGCTTTTATTTTATTAAATTAACATTAATAATCAATTTCCAATTTTACCCTTAATGATATATTAATGAAAATCATTTAATCTAAGGACATAATTGTCCACTAACTTAAAAATGACATAATAACATCATAAGGACTTCATATTAATAAAGACATAGCACATAGGTACTTTTAACACATGGCATGCTAATTTTGCATTTAATTCGATTTAGTCCATTTCTCAAACTAGGCACCCGATCAATCAAATTATTTCACGAAACTTTCACACATGCTTAATCATATACTGCGAGCACAAAAAATAATATTTAAAATATTTTTCTGACTCGGATCTGTGGTTCCAAAACCACTATTTCGACTAGGGTCTAAATCGGACTATTAGAAACATTTTCAAAATATTTATAATGTTACAATAGTTATAATTAAAAAGTTACAAGTGGTCTAAAAGCTATGTTACATGATTATTAACCAAGAGTTGTCACTATTCATAGTGATGAGTTATAGCTCTTGTTACGAAAAGTTATATCACTTAATTATTAACAAAGAGTCAAGATCATTCAAGTAAGCATTTATTGTAATAGCCCAATTTTGGGCCTAGTCGGAATAGTGGTTTCAGGACCACAAATATGACGTAAGAAAATTTATTTTTAATTATTTTTATGGTCTAAAATTTCAAGGAATAATTTCGTGAAAATCTCGTACGAAAATTTTGACGTTTGGGCACTTGATTTAGTCAAAAGGACTAAATGTAAAAAAGTGCAAAACTTGAGTTCTAGAAATTAGAGGTGTCAAATTCAATGAAATTTTAAATTGGAGGTCCTTAAATGGTAATTAGACCATTGGTTAATTTTTTGGACAAAAATGGATATGAAATAGGTGAAATAGAATATTTTTAAGTTAGGGGCATTTTGGTCATTTAATAATTAAATGATTAAAAAAAGATCCAAATTTTGCTTATCTTCAACCAATTGGCTGAATTTTTTAAGACCACCAAGGCTACGATTTTGTTCAAGCTTTCCAAGCTCCAGAGTAAGTCCGTTCTTGCCTCGTTTTTAATGATTTTCGCGTTTTTTAAATCCTTGTAACATGATCTACCTATTTCTACCATTTATTGAGATATGATGAAGGTCTAGGTTTTGAACCATGTTAGAAATTTGTGTATTTTGATGGTTAATGGTAGATTATGCCTGTTTATGATTAGAGAAACAACTTATACTAAGTGATTTTCGGTGAAAATGCATAAAAGGACCTATTTGTAAAAGTTATAAAATATGTCATAAAAGTGTGTTTTAATGGAAAATGTGGGTTGTTATAAGCATGAAAATGAATCAGCTATGCATGGGTAGTAAACAAATTGAACACATTTCATTTTTCGAGCCTAGGGGCAAAATTGTAAATATGTCAAACTTTAGGGTCAAAATAATGTGACTAATAAATAAGTTAAATGTGATGTTATAGATCAAAGAAAACAAGGTTTCGACCTAGAACGGGGAAAAAGAGAGAAATTGACGATTAGGTCCCTTTTGCCTTTTTTAGTATCAAGGTAAGTTCGTGTGTAAATAATGCAACTTTATATTATGCATTTTATATTTGATATTGCATGAATTGTTTAGTTATTGTTACAAGTACATTCAACGAAGATTCGATGTGGTAAAATTCCCGTTTGAACCGCAGGAATAAATAGGATACAATTGTCATGACATTAGGGTTATGTGTGATTTCGTGTAAGACCATATCTAGGATATGGCATCGATATGTGATTTCATGTAAGACTATGTCTGGGATATGACATCGATATGAGACATCGTGTAAGACCATAGTTAGGCTATCGGCATCGATATGTGATCCTATGTAAGACCATATCTAGGATATGGCATTGGCATCTTACTATGTGTATGAGGTTTCCCAGGTATCCTTTAGTATTTCAAGTGGTTCAGCGGGTAATTTCAAGATTACGTTAATGATATGAAAGGCTATGATTATGTTATAAAGTGGTACAGGTATGTACATAGAACTCATGTGAAGTGAATTCGATATATGATGAATTCTTGGTAAGAATGTACACGAATAAGTTCTGCTCGTGAGATATTGATAACCTTGCGATCAATGATCTACATTTATGATGAATGGATGCATGATAAGATTTGAAAATGACCATATGTTAGACTTATGAGTCTAAATTGGGTCATGATATAGTATGATGTATATGCTTAAACTGTGATTCATTGGATATGAGAAAAAGGAAAGACAGGCATAATCGTTGATTAAAGTCATTAAGAAAATATAGAGAGATATGAGCTATAGATAAGTGAAAGATTGTTAAGCTATATGTTGAAATTATGATTACTCGTAAATGATGTGCATGTTGTCAAGAGAGTTGAAATAACTTGCTAAATAATGTAATATGTTATAATGGGGAGACTATGGTGGTTAGACTAATGCCAAGGCAAGTAAATGGTGTTTATAAGTTAAAAGAGCAAGCATTATGAATGAATAGGTGGTAAACTTGAGATCTAATGCAAATTAAAATAATAGTACTCTTACATATGGATAAAGAAAATGAATGTTAATAGTTGTTTATTATTTACATATGAACTTACTAAGCTCAATTGCTTACTCCCCTTCTGTAACACCCTTTACCCGTATCCTACGCTGAAACTGGATACGAGGCATTACCAAACTTAATTCACATGGTCATACAACTTTGGGCCATCAAATTCCATTCCAAACTAAAACTTTTCCATACACACCTCTATTATCTTTATAATGGGCCTACAAGGCCCTAAACAGGCTTCCGTAAAGGTTTCCAAATTAATCCGAAACTTTTACGCACTTAGGAAAATTTTACTTGAACAGGGGCCACACGCCGGTGTGGAGGGAATGACACGCCCGTGTGCCATCTCACACGCCCGTGTTTAACACCCGTGGTCTACATTGACTTGTATCACACGGCCTAGCATACGCCCATATGGCTAGCCCGTGGTCGCCTCTGACTTAACCCACACGGCCTGTCGCACGCCCGTGTGCTTCAATCGTGTGGCAATTTAAATTCCAAATTCAAGGTGCAGACTTCACACGGCCTGGGCACACACCAATGTCTGTGGTTGTGCCTTTCACACGGCTGAGACACACGGCCGTGTCTTTGCCCTTATGCTTACTACAAAGCTTACTGACTTGGAAAAACTAACATGCAGAGGACACACGGCTTGGTCACACACCCATGGGACTGACCGTGTGCCACACACGGCCTAGACGCACGCCCATGTGCCTACCCGTGTGGACAAGAACAAGGCTATTTGCCAAGCTCTTTTCGCCACCCTAACTCATATAATATAAATTCATCCATCAAAACCACTAAAAAACTAATATTTTGCAATACACCTCCATGAATAACTTCATCTTTTCATATATGAAAAAAAATGAGCAATCAACTATGGCTATATATAAAAGAATTCATCTTTAAAGGGGCTAACACACTCTTGGCCAAAATAACACAACAAATTATCTAGTCTAGCCCCTATACATGCCATACTAAAACACTAAGTCTAGATATACCGAGAGAAGCTGATAGTGTGGGTGATATTCCAAATATCTCCGTATCTCGACCCGGCTCTTTGACTCTATAAAACAAGGGAAAGGAAAAAGAGGGGTAAGGTTTAAGCTTAGTAAGTTTATATGTAAACAAATAACATCATAGTATGTGCTAAACAATAAGTAGCATTACATACTAAATAAGAACAATCCACATTCATAATCATGCTTACTCATTTTCTCCCTTACCACATTCTAACCATATCACAAGCTTAATGCTCACATTCATTAACATGCACCCCTGCACTTAACACCACAAAGTCACATGATAGAACACATCATAATTTCTCAATAAACTATTCATAATACCAATTACTCAGTGGTATCGCACATAACCCACCAAAAGGATAGTTTCAGTGGTATCGTACATAGCCCACCAAATGATAAATAAACGATGGTATCGCACACAGCCCATCGTAATTAAGATATAAGGTTGTATCGCACTTAGCCCACCGTCAAGAATTATTATTTCACATTTACATCTCTATTTCGTTATTCGTAAGCAAATTATTCAATAACTACCAAATTCAATCCACTTGAATCATACATGTTCCCAATCATACCATGCACCAATTAGTAACAACAATGTGTATAAAATGCATCGTTTACACATAAACTTACCTCGGTGCAAAACGCGTTAATCAACAGTCTATTCCGTAACCTTGCCTTTTCCTCGGTCAAGGTTGATTCCACGCTCTTTTTGGTTTATAACAACAAAATTCACTCATTTAACACATCTCATGATCATAATGCATCAAAATCTATACTTAGATAAAATGACCATTTTGCCCTTATACTTTGGCAAAATTATGATTTTGCCCCTAGGCTCGTAAATCATTTTTCAATACATTTTCTCATTAGACAAGCCTAGCTGAACATTTATTTCCCTTACAACTACTCACAATTTCAACTATTTCATGCATTTATGACACAAATTCAATCTTTGCATTCAAGTCCTAATTAGGTGTTTTCATGCTAACACCCTTCACAAAAGTTGTTTCTCATCTCCCTAACATTCATTTTTTCCCTAAAAACTCATCTAAAAACATAAATACTCTCATGTAAAGTCCTTATACTTTCAACTATATCACAAATTTGTCCCCTCATTAGCTAGCTTAAGCTTCAAGGACTCCAAAAGTGCAAAAATTATCAAATAACACTATCAAAATCACTTACTTGTAGGGAGATAACTTGGATGAAATTTTAAAGCATTCAAAACCCTTCTAAGCTTGAAACTTTCGGTGGAGATGAAGAGTAAATAGTGAAAGATGATAGCTTTTCTTTTTACCATATTTTATTCATCTTTTTATCACCTAATGTCACCAAATTTGACTAAAATTAATGCCCTTGTCCCCTAGCTTCCTATGGCCATCCATCACACTTCATATGGCCTATTCAGACTCTAAGGACCTCCAATTTAATATTATGTGGCTATTAGATCCCTCTACCTTAAAAAATAGAACTTTCGCACTTTATGCGATTTAGTCCTTTTTCACAATTAAGCATGCTATCGCTCAAATTAAAGCTCCAAAATTTTCACATAGTCATATATTAATACCATAACACATAAAATAACATCAAAATAATTTTCCTCAACAATTTTCCTTAACCTTGGATTAGTGGTCTCGAAACCACTATTTCGACTAGCCCCAAAATCGAGCTGTTACAATTCTCCCCCTTTAGAGATTTTCACCCTCGAAAATCTTACCGGTAAAAAGGTTTGGATATTTTTCTTTCATAACTTCTTCTGGTTCCCACGTAGCCTCTTCCACATCGTATTTTTGTCATAACACTTTCATTAGTGCTATACTCTTATTCCTCAACTGTTTCACCTCTCGAGCCATAATCTTAATCGGCTCCTCTTCGTATGTCATGTCCGATCGTATCTCAATTTCTATTGAAGGAATCACATGTGAATGATCAGAGCGATAACGCCTTAACATTGATACATGGAACACATTGTGTATTTTCTCTAACTCTATCGGCAAAGCCAACCGATATGCCACTGGTCCAATCCTTTCGGTAATCTCATACGGCCCTATGAATCGTGGACTCAATTTTCCCTTTCTACCAAATCTCAATATTTTCTTCCACGGGGATACTTTCAAAAATACCTTGTCGCCTACTTGAAACTCCTTTTCTTTTCTTTTCAAATCCGCGTATGACTTTTGTCGGTCCAAAGTAGCTTTTAGACTATCTCGAATCACTTTCACTTTCTCCTCAGTCTCTTTAACTAGATCGACCCCATGAATTTTTTTCTCACTAAGTTCGGTCCAATACAAGGGAGTTTGACACTTACAACCATACAAGGCTTCGTACGGTGCCATCTGTATACTCGATCGATAGCTGTTGTTGTAGGAAAACTCAACCAAATGTAGATATCTTTCCCAACTACCTCCAAATTCTAACACACAGCACCACAGCATATCCTCAAGAACCTGAATCACTCTTTCAGATTGGCTGTCAGTTTGAGGATGAAACGCAGTACTAAAATTCAACCTTTCACCTAAGGCTTCCTTCAACTTTCTCCAAAACCTCGAAGTAAATCTCGATCTCTATCCGAGATAATAGAAATAGGCACCCATGTAACCTCACCACCTCAGCAATATACAACTCGGCTAACTTATCCAGAGCATAATCAACATGTACTGGTATAAAGTGAGCTGACTTCGTTAGTCTATCCACAATAACCCACACAGCATCTTTCTTTCTTAGAGTCATAGGTAACCTCGTTACAAAATCCATAGTAATACGATCCCACTTCCACTCGAAAACCATTACCGACTGAAGTAATCTCGAAGGTACTTGGTGCTCGGCTTTCACTTGTTGACAGATCAAGCATCTTTCCACGAACTCAGAGATGTTCCTTTTCATACTCGACCACCAATAAAATTTCTTCAAATCATTGTACATTTTTGTGCTACCGGGATGTACTGACAAGTGACCACTGTATACTTCATTTAATATCTTCCGAATCAATTAATCATCCTTATGTACACAAAATCTATCAAGGAACATCAAACAATCATCCAGACTCACCCGAAAATCTAAATCATTTCTCAATTCACACTGAGCTCTCTTAGTTTGCATCTCACTATCATTCTTTTGAGCTTCACAAATTTGTTGAATAAATAGCGGTCTAGCCCTCAACTCGGCCAATATGGCACCATCATTAGACAATGCTAAGTTAGTACTCATAGCTCTCCAAGCATACAAAGATTTTCTGCTCAAGGTGTCTGCGACCACATTCGCTTTCCTCGGATGGTAATCAACCACTAACTCATAGTCCTTCAACAATTCAAGCCACTGTCGTTGTCTCAAATTCAAATCCTTTTGATCCATTAAGTACTTCAAACTCTTATAATCCGTAAAGATTCGACACTTTTCACCATATAAATAATGGCGCCAAATCTTTAAGCCGAAAATAATTGTAGCCAACTACAAATCATGAGTCGGATAATTCTTCTCATGCGATTTTAGCTGTCTCGAGGTGTAAGCTACTAACTTACCCTCTTGCATCAACACACAGCCAATACCGTTAAATGAAGCATCATTGTAGACCACAAATTCTTTCCCTGACTCAGGTTGTACCAAAATCGATGCCTAAGTCAACAATGTTTTCAATCTCTCGAAACTTTGTTGACATTTTTCAGTCCATTCAAACTTAACATCTTTGTGCAACAGTTTCGTCATCTGGGTAGCAATCATGGAGAATCCATTCACGAACCGTCTATAGTACCCCGCTAAACCCAAAAAGCTTTTGACTTTCGACACATTTATGGGCGATTTCCACTCCACTATAACTGAGATCTTATTTGGGTCAACTCTAATACCATCACCTGACATGTGCCCTAGGAATCCGACCTCTCGGAGCCAAAACTCACTCTTGCAAAATTTAGCATACAACTGCTTGTCTCTTAAAGTCTGCAAAACAATTATTAGATGCTCTGCATGTTCACTCTCATCCTGAGAATAGGCTAATAAGTCGTCGATAAAAATGACTACAAACTTATCCAAGTACGGTCGGAAGATGTGATTCATCAAGTCCATAAAAATCGCAGGAGCATTCGCTAGACCAAATGGCATGACAAGAAACTCATGATGGCCATACCTCGTCCGAAATGCAGTTTCCGGCACATTTTGCTCCTTAACTCTCAACTGATAATAACCAGACCTTAGGTCTATCTTGGAGAACACTGTAGTCCGTAGCTCCCTTCAGTTGGTCAAACAAGTCATCTATCCTTGGCAAATGATACTTATTCTTCATTGTCATTTTGTTGAGTTGTCTATAGTCTATCCACAATCCCATAGACCCATCTTTCTTCTTCACGAAAAGTACCGGAGCACCCCACGGTGAAAAGCTTAGTCTTGCAAAACTCTTATCCGTTAACTCTTGCAACTAAACCTTCAATTTTTTCAACTCCAAAGGTGTCATCCTATACAGAGCAATCGAGATAGGTGCCGTTCCCGGAACTAACTCAATCCCAAACTCAACCTCTCTAAAGGGAGGTAATCCGGGTAATTCTTTTGAGAATACATCCGGATACTCACTTACTACCGGCACTGTCTCAATCTTTACCTCAAACTTTTAAGTATTTAACACAAAGGCAAGATAAGATTCGTAACCTTTCCTCAAATATTTTTCAGCCACCATGGAAGAAATCATCATCGGTAACCTATCTAACCGACCTGATTCAACCCGAATGACATCTCCATTTTCACATTTCAATTCAATAAATTTACTACCACAGTTCACTAAAACACTATGGGTAGTCAACCAATCCATACCAAGAATCAAGTCAAATTCATTAAACGGAAACAACATAAGGTTTGTCAGAAAACAATGACCCCTAATTATCAAATGACAATTCCTTTACACCTTGTCAACTAACAAATGTTTACCTAACGGGTTTGACACCTTTACCACAAATTTCGTAGACTCAAAATCATGCTCATACTAGATGCCAATCTCATGAAAATGTAAGAATGGGCAAACCCCAGATCAATCAAAGTAATAACAAAGGTGTCATGAAGAGAAAAAGTACCCGTTATCACATCTGGAGATGATGCCTCTTCGCGAGCGCGAATGGCATAAGTCCTTGTAGGTGCTCGACCCTCCAATCTCACAGTAGAATCTCGAGGCACATCCCTACCACTAGACCCACCTCCCGAGTTATTTTGTGGCCTACCCCTTGAAGATACATTGCTTGATCTTACCTCTTGTTTCTTTTCCTTATCATTCATCTCAAGGAAATTTTGGATGAAATGGTTGGGGGAACCATACTTATAATAATTCGATTATTTCCCCAAGACTTCTCAATGTGATGTCTACCAAAACTTGGATATTCCAGTTTGAGCTTTGGATTGCCCACACTTGCCATCGAAGGGGCTTGAACTCTCGAGCCCGAGTAGGTGTTACCTCGATCTCGATGTGAATATCCAATTGATGCAGTTGTCTGAAGGTTTGTTTCCTTGGACCTCTTCGATTGAACTTGATACGATTTACTCATCACCTTTTTCTTACATTCCGGGCCTCACTCATAGCCTTTCTCTTTTCCTTATTCAGTTCTCCGGCCTTACATGCTCTATCAACCAACACTACAAACTCTTTTAACTCTAAGATCCCAACTAAAAGTCTGATATCCTCATTCAGCCCATCTTCAAACCTCTTACACAAGATAGCTTCAGAGACACACACTCTTGTGCATACTTGCTGAGCCTAACAAACTCGTGCTCATATTCTGCCACAGTCATTCTTTCTTGCTTCAATTCAAGGAATTCTTTCCTTTTCTGATCCAAAAACCTTTGACTTATATACTTCTTTCAAAACTCTTCCAAAAAGAAGTCCCACGCCACTCTCTCCTTTGAACCACCGACGTCAACATTTTTCACCAATGGTATACCGAGTCCCTCAGCAAGGACACGATGCATTTTAAGCTCTCTTTAGGTGTGCAGGAGAGTTCATCAAACACTCTCATCGAGTTCTCAAGCCAGAACTCTACCCTCTTAGGGTAATTGTCTATATTAGCTCTAAACTCCTCAGTCCCTTGCTTCCGAATCTTGTCTACAGGGGGCTTTGTCATCCTCACTAAATCTATACCTTGAGGAGCCACTGGAATTGGCTGTGTTATAGGAGGGGGTGGAAGAGGTTGAGCATTAGGGTTTGCTCGTATGTACTCTATGTACCAATTACTCATCATTTGGAGAAAGGCTTTGTAACACCTCTTACCCATAATTCCCGCTGGAACCAGGCCTGAGGCATTACTAGATAAAAACCACATGATCTCCACTTAGGCTCATCGTGACTACTCTCTCTTAAGTCACATCATCAATCTCATTCTTGACTTATGAGGCCTCACTTATACACATAAGGATCTCGAGACTATATTGGAACTTTTCAAATCTTAAAATTTTCTCCATCTAAACAGAACTACACGCCAGCGTTAGATGGCACACACCCGTGTGTAGACACACACGCCCATGACCACCAACCATGCATGAAAACCCAAGCATTCTGTCAATGCCCCACGGCTAGAGCACACGATCGTGCCCACCACTCGTGGTGAACATTGACTACTTCACACAACCTTGAGTCTAGGCACACGCCCGTGTGGCTAGCTCGTGGCCTACACTACTCAATTCTGCCCAAGTAACACGGCCAAGGCACATGCCCGTGGACTGGCCGTGTGTTACACATGGCCTAGACACATGCTTGGGTGTCTATCCACATAGACAAGAACAAAGCTATGTGCTAAGCTCTTCTCACCCCTCAAGTTCATACAACATATACTCATTTAGCTTATCCATAAAAAACTCATATTAAAACATAATCTCACATGGTTAACTACATCTTTTCGTGTAATAAAATAGCCACCAACCATGGCATTATACAAAATAGATTATCTATCTAAAGGGCAACACATCTTAGCCATTACAACAAAGTTCACTAACTTGTCTAGCTCTTATATATGCCATATACAAAACATGGAGTCTAATGTACCGGAGTGTGCTGATAGTGTGGGCGATCTTCCATTTGATCCACATATCTCAAATCAACCCTTTTTATCTATAAGACAAGGGAAAAGAGAGGAAGTAAGCTTCGAGCTTAGTAAGTTTACACAAAAACAATTTAAGCATTCTAGTATAAGCTAAACAACAATTAGCATTATACTACCATATAAATTGTAACAGTCCGGTTATTACCCTAGTTGGAACAGTGGTTTCGGGACCACAAATCTGAGTCAGTAAAATATTTTAATATTATTTTTCATGCCTATGATATATGATTAAGCATGTGCTAAAGTTTCGTAAGTTAATTTGTCCGTTTGTGTGCTTAATTTGATGGAAAGGATTGTATTGCATTAAAAGCAAAACTAGCTTGATATTTGTAAAAGTGTCAAATTGAGATGGCTTCTTAATGGGAAGGTTTTATGTGGAAATTTAGCCACTATTTTAGATAGTGGACGATATTAGGTAATGAATATGTATATATATATGCTTTTTATTAATATATTTGATAAGTTAAAAATTTATATTATATTATAAGTTATTAATTAAAGTAAAAAGAAACATTGGTTTTCATCATTTTAATTCATCCACCATCGAATGAGAAAAAGAAAAAGAAAGAACAAAAGTTTTGAGAGTTTCGGCCATTTGAAGCTCAAATTAAGGTATATTTTGGCTTTAGATTTTGATGATTTTTATGTTTTTGAGATTGTTGCTTAGTCTACTATCAAACCCATGCTTCAATTTTGAGAATTAATTATGTTTGTGAAATGAGACTTAAATGAACTCATATGATTTATGATGGTTTATGGTGTTAAATGATAAATATGTGTTTAGTGAACATATATTGTTCTTGAATTTTTGATGAATAATTAGGGCTAAATTGAAAAAATAGCAATTTGAAGAACTAATTTGTGAATTTGATGAAATATTTGGACTTATATGTTATATAGGAGTATTCGGCTAAGCATTGTTAAATCATGATTTTGTGAATTTGATGTTTTGAGAAAAATGGACTAAATTGTTAAAATATACAAATATGAAGGTTAATTTGTAAATTGCCCTAAATATGTGTATTTGGATTGAATTGGATGAGTTAGTGAATAAAAGAGTTAAATTTGAATATGTATAGATCAAGAACCAAGAAAATAGCTTTAGACCGAGGGAAGTCGAAAGTTATTGAATAGTCGTATATCTCCGTTCTTTCCGTACGAGGTAAGTCGATATATAAATAAATGTATTTGTATTGAATTATATATGTTTATATAACTATGGATAATGTTGAATGCACATGAGATGTTGTATATATATGAATTCTAAGATAAGATTAACATAGTGTTAACATCCGAGAAGTTCCGTTCGAACATAGAAATAGATAGGATTAACTATGTTATGATATAGGTGATCGATATCTGATTACGTGTAAGACCCTATCTGGGACAGTGGCATCGATATCTGATTACGTGTAAGACCCTATTTGGGACAGTGGTATCGATATCTGATTACGTGTAAGACCCTGTTTGGGACAGTGGCATCGATATCTGATTACGTGTAAGACCCTGTCTAGGACAGTGGCATCGATATTTGATTAAGTGTAAGACCCTATTTGGGACAATGGCATCGATATCTAATTACGTGTAAGACCATGTCTCAGACATCGGCACGTGTAAGACCATGTCTGGGACATCGGCATCATATTAATTTGAGTAAGACCCTGTCTAGGACAGTGGCATCGATATCTGATTATTGTAAGACCCTGTCTGGGACAATTGCATCGACATCCGACTACATGTAAGACCTTGTCTGGGATAGTGGCATTGACATCCGACTACATGTAAGACTACGTCTGGGAGGTTGGCATTGTATGACTATTCCAAGCATTCTGAGTATCCTATTAGATTTCGAACGATTCAACGGGCAAATTCCGAGTCATGAAAGATTACGTGAATGTATATCCGTTTTAGGTATGTTTGATAAGTACACAAGGTGTGTATGAAAGGTACTTACTAAAATAAATATGTGCAATGGAATGATGAGATGATATGTGAAATTATACTTAGATAAGCTATGTGCATATGTGGTAATGAGTTGAAGTATGTGATAAATTATGGCTAGACCATTGAGCTAAACTTTATGTGAGATGTATATGCTATGAGAACCATTATTGTCATTGTTTTAGTATGTTATGTGCATTTTAAATTAAGTTTATTTGTATATGACTTACTAAGCTTTTGGAAAGCTTACTCTGTGTGTGGTTGCTTTGTTTTATAGATCGTCAAAGCTACTGAAGGCTCGGGACCATCGAGGATCGTCATCACACTACCCATGCTCATTTTGGTATCTTTTGGAAATGTGTATGGCTAAATATGGCATGTATAGGCTAGATATTTGGTTAGTTATGATATGTGAACTTAGCCATGTGATTTGGCTAGTTATGTGTTGGTAATATGCTTTAATGAATGTAATATATGATATAGGTTTTGGTATGGTTTGATAGCATATGAAGTGGTTAAGTTTATGGTAAGTATATGAATGAATTATGCTTGTGTTTATATAAGTTCTAGACTTGTAAATTGGCATGATTGGAATTGGATTTGAATGTGGAGATTGGATGGTTATTTTGATATGTTCTTGGTTGTTAAATGTGCTAAAGTTGTATTGGTAATTTGCTTGTAGGTATGAACCTAATGTGGGTGGCATTTTGGCCTTGCAAATGGCCTATTTTGCCACACGGTTGTAGCACACGGGCGTGCCTAGTGACAGTGGGGTTAAGTCAGTAGCTAGCTAAGAGTACACGGCCTTGGCACACAGACTTGCCTGGTAGCCATGTGGTTTCTTCAGAATTGACCACGGCCAAAGTACAAGGGCATGCTTGGTGGTTGTGGAGTCAAAATAGGATTAACCACGGCTAAAGTACACGGGCATGCTTAGTGGCCGTGGTGTAAAGTCAAGTTCGACCACGGGGAAGACACACGGGTGTGTCTAGTAGCCGTGGGAGGCACACGGCCATATAACCTCTGAAACTTAGAAAAGTTTTAAATTTTTTGAGAATTTTTGTATGTGTTCAATTTAGTCCCGACCCTACTATAAAGCATGATTAAGGTCTCGATGACCTATTTAAGGGACACTATGATTAAGATTGATGAACGGTTGTATGAAATTTCTATAAATGTTTTCGATTTGTCCAGTAACGCCGTTAAACCTAGTCCGGCGACGGATACGGGTTTAGGGGTATTACATAAATTGACATCCACAATTATGCTTACTCTTTCTATCCCTTACTACATTTCCAACACATCATGAGTCACATACTACTTCCACACAGTTAATTTACTCAAAAATACATCCACACAGCTAAATTACTCAATAATACTTCTACACAGCTAATTCACACAGCTAATTTCTCGTTGGTTTCGCACTTAGCCCACCATAATCAATTAATAGGGTATTATCACACATAGCCTACCAAGAGGTAATCATAGTGGTTTCACACATAGCCTACTAAATAATATACTTAACTATGGTATCGTACACAGCCCATTGTTGTTAAGTATTAAGGTGGTACCGCACTTAGCCCACTCGACAAATATTATCACTATACATCCATCCACATATCTACTACTCATTCATGATATCTACCACATTCATTGCACTTGAACCACATAGGTTCTCAATCATTCTCATTCATGCTACACACTAGCTAGCATTAAGATTGTGTAAGTATAAATGCATTGATTACGCATAAACTTATCTAGGTACTCAAAAGTATAGAGACGTGCAATTTAGTCCACCGCCTTGCTCTTGCATCGGTTTTGATTTGGGCTTCGTATTTATTGATCTATAATGAATAAATCAACTTATTCAATACACACATTGGCTAAATTGACCATTATCTCATACTTTAGCAAAATTACCATTTTGCCCCTAAACTTTCTCATATTTACACTTTTGCCCCAAGGCTCATAAAGTGATTTTCATTCAACTTTCTAGCCTTTCATGCCTAGCCGAATCATTTACTCAACTAAAACAATCATCAATTCTCACTAAATCACACATGGATGACCAAACTCGAGACTTTCACAAACAAGTCCCTACATGCATTTTTCATGGAAATCACTTAGCAAAAGATGTTTCTATTACATCAAGCTTTCATATTCTTCCATAAAACATCAAAATACATGCATGTCATACATGGGTACATTTTCGAACATCCATCTTAGCTCAACATATAGCTAAAAATAGCTTACTCATGCTACTAGGACTTCAAAAATACGAAAAATATCAAAAACGGAGCTAGAATACACTTACTAGCTAGCTTGAAACGTTGAAGAGCCCTAACAATGGCTTTCTTAAAATTTCAGTAGCTTGGAGAAGAAGATGAATAAATTTTGTCACCTTTTCCTCTTTTTAATCATTTAATTGACAAATGACCAAAATGCCATTTTTGTCAAACCTTCAAATTTTAACCCATTCATGCCCAATTTTGTCCAAAAACTAGAATTTGGAAAAATTTCTATTTAAGGACCTCTATTTGATAAAACAAAAATATTTCATACAAATAGCTTCT
This sequence comes from Gossypium rotundifolium, assembly GCA_025506655.1. Lineage (NCBI taxonomy): Eukaryota > Viridiplantae > Streptophyta > Magnoliopsida > Malvales > Malvaceae > Gossypium > Gossypium rotundifolium. The sequence continues at coordinate 89,313,765 of CP106727.1, forward strand.
AGAATCTCACATTTTGCAAGTTTTGCAATTTAGTCCTTTTGGACAATCCAACCGCAATTTCACAAAATTCCTTCATGAAACTTTCACACTAACATGAAAACATGACATAAACCTCAAAAACTCATACATATACCTCAGATTTATGGTCTCACACCACTATTCTGACTAGGCCCTAAATCGAGATGTTACAAGCTTCCCGGGCCTCTTCTCCTTGACCCCTCGTATCGGGTCCACTTTCTATAAGCGCGGACCCTTGCGCGAGAGCCGACGCGTTACTAGCTGTATCATTAGCAATCTCTTGATCGAGATCCATTTACTATATAAAACAAAGTTTAGAAATGATAGAAACCACCACACTATCAATATATGCTTATGGCATGTATAGCTAGACCCTGACACACGCTATGGTAGTCCTAGAACTGACTAAACCATAGCTCTGATACTACTAAATGTAACACACTTTACCCATATCCTATGCTGGAACCGGATACGAGGCATTACCAAACTTAATTCACATGGTCATACAGCTTTAGGCCATTAAATTCCATTCCAAACTAAAACTTTTCCATACACACCTCTATTATCTTTATAATGGGCCTACAAGGCCCTAAACAGGCTTCTGGAAGGTTTCAGGAATTTATCAGAAACTTCTACGCACTTAGGAAAATTTTACTTGAACAGGGGCCACACGCCCATATGGAGGGAATGACACGCCCGTGTGCATCTTACTCGCCCGTGTTTGACACCCGTGGTCGACACTGACTTGTATCACACAACCTAGCACACACCCATATGGCTAGCCCATGGTCGCCTCTGACTTAATCCACACGGTCTGTCGCACGCCTGTGTGCTTCAAACGTGTGGCAATTTAAATTTTAAATTCAAGGTGTAGACTTCACATGGCCTGAGCACACGTCCATGTCCGTGGCCGTGCCTTCCACATGGCTGAGACACACGGCCGTGTCTCTGCTCGTGTGCTTACTACAAAGCTTATTGACTTGGAAAAACTAACATGCAGGGGACACACGGCCTGGTCACACACCCATGGGACTGACTGTGTGTCACACACGGCTTAGACACACACCCGTGTGTCTACCCGTGTGGACAAGAACAAGGCTATTTGCCAAGCTCTTTTTGCCACCCTAACTCTTATAATATAAATTCATCCATCCAAATCACTAAACAACTAATATTTTGCAATACACCTCCATGAATAACTTCATCGTTTCATATATAAAAAAAATAAGCCATCAACTATGGCTATATACAAAAAAAAAAAATTCATCTTTAAAGGGGCCAACACATTCTTGGCCAAAGTAACAAAATAAATTATCTAGTCTAGCCCCTATACATTCCATACTCAAAACACTAAGTCTAGATATACCAAAGAAGCTGATAATGTGGGTGACCTTCCAATTATCTTCGTATCCCAACCCGACTCTTTGACTCTATAAAACAAGGGAAAGGAAAAAGGGGAGTAAGCTTTAAGCTTAGTAAGTTTACATGTAAACAAATAACATCAAAGTATGTGCTAAACAATAAATAGCATTACATGCTAAATAAGAACAATCCACATTCGTAATCATGCTTAATCATTTTCTCCCTTACCACATTCTAACCATATCACAAGCTTAATGCTCACAAACATTAACATGCACCCCTGCACTTAACACCACAAAGTCACATGATACAACACATCATAATTTCTAAATAAACCATTCATAATACCAATTACTCAATAGTTTCGCACTTAGCCCACCATCAAACTTTAATAGAGTGGTATCGTACATAGCCCACCAAAAGGATAGTTACGGTGGTATCGCACATAGCTCACCAAATGATGAATAGATAATGGTATCGCACACAGCCTATCGTAATTAAGAAATAAGGTGGTATCGCACTTAGCCCACCATCAAGAATTGTTATTTCACATTTATATCTCTATTTCGTTATTATACGAAAATTATTCAATAACTACCAAATTCAATCCATTTGAATCATACATGTTCCCAATCATACCATGCACCAATTAGTAACAACAATTTATATATAAAATTCATCGTTTACACATAAACTTACCTCGGTGCAAAACGCGTTAATTAACGATCTATTCCGTAACCTTGCCTTTTCCTCGATTAAAGTTGATTCCACGCTCTTCTTAGTCTATAACAACAAAATTCACTAATTTAAAACATCTCATGATCATAATGCATCAAAATCTATACTTAGGCAAAAATGACCATTTTGCCTTTATACTTTGGCAAAATTATGATTTTGCCCCTAGGCTCGTAAATAATTTTTCAACACATTTTCTCATTAGACAAGCCTAGATGAACATTTATTTCCCTTAAAACTACTCACAATTTCAACTATTTCATGCATTTATGACACAAATTCAATCTTTGCATTCAAGTCCTAATTAGGTGTTTTCATGCTAACACCCTTCACAAAAATTGTTTCTCATCTCCCTAACATTCATTTTCTTCCCTAAAAACTCATCTAACAACATAAATACTCTCATGTCAAAACCCTTAGACTTTCAACCATATCACAAATTTGTCCCTTAATTAGCCAACTTAAGCTTCAAGGACTCCAAAAGTGCAAAAATTATCAAACAACACTATCAAAATCACTTACTTGTAGGGAGATAACTTGGCTGAAATTTTAAAGCATTCAAAACCCTTCTAAGCTTGAAATTTTAGGTGGAGATGAAGAGTGAATAGTGAAAGATGATAGCTTTTCTTTTTACCATATTTTATTCATCTTTTTATCACCTAATGTCACCAAATTTGACTAAAATTAAGGCCATTGTCCCCCTACCTTCCTATGGCCAGCCAGCACACTCCATATGGCCTATTTGCACTCTAAGGACCTCTAATTTAATATTATATGGCTATTAGATCCCTCTACCTTGAAAAATGGAACTTTTATACTTTATGCGATTTAGTCCTTTTTCACAATTAAGCATGCTATCGCTCAAATTAAAGAACAAAAATTTTCACATAGCCATATATTAATACCATAACATATAAAATAACATCAAAATAATTTTCCTCAACCTCAGTTTAGTGGTCTCAAAACCACAGTTCCGACTAGCCCCAAAATCGGGCTGTTACACCTTCCTTTCCTATTTCTTATAGGTTAATTTAGCTAGCTCGGGTTGAAGATCACCGGAGATGCTATCACACTATCAAGTTATCATTCGGGTATAAGTGAATACAAGTATCTTAAGTTTATGGCATGTATAGGGACTTTATCTTTTGTTAATGATGTCATTGTTAATGTGGTCATGTGTGTTGGCCTATTACGGTTATGGTCTAATTTGTATATAGCCATGAATGAAGGCTTATGTTGATTATATGATTATTCATGTGCATATGCCAATGCCTTGTGATGTGGTTTATGTTTGCTTGTTATGTGATGGATGTGGTTAATAGTCTTGTTGTTGATTAGATAAGTTGATTAATGTTGGATATGAGTCATTCATATGATAATGTCCTTATGAATATGAAGTTGGTATGATTTGTATTGGTAAAGCATAATGCTATTAGAATGATGGAAGTGAATATGCACATGATATGTTATTTCTTGATTATGTTAGATTGGTTTGAAGGCATTTGTATGCCATAAAAGTTGCCATGTGATGTTGCTTGAGGGTGACAAAATGGCTTAGAAAATAGCCTTGTATTTGTCCACATGGGTTGACACACGGGCGTGTTTCTAAGCCGCGTGTGACACAGGTCTGCCTCCATAGGCGTGTGATCTGGCCGTGTGTCCTCTGCACCTTAATATAGCAAAATAGAATGTCCAGAATTGGCCACACGGGTTGAGACACGGCCTTGTGTCTCGGCAGTGTGAGTGGCACGGCCTTGGGACATGGGCGTGTGCCCTGGCCGTGTGAAGTCTACTCCTGATTTATGAAAAATCATGATAATAAAATTGACCACACAGCCTAGCACACGGGCGTGTGACTTGGCCGTATGGCTACCATTTGTTGCTGACGTCATAAACAGAATGCAACCTAAAATGGAACAGCCTAAGCCCACGGGCATGTGACATGCCACACGGGTGTATCCATTGGCCCACACGAGTGTGTGCCCTTAAAGCCTCAAAATTTTTTGAGTTTCGTAAAATCTTCCTAAGGTCTCGGTTTAGTCCCAGATTGCCCTCAATGTATGTTTTGGACCTTGTGGGCCCGTATAAGGGATGATGTACACATGAATGAAAAGTTTTAATTTGGATGGAAATTTAAGTCTCGATTTTGTATGATTGCTTGAGTTTATGTTCGGTAACGCCTTATACCCTTTTTCGGTGTCAAATACGGGTAAGAGGTGTTACATATATTGAATAGTTATGTTTATTATTAAAAGATGTGACATCTATTTGGATAGTTTTGTCTCTATAAAGAGACATGAGAACTTCTATAAATAGGAGTGAAATTTCATACTAGAAAATACTAAGAGACAACTAAAAAACATAGAACCAAAGTTTCTTTCCATTATCCCACCATCTTTTATATTGAATATTGTTCTACAAAGAATTACTGCAGAAGTTATTTATAGAAATTGATACTCTTATTATGCTCTACTCAATGCTTAATGGGTTGTTTCTATTAGTGCAAAACGAAGACAATTATTGTGCTTCATTGTATCCTCGAGGTTCATTTGTTAGTAACTCTTTTGCACACCAAAGTGTTGGAAAAAAACTTGGTTTAAAACGGTTTTCTTGCACAGTGAAAAATTAAAAATTTGCAAGTCGACCCGATTTGTGATATTTATAGCAATAAACCTTAACCAAATTCGTACCTGTGTTTTTGGATAAGTAGATCCTTGACGTTTTTCGACTTTCAACCAAATGATCTTCTCCGCTATTCTAATATGACAAATTGCTTCGAGTGTGGGCTCGAACCAATTGAATCAAACCCGAAAATTCTCTCTTCTATAATAGAAATTGATAAATTGTTATTTTGAAAAATATGTTTATAAGTTAAGAATAAATCTCTCTATTTTACGGAAAAATAACAATTCTCAAAAGTTCTATTAATAGCTCTACCGGTGTCATCTATTTATAGGAAGAGAATGTAGAACCTGTAACATCCTGAAATAGAGGTTAAATTTTATTAAATTATTTTGCATAAGTGTGGTCATTGTGGTGTTAATTGAGGTATTTTAGGTGCTAGTTATAAGCTAAGGGAAGGCTTGAGCTATAGGAGAAAATTTGGTTTTAAGTATTAAAAAAAAAAGGGAAGGCTTGGAATTAATTGGTTTAGAATAATTTTTAGTATGGAGAATTTAGTGAAGTGGATCAAGTGATTATGATGCTTAAGTTAATTTAAGTGTTTAATGTTAGCATAAATGAGCTAGTAGTAAAGTGGTGTTGGCGCATGAGTAATTGCATGAGGGAAGAGGTTCAAATCCCATGAATGGCAATAAGGTGACTTTTATTTTTGCATGTGTATGGCATGTGTCGGTCAACTCTAATTAAGGCAAGGTTGGACTTTATCTTTTATGGATAGTAGACTAAGGAAATAAGGTACGTGTTAACTTAAGGTATGGAATCAAGAAAATTTGGAATGATAAGGGGACATAAGGCTTGAATTGAGGAATGTGTTATGGATAAAATAGTTGGCAAAGGTTGACTCTCTTGGCCATGAACCTGGTCGGTTTTTGGGGCTAGAGGGGTTGGTTGAATTTTGAAAGGGATAGGAGGAAGATTAGGAGAAAATTGTGGCTTTTCTTTATATGATAGGATAAGAGATAAATGAGGAGAGAATAAGGGATATGATAGGGAAGAATTAAGGGATATGATAGGAAATAGGTGTGCGAAATTGGGTAATATAAATAGGGTGATCAGTTCTTGGCAATTCTTTTCTTCATTTTCTTTTTGCCAAATTGTTAGCTATAGAATTCTCTCTTTCAAACTTTCTTTTCATCTTGGTGTGTTGCCGAAATTTGCACCTTATTTTCCTTTGACAAGAGTTGAAAGTTAGAACCATTTGTGCATGTATTTTCTTTCTTCTTTCACATCTCTTTCTTTTCTTTTATTTTGCTTAAATCGAAATCTCCTTTAAGGTTGCCATTGCCAAATATTACATCTTCATTTGGAAACACCATAGCCGAATCCTCTAAACATTAAACCCTCTCCATTGTTGTGTTTTCTCTCTTCACCATTAAGTCAAAAACTCTTTCTCTTTGGGATCTGTAAGCCGTTTCTCGAGGGTGTTTGTATAGTGCCGACATTAGAGAGCATCAAAGGAGTCTTTAGGGATTGGAAGTAATCAAGGTAAGCCAAGGTAAGTCAAAAAGGTATTCGGCCAAGGTCCATCTTTAGAGTTTTCATGTGCTAAGCCGATTTTAATGGTTGTTAAGCAGGGATTTTGACTATTCAAGGGGCAAGTGGTGATTCGGGATTTAGATTAGTAAGGTAAGGAGGTTTGTGATATTCGGCCATAGGCCATTAGGTTTATTGTGTTGACCGATTTGGACTATGGATGTTTAGGGGCAGATCGACAGTGATTAAGAGGAACTTTCGGGATTTGATCGATTGTGCCAAAGAAAAGGTGCGTAGTTATCGCACTGTTCTCTTGTTGTGTGTATGTGTTATATTTATGTATATGTGATATGATGTGAATGGTAGCCGAAGTAAGGGCTAAAATGGTGGATACCCATGATGGGTAATCGTTCAACCAGGTCAGTATTTTATGATGTTGATTTACATTTGATATATGTATGAAATGTGATGGCATGTGATGCATAATTGTTCAAGTGATATGTTGCCATGATATATATGTATGCATGGGACTTGGAATGTGACTATCGAAGGAAAGGGTGTACTTTATGTACGTGGTCTAATGTTAGCCTTGTGCTACATTGGCACTTGATGTTGGCTATGTGCCTCATCAAGGGAGGTGTTGGCTAAGTGCCACATCTCGGCGGTTGATAGCTGTGTGCATCACCGTGGACTGATTGATATGTGGGATCACTTATGTGATCGGTGGCTCAGCCACGGCCTTGTGCAGCAGGTCTGCCAAGGTAAGTTATGTGGATCACTTGGTTGATCGGTGGATTAGCCACGGCCTTGGGCAGCGGGTCTACCAAGGTAGGTGTAACGGATGGACACTAGGTTGGGTTGGGCTTCATGTTGCATATTTATGTAAGTGGACTGTGTGGATATGGGCCAAGCCCATATGTGGAGACATGTGAAATAACTATGCACTGAGTCTGTTTGACTCACCCAATTTTTACCAATATCGCAGGTGATGCATAAAGCTTGGACCGGGTTGGAGTGGATACGAGGTGGCCCATGCAGAAGATGTTTTCTTTAATTATTTACGTATTTTATATTTTCAGTAATTTTTAAGTAAGGTTTATTGTAATAAGGGCCTTTTAAGGGATTTGAGGTTTATTATTATGTTTAAAGTGGATTGATGATTAAAGTATTATTTGAAAATGTTTTTATTCTCGGCAATTTATTCCTTAAAAAATATGCATTACAGTTTTCAATTCGGATAGTTTGTAATAATAAAGTTTTAAAAAGAACAACAAATTTTTATGTTTTTAACTTTAAGTCAAAAGTTTTTCAAATATCTTCTGCAGTGGCATTTCAAATTCGGTCATAGTGAATGGGCGGGTTTGGGGTGTTACAGAACCCTTGTAGAGTTGTAGAGATTTATTTTAAATAGAAAAACAACATCCTACTTAGATTAGGAGAGGGGTGAACGACTCACCCTTGTATTTCTATTAGGGTTGCCACCCTCTTCGTGTTATATTAGGGGTTTTGGGTTTCTCCCACATCGGGTCCAATTATGAGTACTTCCTAGGTCTTTTTGACCTAGTACTCTGTAATATGATCCAACCCGATTCAGTTTTTCTATTTTCCAAAATAAACTTTAATATCTACATATTAAATACGGAGTTTCAAAACCACCGTTTTCGGTACCATTAAAAGTAGGTTGTTACAACTCTACACCCTAAGAAAATTTCGTTCTCGAAATTTCTTACCTGAAAATAGGTTCGGATATTAGGATTTCATCAATTGTTCTGTTTCCCACGTAACTTCCTCAATGCCATGTTTGTGCCACAGAACTTTTACTAGAGGTACTATTTTGTTACGTAGTTATTTCATTTCCTGAGCTTAAATCTTAATTGGTTCTTCTAAATAAGACTAGTCATGCTGTAATTCTACCTTGTCGGGAGTAATCACATGGGAAGGGTTCGATCTATATTGTCGAAGCATCGAAACATGAAAAACAGTGTGAATCTTTTCAAGTTCCGAGGCAATGCTAGTTTGTAAGCTACTGGACCAATTTTTTCAGTAATTTCATATGACCAATAAATCTCAGTGAGCTTTCTTTTTTTGTCGAACCGTAACACTTTCTTCCACGGAAGACTTTAAAAAATACCTTATCGCCAATTTGATATTCAATAACTTTTCTTTTTAAATCAACCTACGATTTATAGTGATCAGAATTAGCTTTCAAACAATCACGAATAATGTAGACTTTATCTTTAGTTTCACGAGAAGTTGATGGATGTGATGGATTATTAAATGCCTTCAGGGTCTTCCTAATATATTTTCTTCAAATCATGTGGGTTTCAAAATATTTTTTACTTAATGTTCATGAACAAATTCATTTATTTAAAAAAAACACAAACAAATACAAACTTAAATAATCATCAATATAATTTTAAAAAAATAACAAACAAAATACAAACAAATTTAAAAATAAATAAATTAACTTTTAGGCTTGGTACATTTGTGATTAGTGAAGTGGGGATGTGCCATAGAGACAAAAGTCGCCGTTGGTAGGTGTGTTCAAACGGTTGGTTTAGTTAATACTTTAACCAAATTACTGAAATGTAAAAATCTTTAATCGTTAATCGAACTATTTTTTTTCAAATACATTAACCGAACCGAAATATATTGGTTAATTTGGTATCGAAAGTTATATGTTTTTTGTCTTTTGATTAAAATAAGTATAAAACATATAGAAGAATGCATTGCTAATGTTCATTTTTTAATAGTTCAAAAATATTAAATAGAGGTGAAAACAACAAATAAGACATTAAAAACACTACATAAATCTTAAAAGTTAACAAGTAAATAAAAGTTAACAATTATATATAATATATATTATTTATTTTGATTAATTAGTTAATTCAATTAATTACCCAATTTAAAATCGAATTAATTAATAATTAAAATCTTAAAAATTACTAATCCACTTCCAACTAAACTAGATTCGATTATTGATCAATCAATCAAATTAAATAATTTAATTTTAACTGAATTATGAGAATTTGGGGTGCATAATAACAATGGGCTTTTCTTTTCTTTTTATGTTTTTCTTTTTTTTAAGTAAATGGGAGGACATGATTTTAATGTGGAGATGACCTCAATAATTCAAACCGTCCATTGAAAAACTCAAACCTTACTTTTCTTATTACTTTAAACTGCAGATTTAGAGACAGAAGAATCTTATTTTGGTCGCGCTGTCTTTATAACCCAACTCATCTGTTGCCAATCAATCCCATGTTCACACTACACTCAATACAAAACACAACCGCGTCCTTTAATCTGTATCTATGTCCTTTTTTCTTTTTTCTTTTTAAAAATAAAACATTTTAATTCTAAGCATTATTATTTTTCAAATAATTTAATCCCAATATATCTACAGGTTGTTTTCGTGAAGTATATACTCTAACTGAAATGTAAATTTGAGTATTTTTAAAATTATTTAATCAAATAAAATAAATTAAATTCCACATCAAATTTCAACTTTGACCTCAACAAATAAATATTAGTAATGAGCGTGACATAATTGGTACAAAATCTGGTATGTGGGTCATTCACTCCAATATGTTTTTGACAGGTCATTTTATATTTATTTTCTTTTATATATATATATATATATATATAAACACTTTGATTAATCTCAATCATGTCTAACTTATCTTTCTACTTTGAACAATCCATTAATTGAAAAAAGAAAAGATTGATGTGTGGTATTTTGATTCTTAAAATAAATAAATAAATAAATTATTATTATATTATTATATTTGAATGTGTTATTAGTTACATTTTAAATCAAATATTTGAATTATTAAAATTTATCCACATTTTATTAATTGAATTTTATTTTTGAAAGCCAACTGAGTAGACAGCTAGGAGACTAAATTGTATAAATAAGAAAATAGAAGGATTGAATGCACAATTAAAGTAATGGAAGACTAATAGTCAAAAACAACCGAGAGAAAAACAGCAGCACATGACCACAATGTGAATGCAACCCTTCACAAGGACCAAAAGGACAATATAGTCAACTCATAGTCAAACTCTTTCTTGGGGGCTTAACTGTAATATTAGTAACAAACAAAGGGCAATCAATTTGTTCTTCTCTTTATTTAAGCAATGGGCATCCTGCTAATCACACAACACAAACTCGCTCCACAATTAACACACACAAACCACCGTCAAGATTTTCCCACACTTGCTCTCTGTTTCTGTTTTCTTTTCATCTGTAAGAAGAAATGGGCGTTGCAAGGAGAGAAAGTATCAACAGCGGGAGCCTTTCACCGAGGACCACCGGACGTCCGATCCCGAGGAGGGGTAAAGTGAAAGTGGCTATCTTGGTTGGAATCGCCCATTCTATTGCTTCTATTTTTTCTCTAAGTAGTCGCAGGCAACACTTGTCTTAGGTTTACTTCATCCTCCCTAAAAAGAATCCGATTTTGTACGATAGAGATAGAGATAGATATGAGCTTTGTGTTTTTTGTTGTCGAGGTTCATGTCTGTTTTGTTCAGCTTTCAGATTAATGAATTTTCACTTGGTTCTTTTTTCAGTTAATCTCAGATTACTTGAATTCATAGACATTGCTTGAATCTATGTTTCCTTTTTCTGGGTATTTTATTAAGTTAATAATAAAACATACAAAAATGAAAGATTTATAGCAGCATATAAGATTGAAAATATTAAAAGAGCAGCGGAAGGCAATGACTATGGCATGCCATGCCTCAACCTATCCTGGAATCATCTCTGCCAAAGACCAGCGTGGTGGCCCAGTTCACTGCCACATAGAACCTGTTCCTCCAACTAACCACACGCGTCAAGTAAGCCGAGCGCCATATCAACCAACTTATGAATCCCGCAAGTGATATGCCTTGCGCGTCCTGCCACCGTACCCACACATGTTTAGAAGATTATATAAAAACTTGTTGAAAATGTTTGGAGAAACATTGCTGGTTTGTCAATGTTTGAAAGGGGTGTTGAATTACCTTAGATTGGCGAAGATCTACTAGGGCCTTGTAACGACCCACAGGATGCCATGCTTCCCAGATGCTTATAGACAAAAGGGTCTCCCAGAGACATGTCTTTGACACTAAATGCCTTGCCCCCATCCTCTTTCGCCATCCTGTTAAACACCTCCACCAGGTATTTACCTTGCCTCTCTGCAACTTGAGCTAGAGCTGGAAGGACAGGCTTCCCTGTCTGTTCAAGGAAACCGGCACAATCTCCGAGTGCAAATACATCTTCTACCGAAGGTACACGCAACCATTCATCGATACCAATCCTGCACAGCCCTTTGAAGTTGGGTAAATCTGATCCCAGTGGTATACATTGGGAGATAAATGCAGAGTAAAGTTAATGAAAAGAAAGCAGGTTGTGCTGTTTGTAGTACCTTCCGCCAGGGGATTTGGGAAGATTTAATGATTTAATGAACTGAGAGGGACCAACACCAGTAGACCAGACTAAGAGGCCGTAAGGGACATCAGTTCCATCACTGAGAATAATTTTTTTGGGATGGACTTCTTTCACAACACCTCGCATGAGTTGAACACCCGACTGATGCAAAAGTTTCAAAATGTCACAAATAGTTTCGAGAATTATGAAAAACAAGACCTCTCTAGGACATGAACAAAGGAATTCAAATTACCTTCCTCAAGTGATTTGTTGCATATTGGCGTAGTCCAACATCAAAGGATGACAAAATCTCATTTGCCTGATTAAGATATAGATATTGGAAAAATAAACATCCATATATACAGATAATTACTTAGAGAGAAGTATGGGAAAGAAGTTACTTTGTTGCTCCTATATACCTCTATGAGTGTAACTTTGATGTAATCTTTTACATGATTGTATCTCTCCCGGACATCTCTCATAATGAAATCGCTCAACTCACCACTGAACTCCACTCCTGTTGGGCCACCCCCAATGATAACACAATGCAAGAGGCGTGTCTTTTCTTCTTCTGATATGCCTGCAATGACAAACTCAATTGTAAGAGAATAGTTAAGTTTAGCCACAAGGAATCCTCATGAGGAGTTCGAACCGAGACAGAGAGTCCTCGTGATGGGATTTTTTTGGTATGCACAGGCCAAGGATTCAAAGGTATCACTCACCTGGATTTTCAGAGAGCATCAGGTTCAAAAGAAGTTTCTTCCTTATTTCTTGGGCATGATTCACTTCACGAAGGAAATATGCATTTTCCTTCACACCCTTGATACCAAAAGTTAAAGGCTCTGCTCCAGCGGCAATTACAAGCTTGTCATATGCAACTTTAAATTGATAAGGTCCGTGAGGTAGTCCACCATTGCTCATTGTCTCACAATACACCTAATCAACGTATTTACTTAGGCTTTTAATAACTTGACAAGCAAAGAACATGGAATCTCTTTTATAATAAGACAATTCACTGTTGCATGTTTTTCTGAACCAATAACAATCGTGAGTATATGCATGTTATGGCACAATACAACATACAGAATGATTAGAGAGGACAATGTAGATACTGTAAAATATAATATTTCTGGCATACGTTAACGCACCTCATGTTTGTTAGTGTCAACGCCTATGCAAGAAGCAAGATAGAAGTATGAATTGGGGCTCGTTGCCAATGCAGGCTGTATCCGACTAACAGGCTCGGCAACCGAGCGGAATTCAAGAGTTCCAACACAAGTTGAAGCAAGCAAAGGGGTGAAAACCATGTGGTTTCGAGGTGATATGCAAACAACATCATAGGCTTTGGTGTCAAGCCCATTGAGGAATCGGCACGCTGCCCATCCAGTACCAAGGACAACCACTCTAGGCTTTTCACCTGGCTTGGTTGCCTCTAGTCCTGGATACCTTGGTTCATCATGTTCCGACTCCGACTCTGTCTCGACTAGTCGCTCAGCTAAAGGAAACTGATAATGTGGGTTTGTCCTTATTCCCCTGCTCCAAAAATTCATGTGATTCAACCCTTTTATGGTGGAAAGGGATGTCAAATTGCTGTGCACATTGATTTTTTCAAGGGAACAGGATAATCTTTCAAAGAAGATATTCCTCTCAGTCGTGGTACTACCAACGACACCACCTGATCTTCTCAAGCCACTCCTGGCAACCCGTGCAAGTGCCATGAACAACTTGTTTTAATCAAATTTCTAGCAATACCTTTATTTCTGCCCTGGAAAAGAAATATATAGTGAAGTAAGGTATACAATTCAAATATAGCAGAAGGGCTGAATTGAGGAGATGAGTTAGATAGAGAAGCTGGAGAGGGCAACCGGTCGATTCGGTTAACAAAAAAAAACGATTTAACCGACCAACTCTGTATTTTAACAGTAGAACCAGCCCAAACCTATCAGAAAACACCATATATATGAAGAATATTCAATCGATCATTGCCAAGAAAGTTCTGAATTTGCGACAAATGTATCATTAGAAGCAACGACGATTTGTACAAATACGACTAAATGTGAGGGGAGTAGCACAAATTGCATACGACAAAGTAGTGATAAAATGAAGGCATTTCTTTCAAGAATCTTCTTTTGGTTTCTAAGTATCACTAGAGGCAGCTTAATTAATATATTTAAACATACGAGCAACTATCATACTATACAAGCGCAAAGGGTTTTAGAGATGTTATAGCAAAACCCTAGACAGAAACCAAAACTCTTATCAAACATGTAACAGTGAATTGTTAGAAATAATTATGATCAATGAACAACCATTTAGCACAAAATTGCCTAACTGAAAACAAAACAATAGAAGAGAAAGAAACAAAGAACAGTTTTTTTTTTTTTAAAGAAGATGAAGGACATTACTTTGGAAATATTTGAGGTTTGTCTCCTTGAAGTAGATTCTGGGAGAGGTTTTAAGAGAAAATGTTAATGGCGTTGTTTCAGAGAACACACACAGAATCAAAACCCAATAAGTATTAACAGTTTTGGTGATGTCGAGAGTAATTTTAAAAAAAAAATACTAAAATAAAAGGTAGATGAAGGTGCTGAAAGCTGAAAGCAGCCGACTTGAGGTGCAAGAAAATTGTTGAGCTAAGCTAAACAGCCTCTTGAAAGCATGTATATTTATATTGGTGGAGAACAGGAGAAAAGAAATTAAAAATTAAGGAAAGCTGCCGTACACTACGTGAGTTGGAAACGGAAAAAGCAAGAATATTACGGAATCTTTTCTGGTTCCTAATTCTTAAACGACATAGTTTGAAAGTATCATGAATTTAGGGTTTGCTTTTAATAATTTAAAAGTGATTTTTTTCATAGTCAAAATATTGGTAAATAAAAAATAATTTTGCAAGGAAACGTTTATTCGTAATATAAAACAAATCTTCAAGAAAATTAATCAATTTGAACATAATAATTTAAAAAGCTAAATAAATGAGGGTGGTTTGTAAAATTCATATGATCCAGCTGGCTGTACAGTATAAAAGCAAAGTCCAAGCAATAGTTTCGTGGAATGGTGGCGGCGGCTCTTCAAAGTAAGTGTGAAGAAGTCCCCCAATTTTTTGGAAAGGTGGAAGATGGAAGATGAACCGCTTTTGATGGACTTAGGCGAAAGTAAACAACGGGTAAATTTGTTATTTTTATTAACACCACGTTTAGTTCGCTGTAATAAAATAAAGCTATAATTGAATAGATATGTAATTGAATAAAGCTGTAATATAATTTAACTATTTGGTTAAATGAAATGGAATAGAGCTATAATAGAATTCTTGTGTTTGGTTGAATGAAATGATGTTGTAATAGCATAAAAAAAAAAACTAAAATAACCAGAATAGCCTTAATAAAAGTTTTGTTAGGTAGATGATTATTATTATTGTTATTAAATTTTAATAAGATTATTATTGAAAATAATTTAATAAAAATAATAAATAATTTAATCATATTTTAACATAATTATTATTAAATATAATTTAATAAAAATATAATTTAATAACATGCTTAATATAATTATTATTATATGAATTAAAAAATTAAAATATAAAATACTATAAAATATATATAATCTATTTTATTATTTTTAAACTGCAATACATATATGTGCTAAAATATCATTCTTGAAACAAATAATTTAATTACTCTACAAAAAAATTAAATATTAGAAGTAATTAATTTGCTTCAAAAATAACTTATTTATTTAAAATAACTCCATTCATGTTACAGAAAAATCAATGCTCAATTTGCTTCAAAAGTTCATACATCAACCTTCAACTCTATAACCATTATCTCATATTACATTCATTCCTAAAACCAAATAATTAGGACACAAACTAACTTCTTACTATTCCGTAAGTTAACTGGTCCATAAATTAATCTGCCATCCCACAACCAACTCAAACTCCGCCCAACGTCAATCGACTACCATAAATGGATCTACCTCTCCAAGGATCAGCAACGAGAGGCCCTATATTTGTTTCATCCTCATCTTCTGCGCAAAATAAGTCGGAACGAAAGCATTGAAACATCGGGTTTCTTGTAAACAGAATCTTTATGAAGACAAAGTTCCCTTTAGCACTTGGGACCTGTAAATAATAACCAACTCCCTAAACAATACTGCCGATAAAAAGCTATAAAGAATACAACAGATTAGATGGTTAAGAACTTCGAATGCAATGTAATTTGTTCCCATCCTTTGTATACCCACACATTTTTAACTGTTCTCGTCTTCGCACCCATGCGCCCAGGCATCTTTTTCCCTTTAAATACCTACATAACAATAATTGATTGTCAATTATGAATCAAGGACATTCCATATGGTAACGAATGATAAACAAATGGATACAAGAGTTGTAATGAAGATTAGGTTGACAATGCATAAATGCGATAATGCATCAATGCCTTGACCTGGCTCCATGCAAAAGTACAGTAAAACCACAACAATGAATTGATAATTAGAACGAGTAGTAATCAACTACGAGTTTGCAAAACCATTTTCCCTCAATTAATTACATCACCAAAAACATCGACAAAAGTCTACACAAAAATAACTATGCGAATAAAATCAAATTATTTGAAAAGCACCATCTTTGTCCATAACATATGCAAAGCCTCCTATTGCCGCAATTACGAAGAATAGATACTTGTTATAAGATAATCATCTTAAAGCAAATGAGGCGATGATCTCAATTAGACATGTTCAAGTTTTCAATCTTCCGACTTCTCAATAACTAATACAAAGGGTAGGATAAAATTAGTTTTTGACCTCTTTCTCCTTCCATGCCCTCGCTTGATTTTTACTTTGTTTTTCCATCAATAGGAAGGCAAAACAATGAAACTTGAGGGTTAAGGTATTTTAAAATAGCCTATTGAGGATTGACACCATGCTAGCAAAGAAAAGTTAGAAATGCAATCAACGCACTACTTTAACCAATATGGAACATCAAACAAAACATAAAAATGGAACCCAAAATCAAATTAGAGATGGCGCTTTGTAATCTACAAAAGAGTAAAAGATGGAGAGACTTACGCAAGTAGTCACTAGTCACTACCTTAACCCAACAATTAATCAACTAATACACAGAATTTAAAAAAAAAAAAATCAATGAATATGAAGAAGAGGAGTAGTAAATTAATAGGTATGCAATAACCATCTAAGCCTGTTCAATGTAGGGCAGAAGACTTAGAAGACTTAACAGTTTGTACTGCCAAGAACACTAGAAAGACATCTCTTGCCACGAAAATTTTGAATTTTAATTTACGCCAAGAGTTGTCCTCTCAATTCAACTCAAGGTGAAATTGCAAGTTGTACACAGAAAAGAAAATTTCATTAAAGAAACTAGGTATTAACCTTCCCATAGCACCTTCCCATGTTGCGAAACAACCATTAGCACAAGGTTCGATCACGGATAACAATCATATAAGTACAATAGGAATATGAGTCGAAAAATATCAATGTTGGTACGGGTTTCCTATCCCGATAATGTTCACAAACTTAAGTGAAACATGAAAAATCGACAATTAACATTTTAAGAAACAAAATCAAATGAGAGGAGAAAATTACCTTCTTCGCCATCGCAATGAGGCAAATCGACAACAAGGAGCGAAACATTCTCAATATCTTCTCTCTTGCCTTTCAGCTATGCCCAACTATTAGAACCACAAGGCGTTTGGGTTGAAACTGAATTTAGAAATTACTTGGAATTTAGAAAGCTATTTCTCTGTTTTTTTGGTTGACTGAAAAAGAAAAAAATGGAAAGAGATGGAAATGGGTTTGGGTTTTAGTACCTGGAAGGGATTCAAGGAAAGCAGTGATGGGAGGAGCATCGGAGGAGCAAGAAAACAACGCCATTGCTGTAGAGAAATCTCATGCTATCCATCTTTTGCTCTAGCAGCGTTGGACCGATAAATTGCAATGAAACAGAAGGAGAGAGTTTGACGGCAGATGAAGGAGAAGATGAAGGAGGGCAAAATTTGGAAAATGGGAAAAAGATACCGAATGGAATAGCTATTAGAGATGTGGGCAAGAAATGGCTATTACAGCCAATGAGTGTAATAGGACTTGAATGGAATCAGGCTGTAATGCCATTACATCCAACCAAATGTTGGTTTGGTGGTAGGCCCACCGAATTGGGGGGAATGCATTCCTATTTCCCCAACCAAATATGGTGTAAATCTCTATTATTAAAAACTAGTGTAATTAATAAAATAATCAAATAATGACATGTGACGTGTCATGTATATCTCATACTAACGTATAAAAATTAATTTTCAACAGTAAAAGTAGATAAAATTTTTAATGGAATGATTAGTTTATTTTTTAATCTAGTGCACAAAGATTAATTTGTTTATTTTTAAGTTAAGAGAACAAAATACAATCGACTCACAAGATATAAAATCTCTATAATATTTTTATCGACAAAATAATTAAATACTATATGATAAATACCTTTTTTAATATGGTTATATATTGATGTGGATGTAGTTTGGTATATTGCTTTGAGTTTCTCAAATTTTTAAAATATTTTTATATATTACATGTACATGTAAATATAATTTAAAAGCATAATATATATAGTTATATGTAAAATAAATTTTAAAATTATCAATTAAATCCAATAATTATATTTTATTTTTAAGTCAAATTATAATAAAGAAAATATTAAAAGATTTGCATCAAATTGTACAAACCAATACAAAATTTAAACTACTTAAAATCGATTTATATTGAGAAAAGACGAGTCCCTCCAACACAGTGTTTGGTGTGAAAGACAGATCCAGTGCAGGTTCCCACGGTGTAGTGTTTTTGTTGAAGTGTCAATTGTCAAAGTTTGACAGGCACAAAAGGGTTGTTTCATTGTTTGTCTTGTCTCACACGTTCTTGGTGTTTTTTTTTATTGTTTTGGAATGTAGCATTCAATGAATTGAATTTGGCCTTTGGTTTACTACTTTAGTACGAAATTAGGTTTCAGATAAATTACACCGTAACATCATTAAACTTACACCCTAACATTATTAAACTATTATTAAATTTATGTTTTGGTCCCTTTAATTTAAAAATTAAAAAATAATTATTGAATAATTCAAAAGTTTTTATTAAAGTCATTGAGCTGTTAAAATCGACTTCTTTGCTCGCATTATTTATACAAATCAAAAGCTCTCATTCCTTTCTCTTCTACAATTAAGTTTTTTTTTTTTCCATAAAATAACTTTAAACGTCATGAATTTACAAACAAAAATATTAACTTTTTTTCCTTGATCTCCAACATTGACCGACAGATTGACTTCGATTTAAGATATGTTTATCTACTTATTGATGGCTACAGATCCATCATACAAATCGTTGAATTGTTATTTGGAGCTCAATTTTTTTATTATAAAAAAGAACTTAATCGCCAATGAAATGAAGCCTCTGAAATTGGAGTTTTCATACAAGTGGCTTGAAGGGAAACACCAAGCAACACTCCCTGAAGTTGTCCCTGATCAATCAGTGAATATAGTGCCTGTAGGAGTTGGCACTGAGACAAGCATATCAATTCAACTCTCAGCCTTTGATCAAAGGTTTCTACACCACCTTGATGTTGAGATTTCCTTACAGGCAAAAGTTATCCAACAACTACAAGCCAATATTTAAATTGTAACACCCCTAACCTGTCTCCATCGCCAGAGTAAGGTTACAGAGCATTACTGTACAATTGGAAACATTAAACATCATATCATTCAAATAGGCTAAACATATCATAATTCATCCAATCGCATGCACTTTGTCCCTAAATTGAGCCATCAAGGCCCTAAAAATAGCTTAAAAGCAATTCGGGACTAATTTGGAACAATTTGGAAAGTTTAGGAACAAGTTACAAAAATTGGAAACAAGGGTCACATGGTCATATGGCCAGGCCGTGTGGAATCACCCTAGGCCGCGTAACTTTCAAACAAGGGACACATGGCTATGTCCCAGCCTGTATCATCACCCGTGTAACTCACTGAGTAGGGTCACACGGCCATGTCACACGCCCATGTGCTAGGCCGTGTAACTCTCTGAGTTGCCCCACACGCCCGTGTGCCAGGCTGTGTGCTAGGCCATAACTCACTGACTTGAACACTAAGAAAACCTCAATGACACACGGCCGTGTGCTTCACACGGTTGAGTTACATGCTTGTGTCCTAGGCCGCGTGAACCCAAAATTTACCTAAAATCAAACCATTTCAAAACCATTTCATGCATAAACATTCAATCCAATTGTGCACACTTTCAAAGGACCAAAACATCATCCAAGCACACATATATTTGCCATTTCCAAGACCCTAATTCATCTAACCAATATGCTATTTAAAGGCACCACAATTAGCATCCAAACATCACTTACCTAAACATGTTCACATACCTCATTTCATGCATACAAAGCTAGTCCATTTAGGTACTAAAACATACCATATTTAACCATTTCCAAACCATTCAAAACATGCCATAAGAGCTTTATTTACAAGCCTTAACAAGAAACTAAAAATGACCATATTTGATAAACATAAAAGTGTACCAACCCAACATAATCTTTAAGACCTAAACATATCAAAGCACTTTTACACAACATCCTATACATGCCATTATAAACCTTGGTCAAAATTCTCAAAAACTACTAAATTGTCTATTGAATAGTGTGATAGGTCTCCGACAAGCTTCCAACCAAATCAAGCTTCTGATGATCTATAAAACAAAAGAAAGGAACTATGTAACCAATGAGTCTTAGTAAGCTCGTATAAACCAAAACTTAACTTACCATTTCATTTGCATAATATAAAACATAAGTATAATATCAACCAAAACCATATGCTTGACATAAGCCTATACAACATTATCAAATTCATAAGTTAGTACACTTGTACATGATCCAAATGAATTTAACCATAAGAAAAGTAGATTTCCATATGAAATACATCATTGAATTCAAAAATCCTTTCCATAAGATTATGTTTAATTCCATTTGAATACTTACCAATTCATTCCCTTTTCTTACCCATTGAACCGTCTAAAATTACATCGGATACATGGGAAAGAAAAGTAGATTTCCATATGAAATACATCATTGAATTCATAAATCCTTTCTATAAGATTATGTTTAATTCCATTTGAATACTTACCAATTCATTCCCTTTTCTTACCTATTGAACCGTCTAAAATTACATCGGATACACGGGAAAGCTCACACAAAGAGTGCTTTTTCATATAATCGTAACCTTTCGTTTACATCATTGCTCACACGAGCTGTGAAATGGGCCTACTCACACGAGCTGTGGGTCAGAATGTAAGCTACACGATGTTGTTCACACGAGCTGTGGAGAATTTGCAACAAATGCAGGACCTCAACCATCGGTAGGATAGTCAAGACCAGCACCCAAAACATGAAATCCCTAATAACATGTCATTTGTATCCTTAGAATTCCTAAGGTTCAATTGAGACTCAAAATCCGTCAATTCATCATAGCATTGATATGTTTATATATCGATCCAATTACATTAAACATAACATAGCAAATATTCAATTTAAATAACATTAACATGTTTACCGTTCATACGAACTTACGTCGACAATTAGGGCGTAATAGTTTAATCGAACTAGTCCGAAACTTTAACTTTTCCTCGATCTAAGTCCGAACATGGTTTATTTTGATCTAAATAGGTAATTTCAATCAATTAAATACTTCTAGTATTCATTTAATCCACATTTCATATTTATGCAAAATTATCAATTTACCCATAATATTTTAACTTTTCACAGTTTAGTCCTTAAGCTTATAACTTAAAATCTTACCAATTTAATCTAAATCCATGTTAATAAAAGATGAAAGGCACCTTGAAATAACTCATATTTATCATCATTTCACAATAAAACCCTAGAATTTATACCTTTAACAAATTAATCTCTATTTTCAAAATTCATCAAAGATCACTTGACAAAACTTGTTTATTTTTCAAAAAAGATTCATAATCTATCATTTAACCTCAATACTCATTCAAAAGCATTCATGGAATAACCCTCAACCTTTAACAATTTTACAAATTAACCCCCAGGCTAGCTAGATTAAGCTAAAACAAACTCAAAATATAAAAATCATTAAAAATGATGTTGAAATCACATACCATGAAAGCAACAAGCTTAATCGAATGCTTCAAACCCTAAAAATGGTGTTCCTTCTTCAAATTTTAATGGTGAGGTTAAATGAGAAAGATGAAGCAATTTTTGTTTTATTTAGTTTAAGTTTAATTTGTTTAATAACCATTTTAACCTTTAAAAACTATCATAATTACATTAAAACCTATCCATGTACATCCACTGTTGACATATATTGTATAATTACCATTCAATTCCATTAAATTTCATTTCCAATTTAGCTAATAAAACTCAACTTTTGACCTTTTACAATTTAGTCTTTTTACTTAATTAACTAAGTAGACTTTAAAATTTTGTTATTATGACCTTAATTTAATCCCATAGACATTAAAATAATAATTTACTCATCATAATTATGGTTTCGAAACTACTGTTTTTGATATTACTAAAAACAGATTGCTACATGAATGGCCAAAATAATGAGGAGATCTCCTAGCCAAGCTTCTTCAGTAATGTTTGGCAAATCTTTTGAACAAAAAGGGGGGACTGGTGTAGGAAGTTGACTCTGAGACTAGCACTAGTACAACAACTTAGCATGATGGTTTTTTTTGTGTCTTCGAGTTCTAATTCTTATTAAAGAACTTGGAATAATTTACTATGATGATTCTTCTACCGCCACAAGTATGGGGTTCTGGTTCTTATTGTAATGCCTTAGACCTGATTTGATTTGCCAGATTTGGATCTTGAGTGTTACATCTCCTATTATAGACTTGTTCATGTTTAAACATTTAAACTTTCAGCAAAATACATCTTTTTAAATAGGGTTGTTTAGCTATATTGCATTTGGTCATACAATAACTAATAAACATTAAACAAGACTATTCATTTGGTAAGGGTTTACAACTATATATAATACACTTATTTGACCAATACATACTATTATCACTAGAAAGCTTCTAAATAGATTACCTAGCCCAATTGCAATGTTTCTGTCAGACTTGATCACGTAACCTCAAGCTCATTCTGTATGCATAACAACCCATCTCGTCATCCCTATGGCGTAGCCTTGGTGTGGTACCTCCTAGCATAGCCTCGAATATACTTGCCTGTGACATAAAGGACACAAAGGTAAGTTCGTGAGAACTTAGTGAGTAAATCCTCCTTTACTTGATTCATATTTGGGAATTCTATATTCATCTCCTTTACTCTTGTGTTAGAGTATGCCCAAAGACTAATCATGAGATAATTGTAATAACATACTTATTTTACCTCGTTTATTAATATAAGGCATAATCATTATTATTTCAGTTTGTTTTCTATGTATATAAATAAATTGTTTTATAATAATGTCCTAAAAATAATAATATTATTCTTAAAAGGTCCTTAGTCAAGTATTATTGTGGGCTTGGACAACAATAATGCATTAAGGCTAACGTGTACTTTATTGATGACAAAGTGTTGTCATTGACATGAGATTTCAAAATCAATACGAGTATGCATGTTAGACAACAACATATTGGACTAACTCGCTATGAGTATGTTTCTTAGATTATTATGTAATAGTCACAACATTACTCATAGTGATTACTATATATAGTATCCTCAGACTTGAGATCATCATTATCCCAACATTGTGAGTCGTATATTTTGATACAGTTAAACATCCACAGTAACTAGTTCTATAAAGGCTGATGCTGGATATACCACAATCTATATAGTGGGATACGGTTAATCAGTATAGAATTTGTCTCTCCTACATAATGGGAGCAATATCCTAGGCCACTTGATTGAGTGAGACTAGAAATGCATGACCATGCTTGAATAAGTTGATATGAGATATCATACTTATTTGTTTTTCATAGTTTACTTAGGATATCCAAACACATTAGATAGACTATGCAAGTGTGAGGACTTGTGTCCGTTCTAAATATAAAGGACAAAATGATTTAATACATGAAGGGTTATTCAAAAAGAGGTTATGCTGAATCATGACTTCTTGTAACTTAGGTAGCAATGATGCATTGCTAGATGCCCCTATTTGTTTGTAATATTAGAATCGTTCTAGTATTACTACTAACGTTACAATAACCTATAGGGTTACACCCTATGGTTGAAACCAACGGAATCTAAACATAGTTGGTATTGTGTTTAGCTGTCACATGGATTAAATTGATTATAGAATTAATCATTGGGCAGTTAAATATCAAACAAATTATATGTACAAGTATGTTGTACACATAATGAAAAATATGGTTAAATTAATATATGAATTTGATTTGTATAAAATTTAACTAAAAATAATTCATCAAATCCTTATTATAATTATTGTAATTATAATTTAGGATTGAATATTATTATAACTGTAATTGTAATTTTTGGTCAAACATTATTATAATTATAGTAATTATAATTATTATATTAGGTTAATTATTATGATTTGATTTAT
Source organism: Gossypium rotundifolium (assembly GCA_025506655.1). Taxonomy (NCBI): domain Eukaryota; kingdom Viridiplantae; phylum Streptophyta; class Magnoliopsida; order Malvales; family Malvaceae; genus Gossypium; species Gossypium rotundifolium. The sequence goes on from CP106727.1 coordinate 89,338,032, forward strand.
ATTAAAAATTATCAATTATTCTCGAATTAGGATATATAGGGTTATTAAGAAAAACCAAAGATACTCGAAATAAGGTGTGTGTGAGGTCTAGTAGCTGTCAAGATATTTTATTCTCTATGAAAAAGTTTTAGAGAGTGCTTACTGCTCATTGTCACACCGAGTGGATTACGTAGAGAATGAAACGTTTCGTAGTAGTTTGGAATCGATATACAATTATGTAATTTCTTTCTTCAAATTTTTAGACGATTAAAGGAAATCGTTCATACCCTTTTCACCTCGATTCGTTCCTTACACATAGATCCCTAGATGTGATTGCGAAACTTAATTGTTTGCTGCGTCATAGGGTGTACTGGTGATCCAACCTCTTGTCATTTCCTTGACTCAGGCAATTACAACCTTAAGATTTCATTCCTTGCGCCGTTGGTATCATGTTTCATTCTGAGATTAAAACTTGCTATTCCTATCATTGTTACCCTATTCACCATCTTTATTTTGTTCTTTTGCAATTTCTTAGTTATTCCTATTACAGAGGCTTTACAGACAGAATACCTTTGGTTCGACACTTACGATGGTGCACTTAAGCTTCTCTGTTCTTACCTTGATATTATACGAGGTTCACCTTAACACTTCATACAATTTGCTCATGTATGTTATAGTTTGCTCACGTCCAGATTTATCATATGCAGTCAGTGCAGTTAGTAGATACGTGGCAAATCTTGGTAAGAAACATTGGAAAGTAGTTCAGTGGATTTTCAGATACTTATGAGGTATTACTGATGTTTTCTTACAATATGAAAGAACTAGAGATTGAGTCATTAGGTACGTTGATTCTGATTTTACTAGAAACCTTAAGAAAACAAGGTCTCTCACAAGGTACGTCTTTACTATTGAGGGTTACGCCATCAGTTGGAAAGCCACTTTACAGGCTATAGTTGCTTTCTCTATTATTGAAGCTGAGTACATGACAATTATTGAGTCTTGCAAAAAAAGTTATTTGGTTAAATGGACTCTTTGGTGAACTTAGTAAAGACCTTTAGATTAGTACAGTGTTTTGTGATAGTCAGAGTACCATCTTCTTTACGAAGGATCAAATGTTTTATGACAGGACGAAGCACATTGATGTTTTGTATCATTTTGTTTGTGATATTATTGCTTGTGGTGATATTATTGTGAACAAAGTTAGCATTCATGATAATCCTGCACATATGATGACTAAGTCACTTCCTATAGCCAAGTTTGAGCATTACTTGGACTTGGTCGGTGTTCATTGTTGAATAATACCCTTTTGGGGGTTTCGTGGAAGAGGTGAACTTGTTCATCAATAATTCGTGTCAAGGTGGAGATTGTTAGAATTTTGTGACCCAGATCCCATTTGATCTGGCCTAAAAGTCCAAGCTGTAATTCACTTGTTAAAGAAAGAAAATAAAGAGGCAAAATTAGAGATCTGTGGGTAAGGACATTGTTGCACAAGTTGAATCTGTATAGGACTATACTTCTTCTATTAAACGTTGATTAAAAAAAGAGGTCGTTTAACCCTTTAAAACTACGCATAGTTGAAATCTCTTGTATTGTTGTTTTTCAATATTAGTGAATTTCTCCTCTTCTGCCCGTGGTTTTTCCCGATAAGGGTTTTCCATGTAAAATCTATGTGTTCTTATTTTTTTTTTCTTATTGCTTTGCAATCATTCCTACTACCATTATCGACATATAGTATAACATTTACTTGGGATATTGCTTCGCAAACCTTGTTTTATCTACTGAAACTATGATGTGAACTTTAGTATTTTTATTGTTAATGTTAATCTATCTTTTGTGCATTAATGCTTAATATGCTTGGTTATGTTATTAGTTGTTCATTATAGATTAAAGGCAAGGTACTTAGGGGGAGCATTTGTGTTTATTGTTGTATATGCTCTCCATGATTATTTTGTTCTAAAATTTTCCTAGATGGGAGATTGTTGAGGCATTTTTCAAGTAGTGTCTGCACCAATGCCAATTGACAGTAATAGTAAATACTTAGAAAATCTACGATGTTTGAGTTGGCAAATTTTAACAACAAAATATTTTAGGTTATTTTTTTCTTTACTGATTAGGATTTTTGTCAGCCCATCCTAGATATCAAAATTTCACTTAGCAGAGATCTTGAAAATTTGTTTGGATTTGATAGAACCAATTAACATTTCTTAATTTATGGGTCAGATTGAATCAATCTATAAAAGAAGTATCTACAGATAACTTAAGCCTGATCCTATGTTGTTTAGAAGATATTATTTGTGAAAGTTATGTTGCAAATTTGATGGGATAATTGTGTAACACCCGATATCTGACGAGTCTAAAGTTTCGCCATATAATAATAAATAGTCTGTTTGGGTAGTATTATCTGCCCAAAAGATTGTTTTAGTGTATACGTGTAGGCGTATAGTAACCGCCACAAGAGTAAGTAAGAATTTCATTATGGTATTCTTCCATGTACTAAGAAGAAGTTCGTGTTAAGAAATTAAAGGTAAGTATAGAAGGAGTATTCGCCAAAAGTATAGTACACTTGATTTGTATGGAATACTTTGCTAGTTAGATTTTAACTAACGTTGTTAGAAATCAACTAAATAGCCAAGCTGGATAATTGTGATTGCAAGGCATTTATTAATATTTCTCTTGAAAATTGTAGGCTATTAAGAAGGCAGGTTCTGAAATGTATGACACTTTTTAAATTCTACTAAGTAATTTGAGTCATATTTATATGTGAGAGATGGTTTTGAAAGGGTTCTACTTTCTTCTTTCTTTTCTTTAAGTGATATTTACTGATACTTTCCTTAAGTTTAAATGTATCCTACATCGATGATTTAGAAGTTATGGTTCTTTTATTATCAGTGGTTATTTCCCATTAGGGTAAGTATTTCAGCTTTGCATATTAAGTTCTAAATGAGTAAATCTGTATGTGATGATTGAATAGTGAGACTGTAAGTATAAGGTTTATGCATGGGTTTATTAGAGATTTAAATGATAAGTAATCTGTATAAACAATAGAAGTAATAATGAAATTATGTTTCTAAGTAGTGATTACTGCTGGTTCGAGATGAATATCTAGATTTGGAGCTTTGAGCTCCAATAGATAAGGATCAGGTGAGTCTCTACTCTGACTCTTGCATGTATACCATTCATACTAAAGTATATATATATGAAAATGATCAAACTAGAATTTGAAAATCTTGGATAGTATAAAGTGAATATGATACTTATACAACTATTAGAATAAATTTATGATTAGATTAAGAGATAATTTAGTCTACTTGAAAATAAGTTTTATGGAATGTATGAAAAGTGTTATGAAATATTGGGTTTGGGATGTGTCTGGTTCGTAAAGTTTGTAAAGTGAGTCGAGTCACCGCGATGGTAATTAAGGAAGTCTGTCGAGACTGTAAACATGAACTCTGATATGGAACCCTGAAGGAAAAAGTCAATGGCCATGACATACTCTGAAATAAAACTATTGAATAACATTTTAACTAAAGGGGTTGTTTGCGTGTCTCAGGGTGGTGATGGGTAAACCTTATTGATCTGCCATAATTCGGTGTAGTAGATTAAACTAGTTTTCACACTTAAGGAGCCTGAATACAAGTATTTCCATTACATTTTAGTTAAGTTTCTTTAGTTTTTCTTATATTTAATAAAATGTGTGAATTGAGACTTTTATTGACCTAAGGGCCGAAGGAGGTCTAAGGGAGAGCTAACGTACTTTGTGAGTGTGTAAGAGACCATTAGAAGACATTTTAGGCCAATACTGGATGCTATGTTGCAACACGTGAGATTCGATGTTGCAACATAGAGAACAGAATGGAAAAAGTACGAAACTACCTTCGAGGTCACGACACAGACTGAGGGTGTCACGACATACCCCTAAAGACATCCCAATGAGGGGTATAATGACTTCTATGTCGTGACACAGGTCCTAGTGTGTCACGACATCGACTCTAAGATAAAAATAAATACGAAACTTGGGTGTTTTAGTCTTCACAATCAAACCTAAAGCTCTAGAACGTTAACTAACCTAGGGTTAAGAATGGCGACCACCTAAAGGCTATAAATAGGCTCCTTCGGCACATGTTATGGACATTATTCCATTAGCCTAGATTCTTTCTTTGGATTTAGATTTAGTTTTGATTTCTACTTTCTTTGATTTTTTAGGGTTTAGTTTATTTGTCTTTTTTTTTGTTTCAAGAGATCTAAATTGTGAAGGAGATCAACTTCTATGAATTCACATTTATTATCAATATCAATTAGGTTTTTCTTAAACTCTCTACTTCAATTCCTTCATTATGATCAATTCTTCCATCCATTCCATGCTTTTTATGAAAGCCATAAGGAACTAATCCCTTTGTAGGGGATTAGCGAGTGGAGGTATGATCTGTTAACTATTTTGTAGGGTCATTCAATGGATCAACTATTTGAGAAAGGAAGAACGTGAAATAAACCCTGGATGACAACCCCGGAAGTCATCAAGGTGGGAATTAACCCAAAATTGGTATTGCCCATTCGTGAACACTTCCACCCCAAGCCAATTTGGACTGTGAGGTCGAAAGATAAGTAGTTCTTGCTGACTCGTTATGTTAGTAGAAGATCGAAAGATCCTGCTAGGGTGGCGACTAGTTGATTAACAAGGAACCCGAAACAATAGTTGATGGGGATTATTGAAGCGAGCCAATCACCCATAATCAAGATTTAATTTACTTTACTCTTTTATCTCTAGAGTTTTATTTAATTTATGTTATTTTAGTATTATTATAAAATCCATAAAACCCTCTTTTTGCTCTCGTACTATAATTTATTTAAAAGTACTAATTAGATCTTTTAGTGTTTAGGTTAAAATAGATCTAGCACTCGCCTCCTTTGGGTACGATTCTCAGAGTAATCACCTACTTCGTTTTAACACTATATTACAACTTGACCCGTATACTTGTGGGTACTGTCTTGTCATTCTACACCTTATTGTAGTACACCTCTAGACGTTAGTACATTTGGAGGCAGTCACTTACTCAATGTGAGTTTAGGAAAATCCTTATTACAAACACGACAATTTTGGGATGCCTATATGGCATCCTTTCAGCCTTTATGGTGTACTCTGAATGAATCACCTTTGTGGCAAACTCTGACTGGTTTTGTTTTTCTGGCGAACTCTGACTCGATTGCCTTTATGGCATACTCTGACTCGATTACCTATATGGTGTGTTCTGTTAGCCCCATATGGCATGAACTTTTAGGAATGACTTGTAAGATATGGATCTAAATGTCTATCTCTATTATAAGATATGATGAAATTTTTTTATTTTGTTATAGGTAAAGCTAATTTGATATATAGATATGTTTTGAGTTAAGAGTGAACAAGTCTTAAGGGTTTCCATGAAAGAGATGTGTATCTATATGTTAATAAGGGCATTTGTTATGATAATCTGTAAATATGGAAAATAAGGGGTATTAAACCTTCTTCTAAAATTATTCTGAATTTGAATTAGTGATCTCTTGAGTTATAGGATTTTGATATAAAATGGTATCGAATTCGTCAGAATGGTTTATGCACTAACTTATCAGAATGGATATTTGTGGTACTGAAACAAGGTATGCCTGAGTATGAATTGATGGTACTAAATTCTGTGCAAGTATTAGCCAAACACATATGTATCTGCCCATGATGAATGACAATGAACAACTATTTGAAATTAGAGTATGGGTTAAGGTACGAATTGTTGGAAGTGATTTCTAATGGTATGTTCTGTTAAGAATTTGTTATGGTACAAGAGATTTATGAAACATTTAGAAAGATTCCTTAGTTAGTTAGATAAGGAAGATTGAGTATGACAAGAGCGTGATAGCTGGTATATACGAGAATGGAAACCTATGGAGGTATCCACCGAAATAAATGATGTAGAATGATTGGTACCCTGTAGTTCATACAACATTGCAAAGTATTCATCAAGTTAATGTTATAATGAGCTCACTAAGTACTTCTATACTTACATAATTTGTTATTTCTTTTCAGGTATATGAGAAGAGACTTCACCGGGAGGGACGATGCCAGAAGTACGACAAGGTGGTGGCAGAGTGGGCTATTATGTATATAGTGGATATATGGCGTAGTATAGGAATATGCCTTTTAAGTCTATATGAAATAAACTTCTAACTTGTAAAGATATGTATCAAGGTTGATGTAATCAAATATATTTTACATACTTCCCTTGTTTTCTTGTAATAAGTTTATAATTAAAATGCCAAAGAACTTGTTTAAAGAAATAAGAAATTGTAAATTGTTTTTGTTAATGATTAAGTTTTGTGTAGTAACACCAAAATTTGGACCCATGATTGGGTCGGGTTTAGGGTGTTACTAATTGATTGTAAAAGATATAGTATGTGAGCGAGTTGATCTGTCGTAATTCGGTGTAGCAGATTAAACTAGTTTTCACATTTGAGGAGCTTGAATACAAGCATTTTTATTATGTTTTAGTGAGTTTTTAGAATTTCATTTACGTTTAATAAAAAGTGTAATTTGAGTCTTTTATTTGCCTTAGAGGCCTAATAAGGTTTAGGGTAAGCTAATATACTTTATGAGTGTGCAGGAGATGATTAGAGGGTCTACCAACTCACGAGTCTCATTCACTTATATATGGTGGGGATTTGTATAGGGTTTGTATTAATAGAGAACACTTAATTTTGTTCAGTGAGGAACATTTTTGTGAGTGCATTAAAATGTAATAATCACATGTGTGACTTGGTTAGACTCCTAAGTTTTTAAGGGAAAAACTTAGAAGGGAGATGTTTAAATTTTAGGTGCAAAGGTGAGAAGCCTAACTTGTGAGTGTTTGAGCTTGGAACACTTGTTGTACAAGGTGCTAAGATAGTGAATATTCTCTCTAGGTAAGGCCTCACAGATATAGTGAAATTAAACTGTGTAAACATCTCGTATATTGTTTATTTTTTTGCACTTTTCATTACAAGTGCATGAAATAGTTGAACTACTCTAAACACTATTTTTGGCATTATCTTTAAATATTTATTTGGACTCAACACAGACCTTTCTCAAAGAAATGAATGGTTTAAAGTGATATTTGAGTTTAATAATTTGAGATTGGTCAATGCGCTAAGAGGATCTTCAAACGTTCCTTGGGAGTTCGATTCCACTTCTCATGATTTTTGGAGTTAGTTTCAAATTGTATGTTTTTTTCCCTTTCAATTTTGTAATCACTCATGCAATGCAATGGCGAAATGAGTGTGTTAGAGTTGTGTGACCCGAATCCTATCACTTGTTAAAAAAAATAAAATACAGTGGCAAAATAATGGGATCTATGGGGGCAAAACAGATGTAGTCGAGACTCCTTTTGTATCATTTATTTTTCAGCATTAATGTATTTCTTCTCCTATGCTCGTGGTTTTTTTCTCAAAATGGTTTCACATAAAATTTGTGTTTTCTTATTTTTCTTATTTTGTAATCATTCTATTGTCATTATCGATGTCTATTATAACAAACTAGTATTAGAGCTTTTAAGGTTTCTTGTCTTGATCTCGGTAATGGCGATAATGAAGTATGACATTTCGCTATTGGATCGCAACGCCAGATTCACGTTGTGGCAAATAAAGATGCATGCAGTTCTTGCGCAGATGGATTTGGAGAATGCCTTGTTGGGGTTAGATAAGATGCCTTCGTCACTGACGTTTGAGGAGAAAAAGCCTAAAGATCAAAAGGCTTTAATGTCATTACATCTGTATTTATCGAATGAAATTCCACAGGACGTGTTGAAGGAGAAGACCACCACTGCATTATAGGCAAAGCTGGAGCAACTATACTTGTCGAAACCCCTAACTTGCAAGTTGCATCTAAAAAAAACGTCTTTATTCTCATCGTTTGTAAGAAGGTACATCTGTGCTCGAACAATTAACCATATTTAAAGGAATTGTCTTAGATTAAGAGTCCATGGAGGTTCAGTATGATAAAATAGATTTAGGGTTAATTTTACTTTGTTCATTGCCCTTGTCTTATTCAACCTTTAGATATGTAATTTTGTATAGTCACAGATCTCTCACATTTGATGGAGTCTATGCTTCTTTAGCCTCATATGACAAGATGAAGAATCTTATGGCTAGATCCGACTCTGAGGGAGAGGGTCTTTTTGTTCATGGGAGACAAGAACAAAATACTGATGATAATCATGGGAGGACACATGAACAAACTCCTCGCAGTAAATCTAAGGGTAGATCGAGACTTTCAAATTGAGGTAAAACTTGTAACTTCTACAAGAAGAAAGGACACAGAAAGTATGAGTGCTATAAGTTGCAGAATAAGATCAAAAGGAGGCAATGAATAAAAGGGAAAACTATCAGAACAATCTGGTGGCGCTGATTTTGTAGAAGACTACAACGATGGTGAACTCCTAGTTACTTCACGTAACTCTAAAGTGAGTGAGGAGTGGATTCTCAATTTTAGTTGCATCTTCCATATGAATCCAAATCGAGATTGGTTTACAACATATGAAATAGTGCCTGAAGGTGTTATTTTGATGGGAAATAATGCTTCATGTAGAATCGTAGGTATTGGCACGATCAAAATTGAGATATTCGATAGAGTCATCTATACACTTAGTAACATACGACATGTACCAAAATTTTTTGAAGAGAAATTTGATTTCGTTGAGTACTCTTGATCAAAAGGGTACAAATACACAGTGGAAAGTAGGGTTTTAAAGATTAGCAAAGTTTCCACATTGTGATGAAAGGGCAAAGAAAGATTGCCAAGTTATATGTTTTACAGGGTTCTTCAATTACTGGTGATGTAGTTGTTGCTTCCTCTTCTTTTTAGATGATGATATACTAGACTTTGGCATATGCGTTTAGGGCATATGAGTAAGAGCGACATGACAGAATTAAGAAAAAGAAGACTTCTTAATAGACAAGACATTAGCAAACTGAAGTGTTGTCAACATTGCATTCTTGGGAAGTAAAAGAGAGTTTGATTCACTCGAGAAATCCATAACACGAAGGAGAATTTGAATTATATTCATTCTAATCTTTTGAGACCATTTAGAGTGCCTTCAAGGGGTGGTGCTAATTATAGCTGACGATCATTGATGATTTTTCCAAAAAAGTTTGGGCATTCTTCCTGAAGCAGAAAAGTGATGTATTTTCCATGTTTAAGGCTTGGAAAACTATGATCGAGAAGTAGACAAGAAAATAGATAGAACACCTTCACACAGATAATGGCTTAGAATTATTTATGATGAATTTAATGAATTATGCAAATCAGAAGGGATCATGAGACACTTGACAGTTCACCATACTCTACAACAAAATGGTATTGCAGAACGAATGAATAGAACAATCATGGAAAAAGTTTGATGCATGTTGTCGAATGCTTATTTACCAAAGTCATTTTGAGCTAAAGTTACCTCTACTACATGTTTTCTGATTAACCGGTCTCCATCCGTTGTCATTGAGAAAAAGACTCCACAAGTGGTATGGTTTGTTACTCTTGTTGACTATTCTAATTTGAAAATTTTTGGGTGTCCTGTGTATGCTCATGTTGATAGTGGTAAATTAGAGCCTAGATCTATTAAATGTATTTTTCTTATTTATAAGGTTGGTTTTAAAGGGTATAAGTTATAGTGTCTTGAAACAAGGAAAGTTGTAATTAGCAAATAAGTTATTTTTGATGAAACTGCTGTGCTGCCTAACTTACCTCTTAAAGACTCTTCCAATAAAGATCAGCAAAGTTCAAATACACATGTGAAGCGGGTGGAGCTTCAGATTGATCCAAGATTTAAAACAAAGTCTACTCCTCAAGTTAGTACAGAAAGTCAGGTTAGAGTTGCTTCTTTACCACAATATTCTATTGCTAAGAACAGACCTAGAAGAGAAATTAAACCTCTAAAGTGGTTCACAGAGGCTGATCTAGTTACTTATACTTTAAATATAACTGGAGATATAGATGCAAATCAAGAGCCATCTATTTATTCCAAGGTGGTTAGCTGTGAAAATTCAGGAAAGTGGATGATTGCCATGCAAGAAGAGATGAAATCACTCCATAAGTATAGAACATGAGATCTAGTAAAGTTTCTTAAGGGTAAAAATGTTGTTTGTTGTAAATGGGTCTTCAAGAATAAAAAAGGACTCTAGGAGTTGAAGAACCTAGGTATAAAGTAAGATCTGTGAGTAGCAAAGAAGATACTCGGGATGGAGATTCTCAGAGATAGAAAAACATGCAAATTTTACCTAAGTCAAAAAGAGTAAATTGAGAAAGTTCTTTGCAGGTTCAATATGTAGAGTGCCAAGCCTGTTAGTACATCATTAGCAGCCCACTTCAGACTTTCATCAGCTTTGTCTCCGTAATCAAATGATGAAATTAACTACATGTCACGTGTTCCATATTCTTGTGCAGTGAGATCTCTCATGTATGCTATGGTTTGTTCACGTCCAAATTTATAATATGCAATTAGTGTAGTTAGTAGATACATAGGCGAATCTTGGTAAAGAACACTGGAAAGTAGTTTAGTGGATTTTGTCGTTAAAAAAAATTAATATATGGTTTATACTAAAATAAGATAATGGTCAATTTTTAATTAACCCCTAGATTATGCTAAAATTTGGGGATTTGATTTATATGTTTTATTTTTTTTTACATAGTTTGTCCCTCTACTTTTATAATGTCGCTAATACATTTAAATAGTTAATTTTTCTTAAAAATATTATTCAAGCAGAAATAAATTATTTTATCAATTCAGGTTTGAATGGACATTTTCTTTTAAAAAATTATTATTGCATGTTTAGTTTAAGTTTTAGGAGGTTTAGGAAGGGTTGGTAGTGTTGGAAAAGTCCTAGGCTCGATCTAGGGCTTTAGCAAAATTTTTTTTTTTTAAGGAGGTTGGTGGTAGTCATAAGGCTTTTAAAATATTGTTGGGTTAAAACATATCACAAAGAAGTAGGTTGTCTGGTGGCTTGGGGTGCTTGGAATAAGTTTGGTGGTCGAGGTTCAAGTCTGGACTTGGCAAAAACTTTTATTGTGTATAAGTGGTATGAAGGCGAGTTTAGGCCTTATAAATAGTTGGGACTATTTTATGACACAAGGAAACGCTTGCACGATGGTAAAGGCATTAGAAGTAGTAGGGGAGCATGGTTCTAGTCATGCGTCATGCATGTTATGTTTTTTTTTTAAGTAAACACAGAGTCTGACGAAGGTTTATAATTAATTAGGTAGGAAATATGATACAAATAAAATACGCGGCGTAGTGGTAAGGCGTGGACCATCGTGAAGAGGTCAGAGGTTTGAATCTGGATGTTGGCTAATATTTTTAGATTCCTTTAGATGATTCGGTCGCTGGAAAATATGCTTTAAAAGAAGTCGAGAATGGAACATGTCACAAGCAAAGTTGTGGTGTAGTGGCAAGAAGTGTGTAGTGGCTCTTATAGGTCGCGGGTTTGAGTTGCCTTGTCCACATTAACTTGTTATTTTCTTTGCAGTGTGTGTAAGTTGGTCATTGGAAAGTATACCTTAAAATAAGTTGAGAATGGAATATATCACAAGAACGGTTGTGAATGCAGTGGCGGGGTGTGTGTTGGTGCTTGGAGGCTTGGGTTCGAGTTGCCTTGTGCACATTAACTTGTTATTTTGTCTTTGGCGTGGGAAGGTATTTGAATGTAATTCAAATTGAATTTTTGGCTAAATAAAGGAATTTAATTGGTGATAAGTTTGAGTCGATTAGGGAGTGTAGATTTATTTATTTATTTATCTATTTATTTATTTATTTTAATATAAATATGGGTGCCGAAATTCTCTTTAAATAGAGAGGGGATATCTTTTCAATTTCGGCATTTGAACCCCATTCTCTCAATCTTTTCTTTCCGTCTTTTACAAGCCAAAACCCTAGTTGCTTTCTACAATTTTTTCTTTTGAATTCTTCAGAAGCTAAAACCTTTTATTTTATTCTTTTATTCATTCTTTTTCTCTTGTGCCGATTTCTCCATTAAGCTGAAAGATGGAATCTAATCCCATTAGTATTGTTTGGCGAAACTTTGAAGGGAATCCGGATTTGGTTGTGTCGACTACAAGTAGGAGATCACTCGGATTCAAAATCTAAGGTAAGCAAAGTGTGGATTAGGCCGAAGGCCATTTAGTGACTTAGATCTATCTACTATTTATTCAAAAGCTGAAAACTAACCAAATCAAGTGATCTAGTGTTAGCCGATTCCAAGGGAGAAAGACTACGAAATTTGGGGATTTGATTAGTAGTGAAATCGGCACCAAGGTAAGATTTACATTGTGATAAATCCTTCGGGATTTGATTAATTAGCCGAATGGCTTTTTGCTAAAGTACTTAAGGTTGGCCGAATGTAGGAATTAAGGATCTAAAGCATTAGATCGGGTTTTCGAAATTTCAGTGAAAGCGTTAAGTGAATCAGGTGTGTACCCCACACTAAGCTTTAATTAATTGACGGTTATGTTTTAATTAATATGTTACAAGAATATGTTATGATGTGGCTAAGGTACCATGTAATGGTACGAAGTACTCAGGTACGTTTTCCTACTCCTACTATGAGTATGATAAAAATGACAATAGTGATAAGAATGTGAAATAAAGCATGATATTGCATGATATGTTTGAATGGGGCATATGGGTGATATGTAAAGGGGAAGTAAATTGGTGGTTTTATACCCCAATATCTGAATGTGGTGACTTATGTCACAATATCCGAATGTGGTGACTTATGTCACAATATATGAATATGGTGACTTATGTCACAATATATGAATGTGGTGACTTATGTCACGAATATATATCTGGTGGCCACGCCACGAATTTTATAAGGGCGATGAGCACGTCGACTGCAGCGATTGCCTTCGATGGTGTGTAGCGGATGGAGGGTTGACTTAGTAGTCCCCACGGTGTGATGGTTGGTACGGGTGATGTGTAGCGGATGATTATCTAGGCTTGGGATCGGGTTTGCATCATGATTTATATATGTATATCATGTATGATTTGACATGCCTGAATTAATTAAGTCTTGTGCTGGTTGTACACATTGAGTCTGTTTGACTCACCCCTTGTGGGATTATTTTTCAGGTGACACTTAGTAATGGACCGGGTCGGCAGGAGCTCAAGTGGTGGCCATGCACAACTCTGAACTTATTATTTTATTTTGGGCTTTTTCTTTCTTTTAGTATTTTGGATTTAATTTGGGTTTTGATTTGATGTAATAAGGCCTTGGTTTGAACTGTTTACGCATGCATATTTACTTATTTAAGTATGACACAATCTTTATTAATTCAAAATTAAAGTCCATCTTTCTTAAGTATAAATATTAAATGTTTTGACACCTAACCAACACGGGTTTTAAATTCGAGCCTAACCCAAATCAACTGTTAAAAAAATGCGAGAACTTTTAGCAAAGATTCAAATAAGAATTCGAATGGTTTTTCCTAGAAGCATGCCAGATCCGGTCAGGGCTTGTGGGCCGGGTTTGGGGTGTTTCAACTTGTATCGAGCCAGTTCAAAACTTCGGCCTTGAGGGCTTTTAGGGCCCAAAATGTTTTCCTTCTTTTGAAAATGGGTTTTACTAAGAAATGAGCAGGTTTTCTAGCATGGCACCTGAGTCTCCGGCCCGAGGTCCACTAGGTAGGTACTCCTAATTCTTCTGTGATTTGTATGTGGGAAGATATAGGGACGTAGATTAGTGGACTAGGAATTAAACCCTAGGATTAGTCTACTTCAACATCAAGTTACATAAAACTTAAAGTCAACCTAAACAAACACATGTCTAAGTCACCAAGTTAGGGTGTGGCAACCATCGTGCGCATGTCTAGGATTGGTTTCATGGGAGCTTGGTATTTAAGCGATCCTAGTGACTCACCTCCTACCCATTCGAATCCTACAGTGCGTAGTGACGGTTCACCCTAACCAAGAAGACTCACCACTGAGCTAAACCCAATAACTAAAACCCGAAAGGGACTAGCCATATTTTTTTACAAAACCCTAGTCTTAAAATCACCAAATTATCCTTTTGATGTGTAGGAAAGCTATGTCGAAAAATTTTCCAGAATATTCTCGATTTATTAAAATGCCCTTGGCTCATAAAATTTCCATACTACCCACAGTTTTTATCAAGATTCTCTTACCTTACAAATATCCAAAAACTTTATTTTTACAAAATATTAAGATACTCTGATCTGGAAAAATTTACGAAATTTGCCCTGATTTGTAAAATGACCAAAGTACCCCTGATCTTAAAATTATCGAAATACCCTCAAATTTCAAAAATTACTGAAATACCCCTAGATTGTAAAAAAATTATCAAAATACCCTTATTTCATGAAATCAACAAGGAACTCTACTTTGAAAATTACAAAAATACCCTATAGGAAAAATTACGAAAATACCCCTGGGTAGTGGAATAACGAAAAAACCCCTATGTGTTGAATGTGGGTGCATGGATGTTGTCTGTATGTTGATGGTTGAATGTATGTAGTTCTTAGAAATAGGAAAGGTGAACTTGAGACTGAATTGCGAATTCGAAAGAACTACTCTTAAAACTACTAATCATAAGACTGCTCGTGGATAATCGGTGGAAGAAAACCAATAATTCATAAAATTTTAATCGGATAAACGTGAACCGATAGCATGAGTACAAGGGGCGAGTTCGCTCTAGATGTGAATACTGGGTGCGTACTCAACCATAGTATACTAAGTGTTTATTTTAGGTTTAGAATTGGAGTCTTGTTGAAAGCATGGTAGTGAGACTTAGGTAGTAAGATTACTAGTTAGTTGGAAATTTCGAGGACGAAATTTCTTTAAGGAAGGTAGAATTGTAACACCACAATTTGGGCCTAGAATAAGTGGGTTAGTGTTATCGAGAGAATGGATTTTGTCGTTAAAAAATATTTAATATGTGGTTTATACTAAAATAAGATAATGGTCAATTTTAATTGACCCTAGATTATGCTAAAATTTGGGGATTTGATTTATATGCTTTATTTTTTACATAGTTTGTCCCTCTACTTTTATAATGTCGCTAATACATTTAAATAGTTAATTTTTCTTAAAATATTATTCAAATGAAATAAATTATTTTATCAATTCGGTTTGAATGGACATTTTCTTTTAAAAAATTATTATTGCATGTTTAGTTTAATTTTAGGAGGTTTAGGAAGGGTTGGTAGTGTTGGAAAAGTCCTAGGCTCGATCTAGGGCTTTAGCAAAAATGTTGTTTTTTTAGGGAGGTTGGTGGTAGTCATAAGGCTTTTAAAATATTGTTGGGTTAAAACATATCACAAAGAAGTAGGTTGTCTGGTGGCTTAGGGTGCTTGGAATAAGCTGGTGGTCAGAGGTTCAAGTCCTGGACTTGGCAAAAAACTTTTTATTGCGCATAAGTGGTATGAAGGCCAGAGTTTAGGCCTTATAAATAGTTGGGACTGTTTTATGACACAAGGAAATGCTTGGCCCAGTGGCAAAGGCGTTAGAAGTAGTAGGGGGAGCATGGTTCTAGTCGCGGCGTGCGCATGTTATGTTTTTTTTTTAAATAAACACGAGTGCAATGAAGGTTTATAATTAATTAGGTAGGAAATATGACACAAATAAAATATGCGGCGTAGTGGTAAGGGGTGTGGACCATCGTGAAGAGGTCGGAGGTTGGAATCTGGATATTGGCTAATATTTTTAGATTCCTTTAGATGATTCGTCATTGGAAAATATGCTTTAAAAGAAGTCGAGAATGGAACATGTCACAAGCAAAGTTGTGTTGCGATGGCAAGAAGTGTGTTGTGGCTCTTACAGTGTCATGGGTTTGAGTTGCCTTGTCCACATTAACTTGTTATTTTGTTGCAGCGTGTGTAAGTTGGTCCTTTGGAAAGTATACCTTAAAATAAGTTGAGAATGGAATATATCACAAGAACGGTTGTGGTATAGTGGCGGGGCGTGTGTTGGTGCTTGGAGGCTTGGGTTCGAGTTGCCTTGTGCACATTAACTTGTTATTTTGTCTTGGCGTGGGAAGGTATTTGAATGTAATTCAAATTGAATTTTTGGCTAAATAAAGGAATTTAATTGGTGATAAGTTTGAGTCGATTAGGGAGTGTAGATTTATCTATTTATTTATTTATTTTAATATAAATATGGGTGCCGAAATTCTCTTTAAATAGAGAGGGGATATCTTTTCAATTTCGGCATTTGAACCCCATTCTCTCAATCTTTTCTCTTCGTCTCTTCTACAAGCCAAAACCCTAGTTGCTTTCTGCAATTTTTTCTTTTGAATTCTTCAGAAGCCAAAACCTTTTATTTCATTCTCTTATTCATTCTTTTTCTCTTGTGCCGATTTCTCCATTAAGCTGAAAGATGGAATCTAATCCCATTAGTATTGTTTGGCCGAAACTTTGAAGGGGGAATTCGGGATTTGGTTGTGTCGACTACAAGTAGGAGATCACTCGGGATTCCAAAATCTAAGGTAAGCAAAGTGTGGATTAGGCCGAAGGGCATTTAGTGACTTAGATCTATCTACTATTTATTCAAAAGCGAAAACTAACCAAATCAAGTGATCTAGTGTTAGCCGATTCAAGGAGAAAGACTACGAATTTTGGGATTTGATTAGTAGTGAAATCGGCACCAAGGTAAGATTTACGTTGTGATAAATCCTTCGGGATTTGATTAATTAGCTGAATGGCTTTTTACTAAAGTACTTAAGGTTGGTAGAATGTAGGAATTAAGGATCTAAAGCATTAGATCGGGTTTTGAATTTCGGTGAAAGCGTTAAGTGAATCAAAAATGTACCCACACTAGCTTTAATTAATTGACGGTTATGTTTTAATTAATATGTTACAAGAATATGTTATGATGTGGCTAAGGTACCATGTAATGGTACAAAGTACTCAGTGCGTTTTCTTACTCCTACTATGAGTATGATAAAATGACAATAGTGATAAGAATGTGAAATAAAGCATGATATTGCATGATATGTTTGACATGGGGCATATGGATGATATGTAAAGGGGAAGTGAATTGGTGGTTTTATACCCCAATATCTGAATGTGGTGACTTATGTCACAATATCCGAATGTGGTGACTTATGTCACAATATATGAATGTGGTGACTTATGTCACGAATATATATCTGGTGGCCATGCCACGAATTTTATAAGTGGCGATGAGCAATTTTATAAGGGCGATGAGCACGTGATTGCGCCTTCAATGGTGTGTAGCGGATGGAGGGTTGACTTAGTAGTCCCCACGGTGTGATGGTTGGTACGGGTGATGTGTAGCGAATGGTTATCTAGGCTTGGGATCGAGTTTGCATCATGATTTATATATGTATATCATGTATGATTTGACATGCCTGAATTAATTGAGTCTTGTGCTGGTTGTACACATTGAGTCTATTTGACTCACCCCTTGTGGGATTATTTTTCAGGTGACACTCAGTAATGGACCGGGTCGGCAGGAGCTCAAGTGGTGGCCATGCACAACTCTGAACTTATTATTTTATTTTGGGCTTTTTCTTTCTTTTAGTATTTTGGATTTAATTTGGGTTTTGATTTGATGTAATAAGGCCTTGGTTTGAACTGTTTACGCATGCATATTTACTTATTTAAGTATGACACAATCTTTATTAATTCAAAATTAAAGTCCATCTTTCTTAAGTATAAATATTAAATGTTTTGACACCTAACCAACACGGGTTTTAAATTCAAGCCCAACCCAAATCAACTGTTTTCAAAAACGCGAGAACTTTTAGCAAAGATTCAAATAAGAATTTGAATGGTTTTTCCTAGAAGCATGCCAGATCCGGTCAGGGCTTGTGGGCCGGGTTTGGGGTGTTTCATAGAGATGGAGTCATTGGATATGTTGATTCTGATTTTGCTGGAGACCTTGATAAAAGAAGGTCTCTCACAAGGTATGTCTTTACTATTAGGGGTTGCACCATCAGTTAAAAAGCCACTTTGCAGACTTTGCAGCCTAAAGTTGCTTTGTCTACTATTGAAACTGAGTACATAGTGATTAGTGGGGCTTGTAAAGAAACCATGTAGTTAAAGGGGCTATTTGGTGAACTCAGTAAAGACCTCTAGATCACTCCAGTATTTCGTGATAGTCAAAGTGCCATCTTCCTTACGAAAGATCAAATGTTTCATAAGAGAATGAAGCACATTGATGTTCGGTATCATTTTGTGCGAGATATTATTGCTTGTAATAATATTGTTGTGAGCAAATTTAGTACTAATATAATCCTGCGAATATAATAACTAAGTCACTTCCTATTACCAAGTTTGAGCATTAGTTGGACTTGGTTGGTGTTCATTGTTGAAGAATACCTCTTAAAGGGTTTCGAGGAAGAGGTGGAGAACTTGTTCGTTGAGATTTCGTGATGAAAAACTTGTTTATTCAGAATTCGTGTCAAAGTGGACATTGCTAGAGTTGTGTGACCCGAATCCCATCACTTGTTAAAGAAATAAAATACAAGAACACAAGTAGAATATGTATAGAACTACACTTCTTCTATTTGGCATTAATTAGAATAAGGTTTTCCAGCCTTTAAATATATGTAATCGAAACTTCTATTGTATCATTTATTTTTTAACATTAGTGAATTTCTTCTTCTTTGCACATGGTTCTTTTCCCGAAAAGGTTTCCACATAAAATCCATGTGTTCTTATTTTTCTTATTTTGCTGTCATTTTGTTACCATTATCAACGTCTATTATAACAGAGTGGTGATAACTCTTGAAAAAGGTTATGTTTTATGCCTTTGGACCTAGTTAATTGCTTGTACTTAAGTACATATAGTTGCATTTTAAGATATTTCATTAGTATTTTTAGCATTTCATTAGAACTTGGGTTGCGTTTAAATATTAGGTGATAATACTCTAGAACGTCATGTTTTTATGTGCTAATTGCATATTTATTTTGAGTATGATTCTACTAATTTGGGCTTTTTATGGTATTTTATTTTATAGGGACTAAATTGGAAGCAGAAGAGAAATTAAAGGGCAAAAGTGTGAAATTAAAGATAAAATGGGCCAATGTGCAATATAAGGAAAAGATTGGTGCCAAAAGTGCTAGCATGGAGGACAGATTGGTGCCAAAAGTGCTAGCATGGAGGACAAAAGGGTTGAATTGCCAAAAAAAAAAAAAGAGATTTTTATTTTATCAAACTCTATTTTAATTATATTAGCATAATTAATATTAGGATAATTATAGATGATTATTTATTTATCTCTATTTATCTTTAATTATTTGTAATTATCTTTAGGAATTTAAGTAGGACTAGTCTATCTATCTTAGCACTATATATAGGGGATGAAGCGACTCAAATTAAGGTGGATCTTTTTCTGCAACACTCTTCCCATAAGTCTTTGTTCTTTCATATTTATTTTTAATAAAACCTCAATTTATATATTTATTTTCTTTTCCACCACAACCATGAGCCACTAAAACCCATCTAGCCAAAGGTTGCCGAAAATCCCCAAAAAGGGTTATTGAGGTTTAGAATCCGTACTTAGCCTTCTCAACAGGGTATTCATCGTTTCTCCGCACTATGGGGCTGACGCTTCCATCCATGTCCCTTAAGAAGTAATCTTTTCAACATTTGCAAGGAACAGCTGCTTTGTATATTTTGAGAAGGTTGCACAATCGGTTCGTTAACTTACTGCGTCAAAGGTTGGCAAGCCCAAGAGACAAAACGGCATGGGATTCGCTATTGAGAAACGTTGATCTAGCATAGATGATCCCACAAGAGTGATTGTTGGCTAGAGTCAGGTTCCACCAAATTGAAGTCTAAATCCTTGGAGCTGGTGGTCGTAGGCATCCTCTTCCATTATAACTGGCTTATTCAGGCTGAGAAGGATCATCTAAAAGCCAAGGATTGAACCCAAGGCGGATCGAATCAACTAGAGGATGGAATCTCTCCACATAAGAAACTTTCTCTAAAACTCTTTCTTTTTATTTTCCTCATTTTAATTTTCGTAATTTATTATCATAATTTCAATTCATTTTAAATTCTATTTTTTTTATTTTCCCATATCAAACTTTTAATTCTGTTATTTTTATTTTTTTCAGGAATGTATGTTTTCGTGGGCACGATTCTGCCCAGGATTTCGAGAAACAAGCATTCGAATAATCCGGTCCCTGAGGATTCGACCCTACTTCCCCTTTACTGTTATTTTTATTATTTTAGGGAATAGGATATTATTTTTGGTGCTTTCAACGACGCATCAAATTTTGGTACCGTTGCCGGGGATCGGTAACATACTAATCTTGTTTTTTGTTTTCTATGACTAGATCTGCTCCAGGCACTCTTGTGTTTGACTCAGAGATTGAAAAGACTGCAAAAGCTAATCGAAAAGAAACAAAGCTAAGGAAAAAGCAGTCAGTGGTGGTAGGAACTCAAAGCAATCCACCGCCAGAAATCAGAATCGACAGTGAAGCAGAGTCTAGGGTTAATGAAAATCCTACTCAAACACTTGAAAGTAAAGAAGAAGAAGTCGATTCACTTGAAGAAGTGCTCAACGCTAGGGTTGACGAAAACCCTAATTTGGTACGACAACCAATGGCTCAAACGATTCGGTAACTAGCCGAAGCTCCGACAGAACAACTGCCACTGTGCATCGCATATCCTACCATGGATACTGATTTTGAACTAAAATCAGGGTTAATTCAGTTGCTACCAACTTTTCGAGGGTTACAAAATGAAAACTCCCATAAACATTTGAAAGAATTTCATATGGTTTGTCTGAATATGAAACCTCAAGGCGTAACTGAGGATCAAATTAAATTGCACGCTTTCCCTTTTTCCTTAATAGATTCAGCTAGGGAATGGTTATTTTATTTACCCCCTAGATCTATAACTACTTGGGCTAATTTATCTCGTTTGTTTCTTAATAGGTTTTTCCCAGCATCTAGAGCAGCTGAGCTAAGAAGAGAAATCATGGGAATAAGGCAGAAAGAACTAGAGACTCTTTATGATTATTGGGAGCGGTTTAAAAAGTTGTGTGCGAGCTGCCCAGAACATGGTATAACAGAACAATCTCTCCTCCAATACTTTTATGAAGGTTTGAAACTGATGGAAATGAATATGGTAGATGCCACTAGTGGAGGAGCGTTGGTCAACATGACTCCCAAACAAGCAAGGGACTTAATCTCCACAATGGCTGCAATTTCTCAGCAATTCCGAGCCAATCCTGAACCCCTAGAAGGGTTCACCAGCTAAGTAATTCAACCTCAGAGGATAAAGTTGATAGACTTACTAATATGGTGAATTCTCTTATTGCAGAAAAAGCTAAACCAGTTTGGTTATGTGGAATATGTACTACACCTGAGCATACAACTGATGCATGTCCCAGTTTGTATGATGACTCTATGGCTCATTTAGGTGTAGTGGCAAATTTTCCTGGCCCACCATAGAGGCGATACGACTCTTACGCTAATACCTACAACCCAGGGTGGTGGGACCATCCTGACTTGAGCTATGGCTCCAACCCACGATATAACCAGCCATACCAGAACTGAGTTCCACAGCAGCCACAAGATTCAGGTAATTCTCTAGAAACTTTGGTCAATAAACTAGCAGCTAATATGCTTGATTTTCAACAGAAAATCGAGGCATCTATAAGAGAATTGACCATATCAGTTGAGAAATTGAACTCTCAAGGGGAAACCGCCATCACAAACAGAACCGAATCCAAGACAACACGCAAATGCAGTGACGTTGCGAAACGGTAAGGTATTGGAATCGATTCCGGTAGGAATCATGCCCAAAAAATTGCCCAGAAAAACCCGAGAAAGACGAACAGATCTGACCGAAACCTCTATTGCCTAAAATTCAACCTCCATTTCCAGAATGATTCAACCAATGTCGAAGAGGAAAGGAGGACAAGGAAATCCTCGAAACATTTAGGAATGTCGAGATCAACATGCCGCTGTTGGATGCCATCAAGAAAATACCGAGGTACGCTAAATTTCTTAAAGAGCTTTGCACCAACAAGTGGAAATTAACAGGTAATGAAAGGGTGAATGTTGGTGAAAATGTGTCCGCAGTGTTACAGAGAAAAATGCCGGCAAAATGTAAGGATAGGGGCATGTTTGCAATACCATGCAAAATAGGTCATTTGGGAATTAAAAAGGCTATGTGTGATCTAGGAGCCTCCATAAATGTAATGCCATACTCTATTTATGAATCACTTAACGCAGGTTTTTTGACAAAAATAGGTGTTAGTATTCAATTGGCAGACAGGTCCGTTGTGCATCCTGAAGGAGTACTCGAGAACATATTAGTCAAAGTCAATGGACTTATTTTTCCTACAGATTTTATGTGATAAAAATGGAGGAGGATAACGCTCCCGGGTCTTCAGACATCTTGTTGGGTCGACCTTTCCTTAGTACCGCAAATACTAAGATTGATGTACGAAGCGAAACCCTCACGATGGAGTTTGATGGGGAGATTGTGAAGTTTAACATTTATGGCACAATTAGCCACCCAAGTGAAGTCTTGGACGTAAACCGTGTCGACATAATTAACTCATTAGTAGAAAAAACTTTTGAGTCATCTTATGGAGATAAATCTAAAATGATGTTTGATGATTTTGAATCTGTTAATAAATTATTGGCTCCTATGGATACTAAACTTCTACCTTCTGTTGTGCAAGCATCAAATCTGAAATTAAACCCACTTCTTGAGCATATCAAATTCACATTTTTGGAGAATGATGAGACCATTGCAGACTTAAAAGGGATTGACCCCTTGGAGGAAAATATGAAACCAATGAAAAAGGCACAAAGATGATTAAACCCAAATATGGTGGATGTGATAAAAAATGAGAAGTTCAAAGCTCACATGATTAAAAAGATTTATTTTGAGCCACCGTAGAACCATTTAAGTCATCGAACTAATGATGTTAAACAAGCGCTTGTTGGGAGGCAACCCAATCTTTATTTTATTTTATTTTGTTTTATTTTTTATTTTCATTATTATTATTATTTCTTATTTCTTTTATTTTATTAATAAATTTCTCTTCTTCCATCTAGGTTAAACAGAGCGAAAATTCTAAGAAAAAGGGAGACAAAACAGAGCCAAACAACCCTATCCACTGTACCAAACAGTCTCTATTCTAGATACTATTTTAGCCTAGAATACCATATCCCTATAGCCAAACAGTCCTATTCCAGCCCTAGAACCCCCTAAACCTGCAACCAAAAACCCCTTTTCAACAAAATAAAACTCCCAAAACCTAAAATTTATCCCAAATTTACTTCCCTAACTCCATTACCACCAAGAGCTCACCCCTCTCCATCAATTCGCGCTGTCGCCTCCTCCTTTCCCTCGCCTCCTCTTCTTCCATGGCCGTCGCACAAGCCGTTGGGCCCACCACATCATTCCCTTCACGCGCAAGTCCTCCGCAATTGACAGTAGCTATACGGGGAGTTTTTCTAAACTTTTCTACTTATTTATTTCTTTTGCGTCCACATTGAGGACAATGTGTTTTAAGTAGGGGGAGGTATTCTTCGTATTATTGTCTTCTACTGTATTTGTGTTTGCTACTTGAGGCTCCATTCTGTCCATATTTTATTTTATTTTATTTTTTTAAGAATATTCTGTCGCTTTTCATGCCCAAGAATTTGACCACGACTTGCCACTGTTTAACCTACATGCATGATTCTTGGCTACTGAGTTAGTTATGATTCTGTCTGTTTGATTTTATCTCCACTGTTTTATTTTTTTGAGGATAAAAATAATAGTGATTAATAAGTTAACTCTATCTTGCTTTTCGTAAAATTGATCAAGTTTAATATCAAAGGGGACACTTAATAAAATTGCATGCCTAAATTATGTTCAAGTCTATTAGGTGGTTACTAAAAATTATTTTCGACACTTGATTATTTCTCTTAGGACCTCCAAAATTAAAATTTCGTTTAAATTTTGTTTAATAAAAGTTTCCAAGGTTATGAGTGCAGCTTAGAACGTGACTAGCTGAGTAACCGGGGTAGGGTGCTTGGGTTGTCATTCTACTTCGCGTCAAAAGGTTTTGTGACGTGATGGGTAAAACTCCGCTAACCAGAAATAAATAATTTTTAAGAGTATATTGGGCTGAGTAACCAGGGTGGGGTGCTTGGGTTGTCATCTCTCTTCGCGTCAAAAGGTTCAATATATTCCTAAGTAAATAAATAATAATAATAAAATAAAAACAAAATAAAAACAAAATAAAAAAAAAGAGAAAAAAAAGAAAAAAATAGTACTAATAAAATTACAATTGGGGACTAAAGGAGGAAATAAATAGAGTGTCTTGCTAGGTTTGGTAATTTACCCAAATAGCATGAAATAATTCAAGACGATTTTAATTTTTTGTGTGTGTTAATTAGAAAACTTTTTCTGTTTTACTTAAAGCAAGCTTAGAAGTTCTCTTATTTTTCATATGCATTTTTTTTTACTAATCTTTATAAAACTTTGGAGTAGAATTTCTTTCAGGATCTAATTTTCACAGTGGATAGGAACCATACTTGAGGGCAAGCATGGGCTAAGTAGGGGGAATTTGATAATACTCTAGAACGTCATGTTTTTATGTGCTAATTGCATATTTATTTTGAATATGATTCTACTAATTTGGGCTTTTTATGGTATTTTATTTTATAGGGACTAAATTGGAAGCAGAAGAGAAATTAAAGGCCAAAAGTGTGAAATTAAAGACAAAATGGGCCAATGTGCGATATAAGGAGAAGATTGGTGCCAAAAGTGCTAGCATGGAGGACAGAAGGGTTGAATTGCAAAAAGAAGAGATTTTTATTTTATCAAACTCTATTTCAATTATATTAGGATAATTAATATTAGGATAATTATAGAGGATTATTTATTTATCTCTATTTATCTTTAATTATTTGTAATTATCTTTAGGAATTTAAGTAGGACTAGTCTATCTATCTTAGCACTATATATAGGGGATGAAGTGACTCAAATTAAGGTGGATCTTTTTCTGTAACACTCTCCCCATAAGTCTTTGTTCTTTCATATTTCTTTTTAATAAAACCTCAATTTATATATTTATTTTCTTTTCCACCACAACCATGAGTTACTAAAACCCATCTAGCCAAAGGTTGTCGAAAATTCCCAAAAAGGGTTCTTAAGGTTTAGAATCCGTACTTAGCCTTCTCAACAGGGTATTCATCGTTTCTCCACTTTACTGGCCGACGCTTGGTCCATGTCCCTTAAGTAATCTTTTCAACGTTTGCAAGGAACGGCCGCTTTGTATATTTTGAGAAGGTTGCACATCGATTCGTTAACTTCTCGCGTCGAGGTTGGCCATTAAAGAGACAAAATGGCGTGGGATTCGCCATTGAGAAACGTTGATCTAGCATAGATGATCCCACAAGAGTGATTGTTGGCTAGAGTCAGGTTCCACCAAATTGAAGTCTAAATCCTTGGAGCTGGTGGTCGTAGGCGTCCTCTTCCACTATAACTGACTTATTCGGGCTGAGAAGGATCATCTAAAAGCCAAGGATTGAACCCAAGGCAGATCGAAGCAACTAGAGGCTAGAATCTCTCCACATAAGGAACTTTCTCTAAAACTCTTTCTTTTTATTTTCCTCATTTTAATTTTCGTAATTTATTCTCGTAATTTTAATTCATTTTAAATTCTATTTTTTTTATTTTTCCAGATCAAACTTTTAATTCTGTTATTTTTATTTTTTTCAGGAATACGGGTTTTCCTGGGCACGATTCTGCCCAGGATTTTGAGAAACAAGCATTTGTATAATCCGGTCCCTGAGGATTCGACCCTACTTCCCCTTTACTGTTATTTTTATTATTTTAGGGAATAAGATATTATTTTTGGTGCTTTCAACGACGCATCATTAGGTGCTTTTAATTGCTAGTGAAAGGGTTGTGTTTTGTGGTATTGGCAGGTGTAGGATAAGGAACAGAAAATAAAATAGTGAAGTTTTATCGGGGCAAAAGGGTGGTTAGTTTGCTAACTCGTATCCGTGGCAATACCGGGAAGGTGTCTAGTTAGCATTCAATGCATATCAATTTCAGCCCAACTCTACTTTTACCAAATAAATCTGCCTGGAAAAGAGGAGAAGATAAATCTTGGGGTTGTTGGAGTTATCTTGAAAAGAAAAAAAACAATTTTAAAAGAAGCAAATGAGGAAACCCTAGGGTGCGGAATTGCAGGTAGAGATCCTTAGGCAAATTAGAAGGTAGCGGCTAGATAGAGATAGGAAGAGGAAAGACGCAGGCAACCCCTCTTAGCAACCTAAGAACACTGCACAGCTGGAGTGTGGATTGGACAAGCGAACGCTGTCTTCTCGATGTTCTTCCATTATTTCTAATTTTTTCCTTCATGAATTACAATGATGAAAACGATGTTTGAGTTTGCCAACCTATAAGTTAAATCTCATAGGGTTGGGATTACTTTGATGAAACTTTAACTATCTTTAATAGTTGTGGTATAAATCAAAATTATTTTACTATTTCATTCAATTGTTTTATTCTTTAAAATGTATGTGAGCAATCCCTAGACATAGTCAACTGTGCAACATACCCTTAAATTAATCTAAAGTCTAAAATGTTAGATTAGTTAGACTGTGCTTGAATGATAAGAGCAAGTACTTGATAGATACTTGTAGTAGACTCTAGATATAGAGCAACGTTTATACAAAAGGAACCAATGCAGGGTACCATATTAAAGGCCTATAGACATAGGCAGGGTAACTTGAGGTTTTTGCCTTCGAAAGAAGCATGCCAATTTAGAACTCTTCTGAGCAATAGGTTAAGTATGATTTTACCGAGGCATTGCTGACAGGAAAAATAGATTCTTAGTAATCCCGACCTTCCCACTCAACATCGCATAACCATTATCTTTTGTCGTAGTATTTTTGGCATTGCATCCTTAGTTGTTTATTTGTTAGTTACATATTATTCATATAATCATTTTCATAATTGCCATTATATTTCTACTCTCGTTTTGCCATATCATTTCCAAGTATTCATTAATTCCACATATTGCATATACTATTATTCTTTTAATTGCCATTGCATACTTACCGTAGCTTTACCATAGCATTGATTGCATTTTATTATAATAACTTGACCACTTTAGTGCCTCAATCTGATTCTCATAGGAATGATATTCACTCATCACTTTATTACTTGATCCAATGTGTATACTTGCACAATTCACATATCAAATTCACACGCGACAGGTGGCTAAGGCCATTAAAGCCTAACCTGTTCGATAGACTCGATGGAACAAATTCCTCCACAAGTTGTTCCTCTGTTGTAGTCAATACTTGTTGTAGAATGATGTTTAATCAATGCTTATAGCCCCAAAATAGAGAAACTTGAGAGGATCTTTAGGCCTTTTCCCCTTTTTATTCAAACTTTTTTGTAATTTATAATTGTTGAAGGGGATAAGAATGAAATAAGAGTTAATTATAAGTTTAGCAAAACATCATAGCTAGAAAAAGAAAAGTCACATAACTTATTGAATAATAAGTTTATCAAATGTAGTATAATTTGAAAGTCAAGTAATATAAAAAACAAACTATCACATAGCTTTGAGCCATACCAAACATAGCATATATAAATAATAGAAATTTATGATCTCCAACATATACAACTAAAATAAGTAAATTTAGGCCAATTCTCAATTAGATGACAAAACAAATTTTGAGTATACCAAATTATATAGTCTTGTCAATAAGTAATCAAATTGGTTTCATTGTTTGTCTAATCTCCCACGTTCTTTGTAATGGCCTTCTCTTGTGATTGTTTTCATTATTTCTAAAAATACTTTTGTTTCAATTAAAATCTCATAAATTATTTTTTGCTAAAACTTTTAAGTTTTGATTTTAATTATTTAAATATTTTAATTAGTTAAATTCTATAAAACTATATTTAAAAACTATTTTTCTTGATTCAACAAATTTAGCTTGTAACGTTTGTGTAAATATGTATATATTGAGACTAAATTTGTTGATTTATTTAGAATTAAGACCAAATTGACCATAGATGTTAGTATCGAGGGTTAAATTTATTATTATACTAATCATAAAGATATTAACGTGTGATTAATTATCCTTAATTGTTCACTTTAAAAATTAACGGAGATTCAAATACTTTGATTTTTTTAAAAATGGATTAATGGATTAGAAATATTTTTTTAAAAGAATTAAAATTTATGATCTATCATACAGCTAAATCAAGTTGTTTTAGGCCAATTCTCAATTGGGTAATCAAGACTTGCAAACTTTGTTAGTAAGTCCCACCGTATGTGGATTTGATATTGTAAAAGACTTTTTTCAAATTATTTTGATTTATTAGTTTGATAGTTAAGAGATTAATATATAAAATGAAGTTCTATTGACACATGCACATCCACTTTTTTCTTTTTAAAAAATAGTTTAATATCAATTTTAGTCTTTCTGTTATATTTAAATTTGAAATTTAATCATTACATTTCAATTTTTAACATAATTTTATTTTATATTTTCATATTTTTAGTTAATCCAAATAATTAATATAGTTAAATTTTCAATTAAAATGTTACGAGGTTATATATAATTTGAATATTTTAAGAGTCTTGAAGACATACACCTCTTTTAGGTTTGCCTTACTTATTTTTTATATTACAAGGCAATAGTCAAATTTCAATTTTGGCCCCTATATTATGCTAAAACTTGGATTAAATTCATATACTTTAATTTTTGACATAATCTGGTCATTTTACTTTAATTTATAATGTCATTAATTAGTCTAAATAGTTAATATTGTTAGTTATTTTAACAACAATGTAGACATTTTTTAAGAACATTATTTCAACAAAAAATTGTTCTATCATGATGAGTTCAAATACATGTTTTAAGGGAAAATTCACTTAAGTATTTTCAACATAATCTTTTAAGTAATAAAGTACAAAATGGTAACTAAACTATTGATAACATTTTATTTTGATCACTCAACTATTAATTTTTCTGATTTAGTAACTAATCTTTTGTCAACAACTTTGTTAAAATTCAAACAACAACTAATGTTCAGTGACAAAAATATTTGATTTCGAAAATTTTAGTGACTAAATCAGAAAAACTAAAGTTGAGTGACCAAATAAAATGAAGCCAATAGTTTAGTAACTATTTTTGTACTCTACCCTTTTTTTATTATATCACTACTATGTGATTTTTTTTTCTAAATTTTAAAATGTCGTACCAATAAATTTAACTGAATAATTTTATCCAAGGTAACAACTGAATTTGAAAATTTAATTTTGAAAAGTAGAGGAACTAAATTCTTGAAAAATAAAATAAAGAGAGTAAATTTCAAATTTATGAAGTGCATAGGGCTTAAATCATATTTTAACCTTTAAATTTTTACTTCATAAATTGATATAAACAGATAATCAACCCATTTCAAAATGTCACACCAGAGAATTTAATAAAAGAATTTTAGTAATGACAACAATTGGACCTAATTTTTAAATTCAAAAAGTAGAGAGTCTAAATCTTTAAAAATAAAAATATATATTTATATTTCAATTGTCTTTATTTTTATTTATTTTTTCTTTCTTTATTTTTATGAATTTTCCTAAATAGATTTCAACATTTATAATTTGTTTTCAATTGAAAATAGTTGGATTAAAACATTGGTATTACTGAATGCATTTAATTAGGTTCAATTTTTGGTTTATAAATTAAAATTATATAATAATTCAAATAAATATTTTACTTGTATGCTAGTGAAAAACTTTAAATACTATATAATGCTAAAATAAAGTTGTTTTATGAGAAATTACTAAATTACTTTTATATATTTAAAATAATTTATATTTTTATAAATCTACTTTATATTTTTATATTATTATTATCTTTTACATTTTAATATTACACAAAAGCTTTCACCCAAATTGTTACTATATTAAATTTTTAGAATTAATTTTTACATTGAATTTTTCTTTTACTAATATGATAACATTTTGATGTTTTATCGAAAATAATAATACCATAATAAATAATTAGAGTGCAATTAATATTTTTAATAAGATGTATTTATCTATTTAAATTTCTTAATCATAAATTAAACTATTTTTTCGTTTTAAATTAGTATATATTTTATGTGTTAGTATTATTAGTTTCAAACCATAATTTTTTTATAATTGTATGTTATTTTTCAACATATATTATGTTGTAAATACATGCTTTCGACACATGCATGTGATATAATTTCTAGAACTTACTATGCTTTCTAAATTTGACATATATTTTAGTTGAATCCAACAAAAACCCATCCAAGATATATACATATGTTGAAACCAAAGACACATATTGCAATTGTGTACGGTAAAACTCAAATTTAGATGCTCAAAGACCCAAGCCATCCACCTTATCCAACAATGCCAACGACTTGCATGATTGAACTCCATTATAATTTCTTGTATAGTTGTAATTTCAAAAAAGAGAGAGTATACAATGAAATTCTAAATCAACTCAAACCATTTGTGTTAGTGCAAGGAATAAAAACAAACTTAAGATAAATTTATTGAATGCTTCAAGGTGTGTAACTATGTCATTTTTTTTAAGGTTTTAATCATTTCACCTATATTTTGGTGTATAAAAGAGTTACAAACAAATGTACTTGGAAGGTACAATGAAACATAATGATTATTTGTGTTTTGCACTCGACAAAAATTGTAACACCCTTAACTCGTTTCCGTCGCTGGATTAGGGTCACGGAGTATTACGATAACATTACAAACATTTAACAGTTCATACGATAATTATTCAATCATGATTACGGTTAATCAATCACATTCCATTCATAAGCTAAAACACATATATGGACCTTAAAACAAGTCTATGAAGCCCTAAAAATATATTAGAAAAATTTCAGGGTCAAATCATAACAAAATCGGAAAGTTGAGAAAAATTGAAAAATTTTGGAAACAGAGGACACACGATCGTTTGTCACAACCCAAGTCGTGTGGACATTCAAGTCCAAACACACAACTATTTCCCACCTCGTGTGTTCGTCCGTATGAGAATCGATGTTGGGTCACACGGCTATGTCATTGGCCATGTCTCAGACCGTGTAACTAACTGCTTTAAGACACACGATTGTGTGGATAGACCGTGTAGGTTACACGGCCGTGTGGCAGCCCATGTGTACCACAAATTGCTTCAAAAACAAGGTAAATTTTTTACCTAACTTGCTAACCAAACCATGTCTAAAACCATACAAAATTCATGACCAAAAGCACTCTCATACAAGTCCAAACTTACCAAATACCTACAATTCAAGTGTCTAACCAATGTACCCTCATTGACACCACAATTCAATAATAATTCAATTAGTACAAGTCTTACTCTTTTATACATCTAACCCATACATTTAATGAATAAACCTCAACTCAATAAGTCATGCCATTGGTTTTACTAGAAAGAACATATGTTTTATCCCAACTTATTGGTTAATTTGTTCCCATTTACTTTCCTTTAGCATACATTTTAACTTGTTCAATTTAGTAAATTGCATTTTATAACTCAGTGAATCCTAGCCTATTTTATCCTTAATTTTTCTATCTTATTGCATTAATGTTACTGCATGAGTTAATTTCAGATTGCGTCCAGAATTATCGCCGCAATTGACAGCTGTCTGATAAGAGCCAACCATGTGTGAGTCGTCACCTGTGTAACTACCTGCATTTAACAAGGATGTAAGAATCTGAGGAAGGACACCTGCACTTTTGAGGAAAACATAAAAGGATAACGTGAGAAGAATGAAGGGAGGATATTTTTTGGACCACCATTCTCTTACCTTATTTTGAAGCTTGTGACCATGGCAGCTTGAGCCTCCTATGGGTGAGCCAACTTGAAGGCTAATGCAGATCCACTCCTGACGAGGAGATCTAAGTGTAGAATAAGGGGAAATAGAGAGATCCAATCGAGTAGCCTAGGAATTGTATTCTCCATTCGATTCTTTCTCATTTCTTTAAAATGCTGGTGATTACTCCATGTTTTCTACTGTATGAAAGTACAATGAATGCTTTGTTAAATGTTATCTTATTAAATCTTATTTTTATTGTTTAATCTTGAGGGTTTGAATGTTCTAAACATAGAAGTATTATTGCAGTCACTAACACTGGAAGGTGTAGTAATAGTTTGAGCTAATAAGCATTTCAATGGAAGTTGAGTAAGGACTAAAGGAATTTAGTCCACTTGTTCTTAATAGTGCCATATTGCCATCATCGGAAGGTGAGATTAATGTGCATGGTTAAGTCCCATATTATATAAAAGAATGGCATTTGATAAGATATACATTAAATTTAATTAAGTCGGCAATCACCTATCTTTTATACCTTGTGAGTACTTAGTATACTACTAAAGATTCATGTTAGGGATGGTTTATCCATAGCATACTTTATCTTATTGTTTTTTAGTTATTACTTTGACAACTATCCTCACAATTTTATCTCATTTCTATCTAGTTATTGCACCGACATTAATAGACAAAGACAACCATCCCTGTGGGATCTATATCCGACAGACTCACATCTGTCTATTATACTTACATCGATAGTGTATGCTTGCACATTGTTGTTGTGACGTTTACAACTGATTAAGTTTTTTGGCATCGTTGCCCGGGATGACGTTTGTTTGATGTTTATTTTTGTTCTTGTGTGGCTTTATACTTTGTTTTCCTTATATTATATTTAGTATTCACTAACTTGTTTTCTCTTTCTTACTATTTTTCAATTTCATCTTAGGTGTTTTATGACCCGAATCCATTCAAATTTTCTTACCGACTTTGATCCAGAAATTGAAAGAACTGTTCGGAGAAAACTTCGAGAACAAACAAATATGGATTTACTAAGGGATAATGCGGCCATACCCCCGATACAACAGCAAAATGTTCATAACCCGTTGTTGCTACAAAATGCTCACATCCACAATAGAACCATACGAGATTGTGTACTACATATTCTAGATAATCTACAACCAGGAGTTGTTAGACTAGCAATTCAACCTGGGAACTTTGAACTCAAGCCAGTGAAGTTTCAAATGCTGAACTCCAATGGCCAATATGCTAGACTGCCACATGAAGATGCGAGAGAACATATTAAATCCTTTTTATTGATCTGTGCTTCCTTTAGTCAACAAGGCGTTCCTGATGATGCATTAAGGATACAATTATTTCCTATTCCTTACAAGGAAAAGTTCGCACTTGGTTTTTTGGGCTACCTGTTGGATCAATTACTTCTTGAAATGCTCTAACCATGTAGTTTGTTTTGCAATTTAACCCACCGACAATGAATGCTCGTCTTCAAAATGATATTATTCTTACCATTAGTTGGATGATGAAAATCTTCACACTACATAGGAACATTATAAGTCTTTGTTTCGACGTTGTCCTATACACGACATTCAACCAAATACACAAATTGAGATTTTTTATAATGGTCTGAATTCACATACAAGGAATCTTGTCAATGCATCAGCCAATGGACCGTAGTTGGATTGTACTTACAATAATGCTGTGAGAATTCTTAAGAGAATGCTCAAAATGATTATCAATATCCCATCTCTAGAGCTGCACAAGCAAAGACTACTCCAAGAGTTATTGAATTGGATGCAATATCCACGCTAAGTGCCCAAGTCTCTTCACTCACAAACATGATTAAAAATATGCAAGGGACGAGTGACGTTGCACCTATACAGGTTACTCAACAATTAGATATTCCTACTTTTTACTGTGAAATTTGTGGTGACAACCATACTTATGAAGATTGTCCGCAACATATAGAAAATGCTTGTTATGTCAGTAATATTCGCAATAATTCTTCTGGAAACTTTTACAACAACTCTGCACGCAACAACAGTTTTGGGAACTCAGAATGTTGTACAAAATGCTGCGACATTCAGATATGGGAATGCATCTACTTAGGGCAATTATAATCCAAGACAAGGGAATTATACTCAACAACAATAGAATTACAGTCAGCATCCTTAGAGGTATCAACAACAAGGTTAGACACAATCACATCAAAATTAGATGCAACCACAACATTCTTCAATGACGAATTAGAATATTCAAGGACAGTGACAACAACAATATACACAAACTTCTACTTCTGACCCATTGACTGCTCTTGAGGTGTTAATTTGGGAGCATATTACTCGTGCAGAAGCTATTGTTCGAGGAAATTCATCTTCCATTCGAGCATTGAAGACACAATTGGGACAGCTTGCTTCAAATCTGAATACTCGACCACAAGGCTCCTTACATAGTGACACCGAAAACCCTAGCCCGAGAAGGAAAGAGCACTGTAAAGCTATCACTCTTAGGAGTGGTAAACAACTGGTGAGCCGGTTATCGAGTTTACAGTAGCATCCCTAAATATTGTGACATAAGCCCTGACGGGAAGGTTGATTTTGAAGAGCTTGTTGATGTACCAGATAAAGAAGTATTGCTAACTGTCCCTCACATGCTTTATATTCGACCCTCGAAATTGTGGACGCAACAAAAAGTATCGCTGCAATCGGATGTAGTTCTACTTGTACCTTTTCCACAAAAATTCAATATGAATGAAAATCATAAACAATATCAATAGTTTCTGGATACACTGAAACAACTGCAGATCAACACTCCTTTAATGGACGCTCTAGTACAAATTTTGAGTTATGGGAAATTTATGAAAGACCTCTTGTCCAAGAAGAAAACTCACTGATGTTGAAATTATTGCACTCACAAAAGGCTGTAGTGTTGTCTTGACAAACAAGTTGCCCCCTAAATTGAAAAATCCTAGAAGCTTTACCATTCCATGTTCAATTGGAAATTAATATTTGGGCAAAGCTTTATGCGATTTGGGAGCTAGCATCAACCTCATGCCACTATCTACTTTTAGAAAGTCGGGAATTAGTCATATAAAACCCACCATAATGACATTGTAACTGGCAAATTGATGTTTAGCTCAACTTGAAGGAAAAATCAAAGATGTTTTAGTTCGTGTGGATAAATTTATTTTTCTGGCTGATTTTATCATCCTTGACTGTGAGGCAGACAATGAGGTACCCATAATCTTAGGACAACCATTTTTAGCCACTGGCCGAACTCTTATTGATGTTTATAAAGGAGAACTCACCATGCGACTGAATGATGAGCAAGTTACCTTCAGTGTTTTTGAGTCTGTTTATCACAAGGATAAAGCAAAGTGTTAGACTATCGATGTGCTCGATGATTTGATTGAGGAAGAATTCAACAACCAAAGCACAATCCTTGTTGAAGAAATTGCAGTGACATCTGAGGTTGAATCCGTAGACAATTGTGATAGCACGGTTGAAGTTAGTACTGTTGAAGTCAAGCATAGATGGCAAATTGAATCCTTATACCTAACCAACAAAACCACTCCAATTTTCAAACCATCAATTGAAGAAGCTCCCACTCTGGAATTGAAACCACTACCTCCTTATATGAAATACATCTTCTTGGGTGATTACAATACTCTTCCAATTATTTTCTCCACAATATTGGATGAAACACAAGAAAAGAAATTGACTCACATTCTCAAGCAGCACAAACGAGCTATTTCCTAGAGTATTGCGGATATTCAATGTATTAGTCCTTCTTTTTGCATGCACAAAATCAAGTTAGAAGATCAAGGCCAGTAGTCAATTGAACTGCAAAGAAGGTTAAATGAGAAGATGAAGGAAGTGGTCAAGAAAGAAATCATAAAATGGCTAGATATAGGAATTATTTACTCGATTTCTGATTGTAAGTGGGTGAGTCCAGTGCAATGTGTCTCGAAAAGAGTGGCATCATAGTTGTTCACAATGATAAGGATGAATTACTACCAACACGCATCCCCACGGGGTGGTGAGTTTGTATAGACTATCGTAAATTAAATGTAGCCACAAGGAATGATCATTTTCCACTTCCCTTCATTGACCAAGTGTTAGATTGGTTTGTTGGAAAAGCTTATTATTGCTTCTTAGAAGGCTATTCTAAGTACAACCAAATTGTTATTGCACCAGAGGATCAGGAGAAAACAACTTTCACCGCCTCTTTGGTACTTTTGCTTTTCGTCGTATGCCTTTCGGTCTTTGCAATGCATCAGTCACATTTCAAAGTTGTATGATGGCAATATGCTCAAATACGATCGAAGACTCTTTAAAGGTTTTTATGGATAACTTTTCAGTTTATGAGAATGATTTTAATCATTACACTGACAATTTGGATAAAGTACTGAAGCGATGTGAGGACATTCATCTTTTCTTGAATTGGGAAAAATGTCATTTTATAGCAACTGAAGGCATTGTGTTGGACCATCGCATATCTAATCAGGGTATTCAAGTAAATAAAGCTAAGGTAGAAGTCATTGAGAAATTACCCCCACTAACAAATGTGAAATGTATTTATAGCTTTCTTGGACATGCAGGATTTTACTGATGATTTATTAGGGATTTTTCAAAAATTGCAAAAGCATTATTGTTGGAACAGAATAAAAAATTTCTCTTTAACGAGGCATGTTTGGATGCTTTTATTCAGTTAAAGAAGCGGTTGGTCAATACATTCATTGTCGTTGCACCTGATTGGTCTCAACCTTTTGAAGTTATATGCGATGCAAGTGATTTCGTCGTGGGTGCAATGCTAGGACAATGTAAGGGAAAAATATTTCATGTTATCTATTATGCTAGCAAAACTCTTACAGAGGCTCAACTCAATTATACCACCATAGAGAAATAATTACTGGCTGTAGTCTTTATCTTTTACAAGTTTAGCTCTTATCTTGTCGGCTCAAAAGTTAGGTATTCATTGATCACTTGGCGTTGTGATACCTCTTTGCAAAAAAGTTTGTCAAACCAAGACTGATGCGATGTATATTATTGTTGCAAGAATTTGACATCGAAATAAAAGATCGAAAGGGGTTAGAGAATCAAGTTGCCGATCAATTTTCTAGATTGGCAGTTGGCGCGAAGATGGGAAAACACTTCCAATTGTCGACTCATTACCATATGAGATGTTATTCGCTGTCGATGTAACTCATTGGTATGCAGATTTGGTTAATTACTTTGTGTGTGGTAAGCTCCCATTGAGTATCAAGGGCCATAAAAAAGAAAGATTTCTTCTTGACGTAGTGAAGTACCATTGGAACAAACTGTATTTATTCAAGGTATGCAATGACAACATCATTCGGCGTTGTGTTTCGGAAGAAGAGATGCTTTCAATCCTAAAGCATTGTCATGATGCTCCTTATGGAGGCCATTTTAGTGGTATGAGAAATGCTTCTAAGGTTCTACAATTAGGTTTCTACTGGCCATCATTGTTCAAGGATGCTCATAATTTTGTGAATCAATGCGATAAATGTCAGCACACTAGTTTTATTTCCCGACGTAATGAAATGTTGCAACAACCAATTATGGAAGTTGAATTGTTCGATATTTGGGGAATGGATTTTATGGGATTGTTTCCAAGTTCATTTGGAAATCTTTATATATTAGTCACTGTTGGCTATGTTTCAAAGTGGGTGGAGGTTATTGTTGTCCCAAAGGATGATGCAAGGACAATGCTCAAATTTTTTCACAAACATATACTCACCCGTTTTGGCAACCAAAGGCCTTGATTTCTGACCAAGGTACACATTTCCATTGCAACTAAGTGGCAGTCACATTAAAGAGATATGGAGTCAATCACAAAATGGCCACTACTTATCATCTACAAACCAATGGACAAGCTCAAGTTTCAAATCGAGAAATTAATAATATTCTTAAGAAGGTTATGAATCCTTCGAGAAAAGATTGGTCTTTCAGATTGGATGATGCTCTATGAGCATTGCGGATAACATATAAGACTCCATTGGGAATGTCACCGTACCGATTGGTTTTTGGGAAAGCATGTCATTTTTCGGTTGAACTGGAACACAAAGCGATGTGGGCAATTAAACAAGTGAACATGGACTATGAAGCTACTGGAAAGAAAAAGCTGTTGGACATCACTGAGCTAAAAAAGATTCGAAGTAATGCTTATGAAAATGTTACGATTTATAAGGAAAAGACCAAATGATGACATGACAAGATCATTTTGCAATGATAATTTACTGCAGGTCAACAGGTTTTATTATTCAATTCTCAACTTACATTTCACCTAGGTAACTTGCGTTCACGTTGGTCTGGACCGTTCAAAGTTGTCTACGTATTTCACCATGGTGCAGTCACAATTCGAGATTTACGTGATGGACACTAGTTTAAAGTCAATAGAAAAAGATTGAAACACTATTTTGGAAATAAAAGTCAAGAGCAGGCAGAGACCATTAATTTGGTCCAAACATTTTAAAATTTTAATTTATTATTCTGAGATTTCATCTTATTTTATTCCTGTTTTGTAAAGCTTGTTTTCTTTCCTTTTTGTAGAATAATAAGGTACCAATGTCGACACAACAAGATTTGGTTATCAACGCATTCCGTACCACTGCGTTACCATTAATCAGAATTAAGGGAACTTCAATTTTCACTGTTGGATCAAAACCCGCCCAACCGTTTGATCTGTTTGAGCAGACACAATTCTTATTGGACGCCACTCTTCCCGCTAGTTTTGTATCTCTCCACAAAACATCAGGACTCTACATCTTCCTCTTTCACTCCCTATAAAGTCTACACCACTGTGCCAACTGCAAAGCATCCAAGAAACCATTTTTATTCTTTTTCCTTACTCAAAATCCCACCTTTTTCACTTAAAATCATCTTCCTTCCACAAAAGATGGAAAGAACAAGAGGTTTGACCAAGAAAGCCAACAAATCTACTGAAGAACATGCGTCCTCCGCCACCATAGTTCGCGATTTGGAATCCCCTAGGCAAGTGCAGAAAAAAGAACCAATAATCTTTTTGAATAAAGTGGCTCAGAAACAATTTCAAGACAACATAGTGCGCCGAAATTTTCACCATGAACAACGCATTTCCCTGTTGCAACAACAGAAGTTGGGCAAACAAATTCACCGAACCATTTCTAAACTGAAATGGGGAAAATTTTGCACACACCCTGGAAGCTATTCCCCTTCCTTGGTACGTGAATTCTATGCCAACTTTTATGACCAAGATTTAGAATTTATTTTTTGTTTGTGAAGGTCTACTCTCATGGGATGCCAACATAATCAATACGTTGTATAACCTTACAATCGATGTCGACGAACACTCTAATTTCTTTGTGGATGTGACGGACGAGAAAAGGGACTTGCTGTATAGGATTTGTGTATTGAAGGAGGACGGTGGACAAGGTCGTATCCAAAAATTTTACAATGAACCGCTATTTCTTAACATTGCATAGAAAAATATGGTTTCACTTTATTAACTGTAGACTACTGCTGTCTACCCACAGCACCACTGTCAACCTTGACAGAATGTGTCTGATATATTCTGTAACAGCCCAATTTCGGTAAAATTGGAACAGTGGTTTCGAGACCACAAATTCGAGCCAAAAATAAAATTTATTTTTATTTTATTATATGGTCTATTTTATGTTAGAAATGTCATGTGAAAATTTCGATACGAAAATTTTATCGATTATGTTGCTAATTAGGGAAAGGACTAAATCGCATAAAATGCAAAAGTTGAATTCTAGTAGCTATAAGGATTAAATAGCTATGGAATTCAAAAATTGAGGTCCTTATATGGTAATTAGACCATTAATAAAAAGTTAGTAGATATTTTTGGATGATTCATCCATGGAAAATTACAAAAAGGCTAAGGACTAAATTGGAAATCAAAATTATTAAAGATGATAAATTAATTAAATAGAAATAAAAATCATTTTTATCATCTTCTTCCCCAAATTATTCCATGGAAACCCTAAGAGAGAGAGAAGAAACTTTCTTGGCCAAATTGGGTAAGTTTTCTCATCCCATTTTTAGTAATTTTGATATTTTTGAAACCGGGATAGCTTAATCTATCTATTTGGGCCATTAATTTGAAAAGTTATCAAGGTATGAAAATTGTGTCATGGATGAATATGCTGTAAATTTGAAATTTATGGTATAATGAAAGGTTGTTGATAGATAAACAACTTTTACAAAATGATTTTTGATGAAAACATGATTTAGGGACTAAAATATAAATTTATAAAAATTGAAGAAAATTCTGAATTTAGTAGAATATATGTGCTTTAAATTTTATGGTGAAATTTTGGTTAGGCTTGGAATAATAAGTAAATTGCATGAATTTCATTTTCCGAGCCTAAGGACAAAATGAGAATTTATGGAAAAGTTAGAGCCAAAATGGTAATTTTTCTTAGGATGTAAATTCAGTCCACTTGAATATGAAATGTGATAAATTGATGTAAAATTTACTTGTATAGATCCGGATAGACCAAATTCGGAGCTAGAACGAGGAAAGAGGAAAATGTCGATTAGTAGATTTTACGTACAAGAACATTTTTCCAGGTAAGTTCGTGTAACTAAATTGTGTATGTTTATATGCTTGAATTAAATATTGTGTTGTGAATTGTATAAATATCATATATATATATATATATATATATATATATATATATATGTATGTATGACATTGAAAATGTATCTAACAAAGCCCGATCAACGACAATGCTCGAAAAATGATAAATGGTAAAAATGTTACCTTTTTATGCTTGAATTGAATGTGAAATGTGTTTATTTGAGTATTGTGAATATTATAAATGTATGAAATAATTACATACCTAATAATGCTTGAAAAATGTTAAATCCCGTTTGAATAAATGAAAATCGATGGATATGTGATTTCCCGAAATGAATGAGGTCTTGCATTTGTTGATGAAGGGATTTAGCTTGGACGAGTAATCCTATTGACCTCATTTATGAAAGGATTTAGCCCAGACGGGTAATCCTGATATAAGTCATCTGGAGCCTATGTTATGAATTGGATTTAGCCCGGACGGGTAATCCAGATCAAGCTCTTTAAAGCATATGTCATAAAAAGATTTATCCTGGACTGGTAATCCTGTTGTATACATGTGAGGCTCGAGAGTGTACTCTCTAAAATAGTACCTATTGGGTACCATTGGACATGAATTGACGGATCCTGATTTGTACACCTCAAGTGTACTACCTGAGTATCCATCGATATTCCGAATAGATTCAACGGGTGACAATCCAGACATGAGAAGATATGAAAAATAAAATGAGTTATTACACGTATCCGTCTGAAGTACAAGAGAATGATGATACATGACGAGTAATATATGAAAGTATGAGATGATAATATTTGTACATGGAAATTATTTGATGAGAATGATCGTCCTTGATTATAGATGTAACAGCCTTAACTTGGCCTAGTCGAAACAGTGGTTTCGGCACCACAAATTCGACGAGGAAAAATTTATTTTTATTATATTTTTATGGTCTAAAATTTCACAGAATGATTTTGTGAAAATTTCGAGATTTGGGCACTCAATTTAGTCAAAAGGACTAAATTGTAAAAAGTGCAAAAGTTGAGTTCTACATGTTGGAGGTGTCCAATTGTTATGAAATTTTAAATTGGAGGTCCTTAAATGGTAATTATACCATTGGTTAATTTTTTGGACAAAATGGACATGAAATAGGTGAAATAGAATATTTTTAAATTAGGGGCATTTTGGTCATTTAGTAATTAAAATGAATTAAAAACAAAATTAAAAGTCAATTTTTGTCCATCTTCAACCCCATGGCTGAATTTCACAAGGGGAAACCATGGCTAGGGTTTTTCAAGCTTCCAAGCTCGATTGTAAGTCCGTTCTTGCCTCGTTTTTAATGATTTTTACATTTTTGAAATCCTCATAACAAGATCTATCTATTTCTACCACTAATTTGAGATATGGTTAAAGTCTAGAGTTTTTACCCATGATGAATATGTGTGTATTGTTGTATTTAATGGTATAAAATGCATGTTTATGGTTAGAGAAACGACTTTCACTAAGTGATTTCGGTAAAAATGCCTAAAAGGTTTAATTTGTAAAAGTTATGAAATTTGTCATAAAAGTGTGAATTAATGGAAATTGTGGGCTGTTTTAGTTATGAAAATGGTTCGTCTATGCTTAAAATACAAGGAAATTGAATAAAAATCATTTTACGAGCCTAGGGGCAAAAGTGTAAATATGATAAAATTTAGGGGCAAAAATGTAAATTTTTCCAAAATGTGAATTTAGGCTAATTTGAGTAGCAGGATGAATAAATAAATTAAATGTGTTGTTATAGATCAAGGAAAATGAGATTGAGACTTAGAACGGGGGAAAAACAAAAAAAATATGACGAATAAGTCCTTTTCACCGATTGTGCTACCAAAGTAAGTTTGTATGTAAATAATACATCATTTTCATTTATTTATGTGTTAATATTTTATTATATTATATGAGATATGGTTGAATATGGAGTAATTATTTGAGGTAAATTATGAATTGTGATTGATTATGGATGAATTGGTAAAATGTTGAAAAGTGAGAATTCCCGGTTGAACCTTCGGAATAGAAAAGATACAAATGAGGTAGCTAGGTCACATGTGTGGTAATAAGTGTAGGCCACTATGTGTACAAGAGAGCTACGAGATGGATTTAGGTCACGTGTGTAGTACTAAGTGCAGGCTACTACGTGTACCAGACGGATAGGTCACATGTGTAGTACTAAGTGCAGGCTACTGTGCGTACCCGATAGCTTCGATCACATGTGTAGTACTAAGTACAGGTCACTATGTGTAAGTGATGGTTTTGGTCACATGTGTAATACTAAGTGCAGGCTACTATGTGCACCAGATAGCTTTGGCTACAAGGGTGGTACTATGTGCAGGCCACCGTGTATCTGTTATTATTCCGATGAGTTCAACGGGAAATTAACTAAGTGAAAATACATGTGATCATATAACAACTAAGTGTAATTGAATATGATTATGTGATGAATAAGTGCAGGTATAAGTGTGAAAATTTATGAACAATGTGCTTGATATTTGATCGAACCTTCGGTAAGATGAAATGGAGTAAGTGAAATTATGAAAGAGTAAATAGCAACACAGCAACAGTTGTGTGACTTTGAAAAGTCACCAAAAATGGTGGAAATTGAGTTATAGGTTGAATAAGATATGAAATTAAAGCTGAATGAGTCTGTTTTCAAATAAAAGAAACAGTGTAAACAAAAGAATTTCATATTCTATGATATTTGAATTTTTGTGAGACGGGGTTAGAATGATGTTGGAATCCCCTATTCCGACTTTGGAAAATCATTAAAAATTGTATAAAAATAATTATAATTTATAATTTATATGATTAAATTTCTTAATGAGTCTAATTTCAATATAAATAAACAGAAATATTATCCAAATTTTGTACAATGATATAATTAATTTTTAGTGTAGAAGGGTTGGAACTGTCGGACAGCAAAACAAGGGATACTTTAAAGAGTAAACTGTACTTATTGGATGAACCAAAAATGCTGAAAATTTTATGGTAAGAATATATGTGAGTCTAGTTTCAGGAAAAATTAACGGATCTTAATTTGAAGTTTTGTAGCTCGAGATATAAATAATTTAGTGACTGTGACTCGAGTAGACAACTTGAGATAAACATTAATAAATAGTGGAACTATGTGCAATAATGATTGTATTATCTTGAGAACATATTGTGAAGATTTATAAAAGCCTGTTAATAAATCACTTATTATTTACATACCTACTTACTAAGCTATAATGCTTACCCCCTTCCTTTCCTTTTTCCTATAGTGTCACAGATGCTAGCTCGAGTTGGAGGTCATCGGAGATTCTATCACACTAACAAGTTATTGATTGGTATTGTAGCAATGATCTTCAAGAATTTTTAAGTCTATGGCATGTATAGGGACTTGATTATGTGTGTATATGTAATTATGAGTTGGCCTAGAATGTTGGCCTCTGCTATTTGATGGCTATTGTTGTATAAGGCCGTTTAATGTGGCTAATAATTGTTATGTTATAAGTCTATGATGATGTATTTCAAGGATGTGTATGTTTGCATGTGTTGGATGAGTAAATGTGTGATAATTATGAGTGGTAAATGTGATTGGTTGTGTAAGTTGCATGATGTGAATGGTTAAGTGTACGTGTTCCGGTAATGCCTCGCACAC
Source organism: Gossypium rotundifolium (assembly GCA_025506655.1). NCBI lineage: Eukaryota > Viridiplantae > Streptophyta > Magnoliopsida > Malvales > Malvaceae > Gossypium > Gossypium rotundifolium. The sequence goes on from CP106727.1 coordinate 89,382,118, forward strand.
TATTCCGACATCGAATTCGGGTAAGGGGTGTTACAATAGATTTGTACACCTTGAGTGTACTACTAATCATGTGACCTTGATATTTCGAATGATATAAGTAAAGTTCTGACATGAAATAATTTGAACTCGAGATGAACTGTTATGAAATTATACTTGTACTATAAAGAGATGATTTATACATGTTAAATGAATACATGTTGTGAAAAGCATATGTGCATGGAAACTTGATTGTTGTTGAGCTCATATATGTTTTGATGTTATTTTGGAATATATGACTAAAAAGGGCAATGAGGATAAGTGTAGGGCTTGAGGTCAAATTGATTGAATATGCCTTACCTAGTTACCTCAAAATAGAATGAATGGTAAGTTAAGTACCATGTTATACGAACTTACTAAGTATTATATGCTTACTTAGTTTTATTTCCCTGTTTTAGAGTAAATCAGAAGCTCGTTGGATTGGAAGCTTGGCGGAGATCACTTACACTATCCATCAGCCATGTCGGTATGATATGGTAAAGCAATTATGGTTATAATGGCATGTATAGGTTATATTGATCATATTGGCATGAAAATGTAAATGATTATTGTAATCTAGCCATTGGAATGACTAGTGATGATTATGTTTTAGTACATGTATATATGTATTTAAGTTTATTTTATGGAGATAACATAAGTTTTTATTATTGATTGATTAAGAAAGGTTAAATGAGTATGCTTATAAAAGATAAGATAAAAAGCATGTATACATGTAATGGTATGCCATGTTGAATGATAGAAATTGCTTAATTTGAATGCTAGAATTGGTTGGTTTATGGATATGAGTTTTAGTGCAGGTCATTGGTATGATTTTGGGTGAGAAATGAAGTTAGGAATGGCTTTATTTTGGTCCACACGAGCGTGTGTCTAGACCGTGTGTGACACACGGCCTAGTACATGGGCATGTGGTTAGGCTGTGTGTCCTCTGCATCTTAAATTCAAGTAAACAGAATGCTCAGAATTGAGCACACGGGCGTGTGTCTCAACCTTGTGTGCTACACGGCCTAGAACACGAGCGTGTCTTGGTCATTTGAAACCTGCACCTAATTTTGAAATGAATTAATTAACCACACGGCCTAGCAGACGTGCGTGTGGCATGGCTGTGTGCACAAGTTAGAGAGTTACATGGGGTCAAACATGGCCTGCAGCACGGGCGTGTCCTAGGGTCACACGGGCGTGTGAGCCTTGTACCTTAGAAAATTTTTGTAATTTTGCAAAAAATTCTTAGAGTTTTCGATTTAGTCCGACTAAATTCTAATGCTCGTATTGGGCCTCGATGGTCCATTTAAAGGACATTATGAATGATTTCAAAAAATGAATAGTAATTGACTTGAAATATCTGCAAATGTTTTGAAAAATTTTGGTAACGCTCCGTAACCCTGTTCCGACGATGGATACGGGTTAAAGGTGTTACACATTCTATTATCAAGGGTAGAAAAATTGATGTAGGCGCAATTCTCCACCGAGAAATTACTGAATGCGCCGCCAGACAGACCGACATTTTGGTTTTCTTATCATTGGTAATGTCACTATGTCAGTAGAAAGGTATTGTGCCCCGAGAAGATGAATAAGTCATGGATAATAAGGGTCCAATTAATGAAGCCTCTGTCGAGAGGATGATTCATGACACAAAAGCACCATTACTGAAAGAGTCAGGAACTAGCAAGACAAATAAGGGCAAAGCCAAAGCCGACAGTAAAGGAACAACCATGCATACAGAGACATCCTTATGGCATAAGATGACAGATGTTGAGAAAATGGTTACTTCCATTAGTAATAGGAAAATTAAACTTGTCGCTACAATTGAGGGCATAGAGAACTCTTAGAATTTATTTTATGCTTATACTAAAGCCTGGAACAGTTTCACTGTAGCCACATTAAGCCAATTGACCCCATCTCCAACACCGGACTTCCCAGTGTTTCCACCAATCATTCGAAACTATGAGCATTTAACTGCGAATGATGACTTTCGAAGATCGAGACCGATCGGTGGCATCTCCTCCCATCATGCAAGTCTCTAATAATGACAAAGATGAAGAATCTAGGGACATTGAGGAATTTTTAGCCAAGATTGATAGCTTGTTCGAGGATGGTATTTTTGCTGACCAAGAGGACACTATTGTTGATAAGGAAGCTGCTACTGCAGAAAAGAAAGTTGTTGCTAAAGAAGAAAAAGTTGTTGAAAATGAGAAAGAAGAAGAAGATTTTGTTGAGAAGGTTGTCACTGCACCGGATCTGTGGGTGCAAATATTGATAATTTGAAGTATACTGGAGCAAGACCGGCAGAAGTTGTTGAGGCCACCAGTGAAGAGTAATGCAATTCATAGGCAATAGTGGTCTACACTGGACCACTCCAAGTGGCCTCTTTACACAAACAACAGCCGATGATGCCAGGGTTGAGCCAAGAACTGAGGAGCAATCCGAAGGCCGCGCAAATACCAAAGAAAAGAAAAGGAAGTGCTCCAAGGATAAAATAACGAAAGAATAAGAAGAAGAAAAGAGGAGAAAGAAACATCATGCAGCCACATCGACTGCTGCAGATAACTGAGTTAGTTTGTTTTAAACTTTAGTTATAGTATTCATGTATTGCATGTAGCTGTAGGTTTTATTTTGATAAGTACACATTATCATTGCATTTTCATTATCATTACATATTCATGTTAGTGCATTGGGTACAATGCAATCTTTAAGTTTTGGGGGAATGTATATGGGATTTAGAAATACACCCACATTTCAATTGTTTTTTTTGAAGCTTGCAAGATTTATGCACAATTGTTCAAATTTTTTTTGTTACATTCGATGCTTAATTCTTGGATCATGTGGATTGTCAATGAATGAGTTGAATAAATTTGACTGAATGTTGTATCTTCAATACTTTGATGAATGATTAAGGTTGCATTAGTAATAAATGACTAGTAGCATTCCTTCAATCTTGAATGAAACTGTCTTTTTCGGTTGCATATATATATATATATATACAAATAAGAGACACTCTAAAGTGGGTCTATTGTGGAATGTTAAAAAGGGAACACTCCAATACAAGCGTTAGAAAAGTGAATCTAGCCAAAGGTCGTTGCTGTATGAGTGTGTGTCAGCACTATTACGTACTCCCTGGGGGTTTGTTGCACCTTATCGTTACTTTTCAGGAACAATGGTACAGTAATGCAACGATATCCCTTATTCCAAAAAAAATTATAGTATTGTACAATAAATGTTGTATTGGTTGATAGAATTTAGGATTTGAAGCATGATGCTGGTATTGATGAAAGTGAAATCTTACTCATTCATGCTTATGTATTGTCGATGCAGTATTCTTTCATCTAAATGTGATTCATTCATTGGGAATTTAGAGGGTTCAAGTTGCTAGAATGATCATTTGCCTTAGAAATATTTTTGTAGCCTTGCTAGTTTCTGTTTTACTTGAGGACAAGTAAAAACTCAAGTTTGGGGGTGTGATTGTACTAGAAAGAACATATGTTTTCTCCCTACTTATTGGTTAATTTGTTCCCATGTAGCATACATTTTAGCATGTTCAATTTAGTAAATTGCATTTTATAACTCAGTGAATCCTAGCCTATTTTATCCTTAATTTTGCTATCTTATTGCATTAATGTCGCTGCATGAGTTAATTTCAGATTACGTCCAAAATTGTCGCCGTAGTTGACAGCTAGTCTGATAAGAGCCAACCATGCGTGGGCTGTCCAGTCCGGTGTAACTACCTTGTACAAACAAGGACAAAATAATCTTGGGGGAAGGATACCTGTACCGTTAAGGAAAACATAAAAAGATAACATAAGAAGAATGAATGGAGGATTTTTTCTAGATAACTATTCTCTTACCCTATTTTGAAGCTTGTAGCCATGACAACTTAAGCCTCCTATGGGTGAGCCAACATCAATGTAACCCCCAAACCCGGCTTAGAAGTTAGGCCCGAATCTGGCATGTCACATTGGGGTGCTTTTTGAGAAACCATGGTTCCATTTGAAAACCTTTCTTGATATTAAAAACTAAAGTCCCAGTTTGCATTTGTTTATTATTAATCGACATTTATTAAAAAGTTATTACATAAAAAAACTTTGTTTGTTGCGGAAACTTAATTAAAATGACTGACTTATGAAAACGTGATGTTTACGACCTATTCGCGAAAGCGTAGTATTACAAAGCGATATTATTTTGGAAAATCGTGATACAAAGTTTAGCGATTTAAGACATAATAAACTAAAATCCAAAACTAAAACCGAAATTTAAGAGAGGCCTTATTACAAAATATTAACCAAGTTAAAAATAAGTAAAATACTAGAGTCCAAAACTGCTCGTAGTGTGGCCACCTCCGAGTCCTCTAGCACGTCGAACCGCTTACTAAGGATTACTTGAGAAAAAATATTAAAAAGAGTGTGTGAGTTTACGAAAACTCAGTATGCATAACCCTCATCAATAAGAACATGAATCACAATAGTTTGGGTCGAAACCTATTTCAGTAACGGTGGCAATTGGGCCTTAGCCCATAAAAGCCTCAGTTGGGCCTTAACCCATAAATGTCACAAATCATATTTATCTGGGCCTGAGCCCATCTCAAATAAAACCACATATGTAATGTATTAATGCCCATACCAACCACACTCAAGTCTCTTGTCCAACCCTCACTCTGTGGGATTTAATCGACCCACCCATCCTACACTCCTTATGTAGCAGGTTGCGGCACTAACTTATCGGTGTAGCATAGTAGCGCTTGGTGGCTAAAGCTTTGGTGGATCCACGATCGTCAGCGACTATGCGATCCTATCTACACTTCCCTTTAGAATAATCCCATCCCCATGCAACATAATAACACATGAATGCAACATACAATAATAATCATACGATAACAATCATAAATCACATACAAGAACAATCATATAACATGTAGGGGCATTTTCATCATTTTTGCCCTCCAGGGGCATATCGGTCATTTTACCCATCGTGAGTATTTCTGTAATTTACCTACCAAGGGCATTTTCGTAATTTACCTACCAAGGGTATTTTCGTAATTTACCTACTAAGGGTATTTTCGTAATTTACCTACCAATGGTATTTTCGTAATTTACTCACCAAGGGTATTTTCGATAATTTTACAACCTAGGGGTATTCTGGCAATTTTACAAACTAGGGGTATTTCAGTAATTTTACAAATTAGGATATTTCGATAATTTTGTAAACCAGGGATATTTTGGTCATTTTACAAATCAAGATATTAACGACCCAACAGAAGATCCACTGTCACCTCGAACGACTCAAGTATTCTAAATAGAGATAATGATGCGAATGGGCCTAAGGCCCATTCTCGGTCCAAGTGGGCCCACACACTTGTGTGGCCCATTTAGCCCAAACCTAGCCACATATATGAGATCCATATAGTCTAGTTCACTATCTTCTCCTCAATCATACAATTTACTCATATGGGCCCCCGGGCCCATTGGGCCCACTGGCCCCTTTCGGGCCATCGTAGCCCAATGGCCTACACCCACAATAACACTACTGATAGCCTCAACTATCGCGTTGAAGCCCCACACATGCGCTCGCATGCTCGTGTGGCTACGATCACCGTGTGACTAGCTTATCGGCATTTGTCGCTCTACAACTATAGTAGAGAGAGTACACACCTGATAAGAATTCTAAAGCTGCTAAACCGCGCTCCCAAAGCTCCTATGCCCAATCTCCTCCTAGAATGCTCATTATATAGCTAGCTTCTCACCTTCCTTCTTCGTATCTTTCCGATGTAGGATCCTTCCGCTAGCAGAGTTTAAATCCAACTCAAACTCTTGCCGCTCCATCTTAGCAAAATAAATACTCCCTTGCTTGTCATGAGATTCAAACCCAGGCTCCCCTATAGCATAATCCACGCCGCTAGCCACTTTACCAATTAGCTCCTTGTTTTTAAAATCATGCGCAACTAAATATAAGTCTTATGGCCAAATTCAGAAATCCATTTAAAAAGAAAACCAAAATGCAAGCACCAAGACTTGAACCTTGGACCTCATTCCTTTTTTTGTGGCGTCACCCCCTTGCCTCTTATGTGGCGTCACTTTGCCACTACACCACACACTCCACTTGTCATTTTCCCCACATTTTATTCTTAAAGCCTACTTACCAACTCCCAGGGTTTTTTTTCACCTAAAACTAAAATTTTTCTAAAGCCAAAGTTTAAACCCGGGACTTCATAGAAGCCTCCTAACCTTCCAAAATCACTCACCTAATAGGTCCAACTTGCCTTAGTACCATTCTCTTGTTCTCAAAAATTTTAAACGCTACTACCCCCAAGGCCCATTGGGCCCAATCCTACTAGGCCCAGTTCCAGGATGTTACAAATCTACCCTCCTTAGAGAAATTTCTTCCCTGAAATTTCCAACTATCTCATAGGTGCACAATACCGGATATACCACTACACTTCTGCAGCGTACTCTAGTCCTAATTATCTGAATTACAAATTTTATGAATTTAGCTCATAGTTCCAGTAATTAAACAAATGTTTTATGGAAGTAGTAGTTAAGAGTTGTTTTCGAAATTGCCAGCTCACTATAGTTTTTAGTCTCCTACGATCCTCAGTATAGTCTATCATCTAAAGTAAGCCTAGTATCTACCTAGAGCAGTAACAGTTTAAAACAGATAAGAGAACTTACTTGGTCCGACGCTAGAGACTCGTTGTGCCACACAAAAACCTTTCAAAACTACTTCAAAAATCATTTGTAAACATCTTTAAAATAAACACTAAAACCCATCTCACAGCCCGAGTTTTGCAACCTAGGCTCTGATACCACTAAATGTAACACCCCAAACCCGGCCTAGAAGTTAGGCCCGAATCTGGCGTGTCTCATTGAGGTGCTTTTCGAGAAACTATGGTTCCATTTGAAAACCTTTCTTGATATTAAAACTAAAGTCCCAGTTTGCGTTTGCTTATTTTAATCGACATTTATTAAAAAGTTATTACCTAAAAAACTTTGTTTGTTGCGGAAACTTAATTAAAATGACTGACTTATGAAAATGTGATGTTTACGACCTATTCGCAAAAGCGTAGTATTTTGAAAGCAGATATTGTTTTGGAAAACCGTGATACAACGTCTAGCAGATTTAAGACATAATAAACTCAAACCAGAATTTAAGAGAGGCCTTATTACAAAATATTAACTAAGTTAAAAATAAGTAAAATACTAGAGTCCAAAATCGCTCGTAGTGTGGCCACCTCAGAGTCCTCTAGCACGTCGAATCGCTTCCTGAGGATTACCTGAGAAAAAATATTAAAAAGAGGGTGTGAGTTTACGAAAACTCAGTGTGCATAACCCTCATCAATAAGAACATGAATCACAACAGTTTGGGCTGAAGCCCATAAAAGCCTCAGTTGGGCCTTAACCCATAAATGTCACAAATCATATTTATCTCGGCCTGAGCCCATCTCAAATAAAACCACATATGCAATGCATTAATGCCCATACCAACCCTGCACTCTGTCTCTTGTCCAACCCTGCACTCTTGTGGGGATTTAATCGACCCACCCATCCCTACACTCCTTATGCAGCATCGATTGCGGCACTTACTTATCGGTGCAGCATAACTGCTCGGTGGCTAAAAGCCTTCGGTGGATCCACACTCGTCAAGCGACCATGTGATCCTATCTGCACTTCCTCTTTCGAATAATCCCATCCCCATACAACATAATAACACATGAATGCAACATACAATAATAATCATACGATAACAATCATAAATCACATACAAGAACAATCATAAACATGTAGGGGCGTTTTCATTATTTTGGCCCTTCAGGGGCATATCGGTCATTTTATCCATCGAGAGTATTTCCGTAATTTACCTACCAAGGGCATTTTCGCAATTTACATACCAAGGGTATTTTCGTAATTTACCTATTGAGGGTATTTTTGTAATTTACCTACCAAGGGTATTTTCGTAATTTACCTACCAAGGGTATTTTCGATAATTTCGCAACCAAGGGTATTTTCGGTAATTTCACAAATTAGTGTATTTCGGTAATTTTGTAAACCAGAGGTATTTTGGTCATTTTACAAATCGGGATATTAACGACCCACGAAGGTCCTTTATCGCCTCAAGCGACTCAAGTATTCTAAACGAGAGATAATGGTGCGAATGGGCCTAAGGCCCATTCATGACTTCAATGGGCCCACACACTTTCGTGTGGCCCATTTAGCCCAAACCTAGCCACATATTTGAGATTTATATAGTCTAGTTCACTATCTTCTACTCTATCATACAATTTACTCATATGGGCCCCCGGCCATTGGGCCCACTTGCCCCCTTTCGGGCCATCATAGCCCAAATGACCCACCCACAAGAACACTCTTGATGGCCTCAACTATCACGTTGAGGCCCCACACATGCGCTCGCATGCTCGTGTGGCTACCATCATCGTGTGACCGGCTTATCGGCATTTGCCGCTCTACAACTATAGTAAAGAGAGTACACACCTGATAGGAATTCTGAAGCTGCTAAACCGCGCTCCCAAAGCTCCTATGCCTAATCTCCTCTTAGAATGCTCTTTATATAGCTAGCTTCTCACCTTCCTTCTTCGTATCTTTCCGATGTAGGATCCTTCCGCTAGCAGAGTTTAAATCCAGCTCAAACTCTTGCCGCCCCATCTTAGCAAAATAAATACTCCCTTGCTTGTCATGAGATTGGAACCCAGGCTCCTCTATAGCATAATCCACGCCGCTAGCCACTTTACCAATTAGGTCCTTGTTTCTAAAATCATGCGAAACTAAATATAAGTCCTATGGCCAAATTTAAAAATCCATTTAAAAAGAAAACCAAAATGCAAGCACCAAGACTTGAACCTTGGACCTCCTTCCTTCCTTGTGGCGTCACCCCCTTCCCTCTTATGTGGCATCACTTTGCCACTACACCACACACTCCACTTGTCATTTTTCCCCATATTTTATTCTTAAAGCCTACCTACCAACTCTCAGGGTTTTTTTTTCACCTAAAACCAAAATTTTCCTAAAGCTAAAGTTTGAACCCGGGACTTCATAGAAGCCTCCTAACCTTCCAAAATCACTCACCTAATAGGTCCAACTTGCCTTAGTACCATTCTCTTGTTCTCAAAAATTTTAAACGCTACTATCCCCAAGGCCCATTATGCCCAATCCTACTAGGCCCAGTTCCAGGATGTTACAGTGAAGACTGATGCAAATCCACTCCTGACGAGGAGATCTAAGAGCAGAACAAGGGGTCATGGAGAGATCCAATCGAGTAGCCTAGGAATAGTATTCTCCATTCGATTCTTTCTCATTTCTTTGAAAATGTTGGTGATTACTTTATGTTTTCTACTGTATAAAAGTACAATGAATGCTTTGTTAAATGCTATCTTATTAAATCTTATATTTATTGTTTAATCTTGAGGGTTTGAATGTTCTAAACACGGAAGTGTCATTGCAGCCACTAACACTGGAAGGTGCAGTGACAGTTTGAGCTAATAAGTATTTCATGAAAGTTGAGTAAGGATTAAAGGAATTTAGTCCACTTGTTCTTAATAGTGTCATATTACCATCATCGGAAGGTGAGGTTAATGTGCATGGTTAAGTCCCAGATTAAATAAAAGAGTGGCATTTGATAAGATATACATTAAATTTTATTGCGTCTACAATCACCTATCTTTTATACCTTGTGAGCACTTAGTATATTGCTGAAGATTCATGTTGGCGATCCCAGTTTATCCATAGCATACTTTACCTTATTGTTTTCGAGTTATTGCTTCAACAACTATCCTCACAATTTATCTCGTTTCTATCTAGTTATTGCACCGACATTAATAGACAAAAGACAACCATTCCTATGGGATCGATATCCGACGGACTCACATCTGTCTATTATACTTGCATCGACAGTGTACGCTTGCACATTATTGTTATGATGTTTACAGCCGATCAGCCATACATTTCTCAAAATGACCAATTTCATTGAACTTGTGGTATTCAATATATACACAAGCAATTTCAACCATTTCAAAATATGTTCCATGACATATATCAACTATATATATATATATATATATATATACATACTTAAGATCACATGTTCAAAGATTCAACTTCTAGAACCTATTTACACCTATTCACAACTATATATCAAAAGTCTAAGATCCTGAAACATTATCCTAGGTACATGCCAAAATGTAAAGACAGACATCATCGACATTGAGTCTGAGATTTGATCGTTGGATCTGAGTCGTCAAAAATAAAAAATAGTTCCTAACCTATATATAAGGAAACAATATTATATTAAGTAATCTCATCATCCCAAGAACCTCAAATAAATTTGATGATCGATATTTTCATAATCCATAGCATATATAGTTATATCTATAGAATTTACCACTCAATTCAACTAGATATTTCATACATCTTCCATAATAGCTTTCATACACCAATCTTCTATGGTGAATTACTTTTACCTTTTCGATTTAATTCGCTCAATGAATGACACCCAGTGCCTAACGGTTAAACCGTAACTAAACTTTTCGCCTAGCGCTAGTCGGATGAACCGATAGATATAAAGAGTGTGTCCAGCATTTGTTAGATAAACTGACAGAAGTTGCGCCCAGCGCTAGTCGGGTAACCGACGATGGTTGTGCCCAGCACTAGTCGAAGGAGTCGATGATGTTTTGTGCCCAGTGCTATTCGGATAATCGACAATGGTTGTGCCCAACACTAGTAAGATAAACTGACAGAAATTGGGCCCAGCACTAGTCGGATAACTGACGATGGTTGTGCCCAACACTAGTTGAATGAATCGACAAACAATTATACCATAGCAAATCTATGATATCATATACATAATTCAATATCACCTATCATAATTCCATATCACATTCACCTTAATTAACTACTAAACATTCCTTGATTAATTCCATAATGTCATTTTTCATACCAATAATGATATAGACTTAACATCATTCATTCAATAGAAATTATTTAATTACACAAATGAGAGCCTAGATCAATAGTAATTAACAATTATCTAATTAAATAAAATAAATTATGTTCGAGTTCTAGGACCACGAACTTACCAAAATACGACAGATGCTAAAGATCGGGGAGAGCTACTCAATGAATTTTTTTTCTTTCGACAGTTGATACCCGATCTATACTTCTCTTGATCTAAGTTTAACAATTTAACTCAATTACTCCATTTAAATACCATCATTTTTTATTTCAATTCAATCAATTACCCTTAAATCATATTTATACATTTAACCCTCAATAATTGACAATTACTCAATTTTGTCATTAACATCAAAATTAACTTAATCACATCTTCATCTAATTTCCATAGCTAACCAAATATACATATAATTTATTAAAAATCCCTTCATTCATGATTTTATAACTTTGCACCATGCTAATTAAATTTATAGCATTTAACTCCTTAAAAGTTAATACCAACTAAACTCATGGTGCAAAATATTTTAATTGCTCACAAAATTTAGTCATTCAACTCGAAATTTCCAGCACAAACAACAGCTTCCAAAAACAGTCCCTAAACTTCAAATAATTAAACAATTTAATCCTTATATTTTCAAAATTTTCCCTAATTTAGTCCTCAATGTACAATTTCATGAATTGACTTTACTAATCATCTTACATTCCTTCCAACTTTAAAAACATATCTACCAAAATAATATTAAAAACTTAGATTTCTCTACAATGGCAACTTTCATAACTCTCAACAATTCTAAAAATTTGAATATGGACAAATTAACTCATAAGATTAAGACTTCAAAAACATAATGTAACAATAATCAAATCTACTAATCAAATTAAACATGCAACAAATACCTCTTGGCCGTGCGTGACATCTCCTCCCTTTCCTTTTGTTTCGAAAAGAAGAAAATTTAAAGAAAATAAGCTTGGCTTTCTTCTCTCCACTCACTAACTAATATCTCTCATCTATTATTATTAATATATCTTCTTCTATAACAAAATTTTAACTTAATTTTTATACTAACTTAACACATATAATACTTGTAATATTACTATAACCCTCCACCATCACATACTTATATAAATAATGGCATTTTTTATTTAATAAGTCCCTTAATCTAGATCCATCTTATAATTTAGTGTTAATTCTTACTTTTATCACTTATTTGATTTAGTCCTTTTACTTTAATTAAACATTCTTTCATCAAAATTACATAACCAAAAATTTAATTCACTTCTAATATAACTCCATAAATATTTAATAAAAATATTTACGAGTCTAGTTTAGGGAAACGAGGTCTCAATGCCTCAATTTCCAAAATCATCGACTTTAGAACCGACACTCTTGTACCTTGTCTAACTTTCTAATAATTAAAATTATTAGATCAACCTCAATATAATATTGTAATACCTTCGTAACTATGAATAAATCATATTCACTAATTCTATCTTCGGAAAACAACATTCTGAAACCACCGTTTTTGACTCCACTGACTTTTGAGTCGTTACAAAAACATTCCATTGAGCACAGAACAATGTATAACAAAACTATCAATTTCTATAAAAATATAGCAGGAGATAGAAGAAGAACATAAATCACTTGCGTTTCTCAATTTTGATGTTTCATGCAAAGGAAATTTCACTCCTATTTATAAGCGTTTCTTAAATAACCATAACTAGTTAACTAATATGACTTAAATAGTATAATTCTTTATTAATTAATCAAGTGACATAACTTTCGGTATTTAAGAATCATAACTTTTGAATCACTTGTAATCTTTCAATTATAACTATTAAAACATTATACATATTGAAAATGTTCCACCTTAAATTAATACATTTAGTTCAATTACAATTTTTGCTTCATAAATTAAAATATTATAAGTATCCAAATACAATCAAATTATAGTTTTATTTAATATTTATTTTTATAATATGAAAATAAATATTATATTTTATATTAGTGAAAAAATATAAAATATTATATAAACAATAGAAACATATGATCTTAAGCATATATAACTAAAATTGTAACAACCCATACCCGACCGATCACCGAATCTAAATTTTAGATTCTACAATTATTCATTTATACCTAATAAGCTCCTAACCAATTGATTTGTAACCCTAATTAGATTTCATACTTACCACTAAATTGTAACACATACAAATTTGTCATAAGTAGTAATAACTTCCTAAATTTTAACATTCAACAATTATTGATCCATACATGTATTAGAATCAAGTCGCCCTTTCTATTATAATAGTCTCAAACAATTATCTCAGAAAAAAAAAAAAAAACTTATGACTTGACTGTAATTATACTTAATAAATTCTTGAGTGAGTCTTTCAAGGGTGCCTCTCTATATACATGAAACAACTTTAACCATTCGCATGGGTCAACTATGGTTAGCTTGGTCTCCCCATCACAAGTTTTAATGATAAACGTTTATCTTTTCTAAAGTTAAAAGTCAAAACCATTAAGTTAAAAGGTAAAACTACGTCGTTTTGATAAATGTTTACCCATTAAGTTAAAAGGCAAAATCATTATATTGTTTATCTAATTAAATAATTTTGTACTTCGCCTACTAGTTAAATAATCGGTCCATGTAAACGCAACATTGAGTATAAATAGTAAGATTCGTTAACTTGACTTGAAATTTTTTTACTCGATTCGAAAAAAATCAAATTGAGTTCGGTTGCTAAAATATGATTCGTCAACTCGACTAACTCAAAATTTTTTGACTTGATTCGACTAAACTCAAACCATTTGTATTAATGCAAGGAATAAAAATAAACTTAAGATAAATTTATTGAAGGCTTCAAGGTGTATAACTATATCACTTTTTTAAAGTTTTATTCGTCCCACCTATATTTTGGGGTGCAAAAGAGTTACAAACAAATGTACTTGAAGGGTAAAATGAAGCATAATGATTGTTTGTGTTTTGCACTTACAAAAACATTCTATTGAGCACATATCAATATACAACAAAACTATCAATTTCTATAAAAAGATAGTAGGAGATAGAAGAACGTAAATAACTTGTGTTTCTCAATTTTGGTATTCCATGCAAAGGAAATGTCACTCTTATTTATACACATTTCTTAAATAAACATAACTATTCAACAAATATGACTTGAATAGTTATAATTCTTTATTAATAAATGTGAAAAATATAACGTCGGTAATGAAAATATATCACAAAGAAAAGAGAAATAAAAATAAAGAACATAGATTTTATGTGAAAACCCTTTCGGGGAAAAACCACGGGCAAAGGAGAAGAAAATTCACTATGTCGAATTCGAAAATAACTACAAGAGGAATAGACTATGTCTTTTTAGAGGCTTGTAAAGCCGTATTCTCATAGGAGTGCAGTAAGATTGAAACACCTTATTCTAATCAATAGAAAATAGATGGAGTTTAATAAGGTTTAAAAAACCTTATTCTAAAATAAAATAAAAGAAGTGTAGTTCTATATGGATTTTACTTTTATTTTATTTTACCACTATACTTTATTTAAATAAGGATTCGTGTCACTTAATTATAACAATCTCCACCTTGACACAAATTCTCTATGAACAAGTTCTTCTTCGCGAACTTTCAACGAACAAGTTCTCCACCTCTTCCATAAAACCCTTAAGGGTTTAACTTCAAGAATGAACACCAAACAAGTCTAAGCAATACTCAAACTTGGTTATAGGAAGTGACTTAGTCATCATATCTGCAGGATTTTCATGAGTACTAATTTTCCTTATAATAATACCACGAGCAATAATATCACGAACAAAATGATACCGAACATCAATGTGTTTTGTTCTCTCTTGAAACATTTGATATTTTGTAAGGAAGATTGCATTTTGACTATCACAAAATACTGTACTAATTTGAAGGTCTTCATTGAGTTCACTAAAGAGTCCCTTCAACCAAATAGCTTCTTTACAAGCCTTAGTAATCGCCATGTACTCAGCTTCAGTGGTAGACAAAGCGACTGTAGTTTGCAAAGTGACTTTCCAACTGATTGCACAACCTCCGATTGTAAAGACATAACCTATGAGAGATCTTCTTCTATCAATGTCTCCAGCAAATCAGCATCAGCATACCCAATGACTCCATCTCTAGTTCTTCCAAACTGTAAGCAAACATTAGTAGTACCTCGTAACTATCTTAAAATCCACTAAACTACTTTCCAATGTTCTTTATCGGGATTCGCCATGTATTTGCTAACTGCACTGACAGCATATGATAAATCTAGACGTGAACAAACCATAGAATACATGAGAGATCCCACTGCACTAGAGTATGGAAGATGTGACATGTACTCAATCTCATCATCTGATTGTGGAGACAAAGACGATGGAAGTCTGAAATGGGCTGCTAAAGGAGTACTAATAGGTTTAGCACTCTGCATATTGAACCTGCAAAGAACTTTCTCAATGTACCCTTTTTGACTTAGGTATAATTTACTTACTTTTCTATCTCTGGGAATCTCCATACCAAGTATCTTTGTTGCTAGTCCCAAATCTTTCATCTCAAGTTCTTCACTTAGTTGGGCTTTGACCTTTCTTATCTCTCCGTTATTTTTTACTGCTATCAACATGTCATCAACATAAAGAAGTAGATACACAAAAGAACCATCACTGCTTTTCTTAAAGTAAACACAACTGTCAAAACTACTTCTTTTAAAATCATAAAAAGTCATAAAGGAATCAAACCTCTTGTACCACTGTCTTGGAACTATTTCAAACCGTAAAAGGGACTTTTTCAGCAAGCAAACATAGTCCTCTTTTTCTGAGATTGTAAAACCCTCTGGTTGTTGCATGTAAATATCCTCCTCAAGTTCTCCATGCAAAAATGTAATTTTTACATCTAACTGCTCAAGCTCCAAATCATGCATGGCTATAATACCAAGCAAAGCTCGAATCGAACTATGTTTTATAACTGGGGAGAACACATCTGTGAAGTCCACTCTTGGAATTTGACTGTAACCCTTTGCAATAAGCCTTACTTTATATCTGAGTTCTTCAACTCCTAGAGTCCCTTCTTTCTTTTAAACACCCATTTACAATGAACAACCTTTTTACCTTTAAGAAGTTTCACAAGATCCTATGTTCTATTTTTCTGGAGTGGTTCTATCTCTTCTTGCATAGCAAACATCCACTTTTCTGAGTCTTCATAGCTAGCGAATAATTAGATGGCTCTTGGTTTGCATCTATATCTTTAGCCACATTTAAAGAATAAGCAACTAGATCAGCCTCGACATACTTCTTTAGAGGTTTAATTTCTCTTCTAGTTCTATTTTTGGCGATAGAGTATTGTGGTGAAGAAGCAACTCTATTCTCAATTTTTATACTGGCTTGAGGAGTTGACTTTGTATTAATCTGATGCTCCACCTGCTTTTTGATTTTTTTTACTGGAAGAGTCTTTAAGAGATAAGTTAGGTAGCATAGCAGTTTCATCAAAAACAACATCTCTACTAATCATAACTTTTCTATTTACCATAACTTATACCCTTTTACACCGTTTTATAACCAAGAAAAACACATTTAATGGATCTCGATTCCAATTTTCCATTATCAACATGAGCATCGCAGACACCCAAAGATCTTTAAATCGGAATAATTAGCGGGATTACGAGACCAAACCTCTTGTGGAGTCTTTTTCTCAATGGCAACGGATGGAGATCGGTTGATCAAAAAACATGCAGTTGCGACTGCTTCTTCCCAAAATGACTTTGGTAAGTTAGCATTTGACAATATACATCGAACCTTCTCTATGATCGTTCTATTCATTCGTTCTGCAACATCGTTTTGCTGTGGAGTATGACGAACTGCCAAGTGTCTCACGATCCCTTCTGACTTGCACAATCTATTAAACTCATCAGAATAGAACTCTAAGCCATTGTCTGTACAGAGGTATTTTATTTGTTTTCCCGTCTATTTTTTAATCATATGTTTCCAAGACTTAAATGCAGAAAATACATCACTTTTCTACTTCATGAAGAATGCCCAAACTTTTCTGGAAAAATCATCAATAAAAGTTAGCATATAATTAACTCCACCTCTTGAAAACACTCTGGATGGCCCCCACAAATCTAAATGAATATACTCCAACGTTCCTTTTGTGTTATGGATTTCTCTAGTGAATCGAACTCTCTTTTGCTTCCCAAAAATGCAGTGCTCATAGAACTTCAGTTTGTAAATTCTTTGCCCATCAAGAAGTCCTTTTTTTTGCTTAATTTTGCCATGTCATTCTTACTCATATGCCCTAGACGCATATGCCAAAGTTTAGTAATATCATCATCTGACAAGGAAAAGGAAGCGACAGCTGCATCACCAGTAATAGTAGAACCCTGTAAAACATATAACTTGGCAATATTTCTTAGCCATTTCATCACAACAAGGGAATCTTTGGAAATCTTTAAAACCCCACTTTCATCTGTGTATCTGTACCCTTTTGAATCAAAAGTACTCAATGAAATTAAATTTCTCTTCAATTCTGGAACATGTCGTACGTCACTAAGTGTTCTGACAACTCCATCAAACATCTTAACTTTAATTGTTCCAACACTGCGATTTTACACGAAGCATTATTTCCCATCAAAATAATACCTTTAGACACTGTTTCGTAAGTTGTAAACCAATCCCAATTGGGACTCATGTGGAATGTGCAGCTTGAATCAAGTATCACTCCTCACTTACTTTAGAATTATTGACAGAAGCAACTAGAAGTTCACCATCGCTGTAGTCTTCTACAACATCAGCTTCACCGAAATTTTACGGTTGTTTTCCTTTTAATTGCATGACCTCCTTTTAATCTTATTCGTAGCTTATAACACTCAGATTTAATGTGCCATTTCTTCTTGTAGAAGTTACAAGTTTTACCTCTGTTTGAAGACTTCGATCTACCGTTAGATTTACCGCAAGGATTTCGTTCTTGTGTCCTTCCAAGATAATCATCAGTATTTTGATCTTGTCTCTCACGAACAATGAGACCCTCTTTTTGAGAGTCGGGTTTAACCACAAGATGCTTCATCTTATCACACGAGGTCAAAGAATCATAAACCTCATCAATTGTGAGAGACTTGCGGCTATATAAAATCATGTCTCTAAAGGTTGAATAAGACGGGGGCAGCGAAAAAAGTAGAATCAAGCTTAGATCTTCCTTATCATACTAAACCTCCATGGCTTCCAAGTTTGAGAGAATTTCTTTAACACTATTAAGTGTTCGTGCACAGACGCATCTTCCTCCAAACGATGAGCATAAAGACGTTGCTTCATATGCAACTTGCTGGTTAGAGTTTTCGACATACAAATTTGTTCCAGCCTCTTCCATAATGCAGCGGTGGTCTTCTCCTTCATCACATCTTGCAAAATTTCGTTAGACAAATGCAGATGTAACTGTGTTAACGCCTTTCGATCCTTGTGCTTCTTCTCTTCCTCCGTCAATGTCGAAGGCATCTTATCTACCCCTAGCAGGGCTTCTTCTAAGTCCATCTGTGCAAAAATTGCCTACATCTTTATCTACCACAACGCGAATCTAGTGTTGCGATCCAACAGCGAAATTTTATACTTCAAAGATGTCATTATCGTGATCGAGATGAAAAACGCGGAAGCTCTAATACCAATTTGTGAAAAATATAACGTCGGCAATGACAAATATATCACAAAGAAAAGAGAAACAAAAATAAAGAACACACAGATTTTACGTGGAAACCCTTTCGAAAAAAAACCACGGGTAGAAGAGAAGAAAATTCACTATGTCGAATTCGAAAATAATTACAAGAGGAATAGACTATGTCTATTTATAGGCTTATAAAGCCATATTCTAATAGGAGTGTAGTAAGATTGAAACACCTTATTCTAATCAATATAAAATAGATGGAGTTTAATAAGATTTAAAACCTTATTCTAAAATAAAATAAAAGAAGTGTAGTTCTATATGGATTTTACTTTTATTTTATTTTACCACTATATTTTATTTAAATAAGGATTCGGGTCACTTAATTCTAACAATTAGTCAAGTGACATAACTTTCAATATTTAAAAGACATAACTTTTGAATCACTTGTAATTTTTCAGTTATAACTATTAAAACATTATACATGTTGGAATGTTCCAACACTAAATTAATACATTTAGTTTAGTACAAATACCACTATTTTTGGTTTTGAATCTTCTAAATCATTCTCGTAAGAGATTCGGACCCATTTTTTTCTGATCATTCGGAAAAAAAACTCATTTTCTTCATAAAATATAGGAGGTAGAGCCGATAAAGATTTCTTTTTCGATTCATTCCAGGAGTTGAATATCTCATTTAAGAATTGTTTTTGATCCAATCCGTAAGATTCAATAAAAGCTGATCCCTTATAATGCACCAGATTCGGCTCAATTATTGATAGAGCGAGTAGTTTTGCGCTTCATAAATTAAAATATTATAAGTATTCAAATAGAATCAAATTATTACTTTATTTAATATTTATTTTATAATATGAAAATAAATATTATATTTTTATGTTAGTGAAAAAAGTATAAAATACTATATAAACGATAGAAACATATGATGGAAAGCATATATAACAAAAATAAGTTGTTGTAATTTTGATAATTTAATTGGCTTACAATATAAAAATGAATAAGAAAATAATATAAATTAGAATTTGAAGATGAATATGAATCCATTGAGTGGTTAAAATTCATATTTAAAACGTTTGATACTTATATTGATTTTAGTATGTTAATGTTGATATTATAAGAGTGGCCACCATACATTATTTATATTATTTACTTAAAAAAATAAATTGGATTCCATAAATTATGGGCCGCTTGTTCAAAAATATGCTTTGCGGCAAAGGAAAACATGGAGGTTGTCAGCAATGTTTGTGGTGTGTGTACAAAACAATGACGTACAGCATGGTAATTGCCGACTTTATTACCACCTTCTATTTGACCACCTAACATTCTGCAATTAACAGCCTGTCCTTTATATGCTCATTCCATATATGTACTTTTCTCTTCCAATATTACGCCTGCCTTTCTTTCTATCTTTTCCCCAGCTTTAATTTTAGGAAGGCTTTATGATTTTAGGGTCTATTTGTTTGATATTAAAATATTTTTAAAAATAATTTTTAAAAATAATTTATTTTTAAAAAATAATTTATCAAAAATATATTTTGGTGTTTGAATGAATCATGTAAAATATTTTTACATTATTTGTGATTTCAAAAATATTTTTCGGAAAAAATATTTTACGTATATTAATAAATTTATATACATATTAATAAATTTTATATTTTAAATTATTTTTACATATATTAAAATGATTTATTTATTTAATTAAATATATAATAATACTCAATATTAAGTTACATTACTAACCTTCATAAAATAAAAACAACCAAAGTCAAATAAATTATTTGTAATTGTATTAAAAAAACAAGGATTGAATATTTATAAATAAGCTTCCAAACTACAAATAATATTAAAAATTAATAATATTATCCAAATGCATAATTAATAGTACACCACATAATAAAAACAACATTGTCCAAGTGCCAACATCTGTTTTGTTCCCCACAAGCATAATGATAACATCAATTCCCCGTTCAGCCCGCACCTCTTCAATCCAATTTGAAGTATTTAGGAAGGATTGTCTGCCTACACCATCAAAATTAAATGTTGGTAAAACTTCATTCCACTTTTACGAACAATTAACTAAGCAGGGAATATAAATCTGCGAGAATGCATTTTAGAAATTGGCAATGTAATTACCTACAGAAACATGCATAAAACACAATAACTTAAACAAGCAAACATACAGTGAGATAGTGAAAGTAGAAAACATAGTGAAATGATACCATACTTACTACATCATAGAAATGACTGCCACCGAGGAATCCCTAATGTAGCTTGGTATAAGACTCCTGAACCTTTCCTGCCCTGCAGTATCCCTGTAATAAAGATCAAAGTTGCCACTCTTTTCAAACATGACACTTAAAAAACCAAGCAAAACTCTATCCCCCACAAACATTTGAAACCAAAACTTCCAATTAACACAATGAAACCTTATGAAGCTAATCCAAAATTCATGTAGCAATAGTGATTCCATGCTAAAACAAGATACTTGATACATACAAGGAAAAAGAGGCAGAATCTAAAGTGGGTATACATTAGCACGCTAAGTTAAGATAAACCCATAAAAGTTGAAAGTACAATAGGTTAAGATAAACAATAACGAGACTCACCAAAGTGCAATCAAGCAGATTCGATCTTGAGGTACATTATTTTGGATAAAAAGTCGATACTAATGGTAGCACGATAAATAAAAAAGAGACAAATTTCAGAAATGGGAGCAAACAAGATCTTAAAAGAACATGGAAGTTAGGCAATCTTAAAAGATGTTGGCAAAGACAAAACAAATGTTATCATTATGCTTCAAAATGGAATCATAATTAAATTATCCAACAGTCTAATTTAAGGATATCGTACAAGTGGTAGTAAAGGATACTAAAACCTCATCCTAGTCACATTACAAAGAAAATCAAACCTACTCTTATACATAGGAATCCAGCTAAAGGAAAAAGAAAGGGAGATGGAAACAAATATCTAAAATAACATGCCCAGAGAATCACAAATCCTTTATATTTGTAATAGTTTAATGCCAATTCTCAACATGTACGAAATACTTCCATCAGCATATAGATAAACTAATTGCAGACAGAGAGTGCACAAGTCAATTCCACTGGTAATTACTTAACTTTTCTCCTCTCTGTTATTTTCATGGTTTCGTAAATGATCGTGAGGACCCTGTTATCTATAGGATGGTTTTGGGTTTGTATCGAATCGGGATCTCGTGTCTGGGATTGATCCAAGGCTTTACCTTTCAGAAACAAATAAAAAAAAATCAAATGAATTTATGTGACTGGCTTTTTCTTTTCTTTTGCTATACATGGATTACTAACAATGAAATGTATACATAAAGTGGTAAGCACTTACCGAGTCCAAATGTTCCTTAGGACGTCAATCTTTGAAAAACACAGACACAGACATCAGAAACAAATAGATTTAACTTTAAATTTTTTTCTACAGATGGGATACAACATGAGACCGACGATCTTTAACGAAAGGGTCTCCTTTGCCTTGAAACTGCATTAAAAAGTGAAGAAACAAACTAAACAAAACATACAGTCACATTCTCAAAACACCACACCATCGAATCGGCGAAGAAAAATCTAACAAAATTCGATTCAAAATATAGAAGAATTACCTAAAACAACAAATATATGCATACGACCACAATGATTTGAACCATTTCAATATAACAAATAACCATAATATAGCATAGTTAACACATACTAATTCAACCAAATCCATTATTAGTATTTATTTATATAATTAAACCACTATGGCGAACCACCTTTTAGATAGCGTCCATTATCTATATTCACAAAGCGAATTAATGCATGACTAAAGGATCATTATCATGGCATTATTAACGATACACAACTAAAACTTATCCCTCAACCAAATATTAATTACTGCACACATAAGAATGACCAAAATTATTTAGACATCTAATATTAACCTTAAGAACAAGCCATACACAATCAAAACCATATTCCTCAACTATCTTCACATTTAGGTCGGTCACATAAAAATCTACCTCATATAATAAGCTATAAGATGTATTTCTAAGATGAGTTAAATACTTAATCCTATGCATGACATAAATAATATAAATCAACCATACTACTAGCACAAGCATAATTACACTATGAAATACTATATTATGGTGTATAAATACCATGGCCGAAAACATTAAGGACCACCAAACCATAATTTAGCCATTTTCGTATGGCTATATACATTAACAAAATATCATTCAAAACCTTAGCTAGCCTATACATGCCTTAAGAACCAAAAGTCTAAGCATTTTAGGTACCAACAAAAGTCGATAGTGTGAATGACTTCATTGACGTTTCCCCCCTGAGCTCGTAGCTTGATCAAAATCTATAAAATAGAACGATGAACACACGGAGTAAGCTAATTTAACTTAGTAAGTCTTAAGCAGTCATAATATATCAATTATACATTCAAGCGTTAAAAAAAACAATCAAGTAATAACGTTGAATAAATTAGCTTAACTCGAAGGTCCTCCAAAACCGAATGCTTTTACCTCACTTAACATAACGTTTATCATTTCCTTACCATTAACATCCAACTTACCAACTCAGCATTTTAACCAAAATATAAAGCATCCTCTCTTTATGATCTATTCATAATATGCACATATGAAACTCAATAGGTTCACATAATTATTTGAACAAGTAAAGGGCCATGTACATCTAAATCACCTCTTTAATTACATAATCACAAGTTCGTTTAGCTTAACCATCATCACTATTTTACCTTTAAACCTCTATTTATAATCTCATCATATAGATTAAATACTCGTTTCCAACTACTCATATTTTCGATACATATATTTCCATAGGATCACATATATATATGTATATACAATAAGTATATACTTTACACTTAGTTATTTCACATAAAGGAAATATATTCACACACATATATACATATATATATATATATATGTATATCCATTTGACATTTCATACATTCGTATACATAGCATCGAGTAATCCCGGTATGTCACGTAAACATAAGCATAAGGCCAAATATACATGATCAATTTGTATCATTCATATCAATATACTTACACAATTACCTTTAACCACATTATGCTTTCATATACCAATTTCCTCATGGCATAGTTTATACACAATTTGCATCTACCGATTGTATATCACATTTCCTTCATCAATTCATTTACTTATCATCATCACATATATATATATATATATATGTATAATACATGAATATGAATAGCACATACCTTGTAGCGAATTAACAAATTCATTTTCAAATCGTAGGCTCATTTGATTCATTTCATGACTTTACTAGTACACAATCTAAGCTTGAATTTCAACTCACCTAAAAAACACGCTAGGCATTTGCGAATCTCACATCTTGGCATTAGACTTGCTAGACTCAAGGTCCGTAGTTCAAACACCCAAGCATTTAGCACGCTTGAGGCAATAAGCGAATATATCACCTTAGACTAAGCTTTTGTTAGAGCACGAAGCCCAAATATGTCACCGGACTAAGCACGCTAAACACGGGCTTGAATATATGTCATCAGGCACTAAGCTGCTGAGCACGAAGCTCGAATATATCAAAGCACGAGGCACGCTGGGCATAAAGCCCGAATATGTCACCTAAGACTAAGCACGCTAGAGCACGAAGCTTGAATATATCACCAAGACGAGGCTGCTGGGCATAAAGCCCAAGTATCAATGAAGTCAATCATTCCACACACATTTCATAATTTATCACATATCCAATTCAACTAAGCTTATTCACATTACACAAATAGAATCATTACGTCATTGTGAAACCCACAATTCATATCGAGATACTCATTCATATCACATTATTAAATTATGCATTCAATCTAATTTACTTATATACATTCGGCTATGACATAAACATGTACTCAAATTTATCGAACATCATCATTTAATATGTTCATAAATAATTCCTTGATATATTTGACAGGACTTACCTCAAATATCAATGGACGCATTTAAAACCTATTCAATAACCTTCGCTTTTCCCGATCTAAATCAGTTTTTCTTTGTTCTTGATCTAAACATATTTAAAATAAGCTTATTCAAGTACATTTCATCTCAATTTAGTCCTAAAATACATAAATAGGCAAAAGAAAATCTTGACGAACCGCAACAAGAAGGTGAATCAAGAGAGATCAAAAGAAAAAAAAAAGGTTAAAATTTCAATTCACAAAATTAGGCTAAAGAACAAGAAGAAAAAAAAAACAAGCAAGAAGAAAAAATTGTAGACAAGAAGGAAGGCATAAAATTTCAAGAATATCTGTTAAAATGTAGAAAAGTAAAGAACAAGAAGAAGAAAAAAAGCTTTACCTTAAGCCAATACCCAAAAAAAAGAGCTTTATGTAGGAACAAAATACCTGTGAAAGAGAGAGAGATTGCATGAGAAAGAGAGAAAGAGAGGAAACAAAATACCTGAGAAAAGAAGATATGGGATTGATGAGTAGAAGATGAAGAAAGGAAATTGAACAGCAGCAAGAGAAGGGGCCTTACCTGGATGAAGGAGAAGCACGGGAAAATGTCTTACGGAAATTGAAACGGTAAGACATTTTCCGGAAAATGTAAAGGATTTTACACGTGATTTAGAAAATGTTTTCCAAATGTAAAAGATTTTCAGGCTACCAAACATTGGAAAAGAGAAAAATATTTTTCAGAAAATCAACTACAGCCAAACAAACGCACCCTTATTTTATTTTGATTTCAGTGATTATTAAAATATTTTTTATTTCTTGATATTTAACACGTTTTATTTATGGTTCAAAGATTAAATTTTAATTTTATTAAAATTTAAAATTCTAATTAATTTGTTTTTTAATATATGTCATTATCATGAATTTTAAAATGTCAATATAAGAGTTTTTTAAGACAGCCAATATAAAAAATTTAATTAATTAGAATTTTGAATTTTTAATAAAATAAAACTTATAGAATAACAAGATCGTGATTTGAGTGAATAGAATTATATATATAAAAATTAATTCAAAATAAAATGAAGCTTTTAATGAAATAATAAAGACATTGAAAATTACTGTATTTTAAATTCAAATTCATATTTTCTAAATTTACCAATTATTTGAAATGACAAAATGCCCTTTATTATTTTATAAAAAATCTTTTAAATATAATAATATTGATTCCTTTTAGGAATCAATAAATTACATATGATTTTGGGTTCAGAACCCTAATTAGGTTCAACGGTCTATCTAAGAAAAAAGCACGAATCATTGAAAAATCTCGTAAATTAAAGAAAGAGAAAAGAAAAAAAAATTCCGAGGACTGATGGATCAAACGGACACAGGTTTTTCACAGAGACGTAGCGGTCATAATGTCGTGACGGCGGCGCAATTAAGGATCCAGATACTATTTAATATTTAATTCATTAAAATATTTTGACCAAAAATTTTATAATAATGATTCCAAAAATATAGTAGCACGTTGCCGACTCTGCCTTGCTATCCAAGTCATTGAAAAAGAAAGCGAGTTAGTAAAGACCTGGAACCATCGTGTGACAACGCCACGAACCTCGCGTTTCTCATCTACTTTTTTTTTTTTTCTTCCTCTTCTTTTGCCTTTTTGTATTTTTAATACATAACCGCTTTCTCTGTGATTTTCCTCCAGTTTTCTTGGTTCATATAGACTAAACAAGTAAAAGAACAGATCGACAGAGCACGAAGATGAGGAACTTCAACTTCTTCGGGAGATTCTCCAGGGCTTTTAATGATTATCCTTCTCTTTCTAAGATCATCGTCGTCTCTACTATCAGGTGCTTTTTTCATTCCTTCTTTCTTTCTTTTTTTTCCCCATTTTTTAAGCATTTTGCTTGTGTTTATATTTATATACAAATATTTATTTGCTTTTTGGTTCTATGAAGTTGTTAAGCATGACCTGAGTACTTCTTTGTGTTTCTATTTTTTTTTATCATAGATTTAGTTTCTTAAAATTGATTTATGGTTCATGCTGTTTTTGTTTGTAGATCCTCTCTGCATTTAGATAAGCGATTGTTTTTAGGTCCATCTGATGATTGATGATTTTTTTTTTTTTTTGGAGATTTTGAGCTGAAATTTGGAATATTGAAATGCTCTGTCGGAAGTCTGAAGAACAGAGCAAATTTTTTTTGGATTATAGGGAGGAAGAGAACTGTCATCTCTGCCTAAAGGCCGGTGTGAGTGAATTATGCACGCTAGGAAAATTGAAGTTTTATTTGCTTCTTTAAAATTGTAAAGGAAATGGGAAAGGATCTAAAAACTTGTCTTGTTTGAATGTATATGCAAAGTTTAGGAGCTTGAGTGCCTAATTTATTAATTTCTCAAGATTAGTTAAAAACGAACTGTATGTTTAAAACTTTCCATTAAGCATTCTCCTTCAGCTCTAAGTCTATTGCATTTTTTTGGTGCAGTGGTGGGAGCCTTATAGCTTATGCTGAAGCAAACGCATTCAATGGCAGTAAGGGCCATATTGCTCATGCTGATGCGGTGGCATCTAATGATGACCGTCGAATTGCTTCATCTGAACAAGTTCCCAAGAAAAAGAAGGTGGTGCTGCTTGGAACTGGTTGGGGAGGAATGAGTTTCTTGAAGAGCCTGAATAACCCTAATTATGAGGTGCAAGTTGTTTCTCCTCGTAATTTCTTTGTGTTCACCCCATTGCTACCAAGTGTTACATGTGGCAAAGTAGAAGCCCGCAGCATTGTTGAGCCAATTCGCAACATCATCAGAAAGGTAATGTGGATTTGTCTATGAAAATAAGATCTTGTATATTGTGGAAATCAGAAAAACCAATACTAAATGAATTCTGATGATGGTTTCCTGTTTCCTGCTTGAGCAGAAAAATGTTAACATCAGTTACTCTGAAGCTGAATGCGTAAAAATAGATCCCAATAATAAGAAAATTTACTGTCGCGCTACTATAGACAGCCATTCAAAGGGGGAAGAAGTATTTGCGGTAGACTATGACTACCTTATTATAGCCGTGGGAGCTCAGGTTAACACCTTTAATACCCCTGGTGTCATGGAAAATTGCCATTTCCTAAAGGTAAGCTTTGTTTCCGTACTTTATTTAGTATTGGGGAAACATGTGATAGGAGCCATTTTCGCTTCTCTTAATACCATTATGTTTTTTTGTTTTGTTTTCTTTCATTCTAAGCAGCATGATTCTTTGGGCAGGAAATTGATGATGCTCAGAAGATTCGTAAGACTGTTATTGATTCCTTTGAGAAGGCAAGCTTACCAAATTTAAGTGATGAGGAGAGAAAGAAAATCCTTCACTTTGTTGTTGTTGGCGGTGGCCCAACTGGTGTGGAATTTGCAGCAGAACTTCATGACTTTGTCAATGAGGATGTGGTCAAGCTATATCCAAATGTCCAAGACTTGGTGAAAATAACACTTCTTGAGGCTACAGATCATATTTTGAACATGTAAGAATGTGAATGTCCAAATTCCCTTTAAAGATAAGTAATCCTATGTTTTCCATCATCATCATTATCCTGATACCTGTTATCACTGAGAACTGAGAAGCTTTATTGTTTATGTTAAGATATTTATTTCACAATCTGAAGTTGTATGAAGCTTTTAAGGCGTTTTTCTTTTCAGGTTTGACAAAAGAATCTCAAATTTCGCGGAACAGAAATTTGGAAGAGATGGCATTGATGTGAAATTGGGGTCAATGGTCACCGGCATAAATGAAAATGAAATATCTACAAAAGTGAGAGGTAATTGCGAAAAAACTTCAACGCCATATGGAATGGTTCTCTGGTCAACTGGCATTGGACCTCGTCCTCTCATAAAGGAGTTCATGAAGCAAATTGGTCAGGTAATATACATTTGGTCACTCATACAAAATAGTTTTCACAACTCTTCTAATTATACTCTCTGAGCCACCATGAATTCTGTTGTAAAAGGGTAATAGGCGTGCTTTAGCAACGGATGAATGGCTGCGAGTTGAGGGATTTGGTAACATTTATGCACTTGGCGACTGTGCTACTGTTAACCAGCGGAAAGTCATGGTACCTATTTGTAATGTTTTGCTATTTCTTAATGATTATTGCTAGTATTGATATTTCTTTGTTCCTTGTAATTTCCAATAAATTTTAGGAAGATATATCAGAAATATTTAGAAAGGCGGACAAGGACAACTCGGGAACACTTACAGTGAAAGAATTTCAAGAGATCATTGATGATATCTGTGAAAGATACCCTCAAGTGGAGCTTTATCTGAAGAACAAGCAGGTGCGTAACATGGTTGATCTTTTGAAGGAAGCCAAAGGGGACGCTGCAAAAGAATCCATGGAGCTGAATATTGAAGAATTTAAATCTGCTCTTTCTGAAGTCGATTCGCAGATGAAGAATCTTCCAGCAACAGCACAGGTAATTATTTTAGTTCATTTAGTGCACAGTGGGACTAAATTAATGCATTTCCAAGGCATTAACCACCCATAAATGTTTCAGGTTGCAAATCAGCAAGGCGCCTATCTTGCTAAGTGCTTCAACCGTATGGAGGAGTGTGAAAAGAACCCTGAAGGTCCCCCTAGGTTCAGGGGAACAGGTCGTCATCGATTCCGTCCCTTCAGGTACAACTGAACATATTATCAGCGTTTCAGATTTTGAGAGATGAGATCACTCAAACTTTTACTGGGGAAAGCAATCAATATGATAGTTTTAATCTAATGTTTTGGTACAACATCCAAGGAAAATTATACCATTGTCATAAATGCGGTTGATGTTTTTACAGGTACAGGCACTTGGGACAATTTGCTCCTTTGGGAGGGGAACAAACAGCTGCACAACTTCCAGGTGATTGGGTGTCTATCGGACACAGTGAGCAATGGCTCTGGTATTCTGTCTACGCAAGGTACTAAACCAAGCTTCTTGCTTCTGAACATGAATGAGAGTTAGTTTAGAAATCGCTTTGTTGAGGCCGTGTGTCTAAAATATATTCTTGTTTTGTTGAAACACAGCAAGCAAGTCAGTTGGCGCACAAGGGCATTGGTGGTCTCTGACTGGATAAGGCGTTTTATTTTCGGGAGGGATACCAGTGGCATTTAAAAGGTCCTTGGGCAACTTACAAACATTAAGAGGTCTACAGTTTGGGATTTGAATGCTGTAGAAAAATTTTGGATTTTCCTTCCCCATTTACCAATTCATTCATTTGATAATAATTGCTGCCTTGCTTTGGCGGTTTTGAAATGAATTTTGTTACAATTTTATGCTGGTTTTTGAACTTTATATCAGAGATCCGTGAAAAGTATACCTATTTCGAGGTGAAATGTAAGTGTTCCCTATTGTTATCTCTTCTCCAAGTTCTTATAATTGTGTTTTCCCAAATTGAAATTCCTAGGAGGACTAAACCAGCAAGAGAGGTCCCACATTCAAAACTCTCTACTCTTGTATTTTCCATCTGAAATGGGCTTATCTTTGTGAATACGACTGGGCTGCTTTAACAGTGTGTACATATAATTTCAGATTAAGGTCTGACACCCAAACCGTAAATTAGCATTATAAACATCCCTTAGCTCATCATTGTGGTTTTCTTTTTAGTAAGAACTCTCTTGGAGGTTTATTCTATTATTTTTGAAGTTAAAACATGGTATCAGTTTTTTTACTTTTTAGCTCAACTATTATTATTATTTGTTAAATTTAGATTAATTAGGTCTCAAAATGCCGCAACAAAATAAATAAATATAATAGTAATAATAATTGGATTTAAATTTTGAAGTTTGAAATCTGGAGTAATTAAATTCTTAGAAATAAAATTACAGGGGTTAAATTTTTAATTTTGAAAAGTACTATGTTATGGTAGATTTAATTGTACTTAGGCCATTAAACTAGTGTTTAATGTCGTAAGCATTGTAAGTGATTTTAAAAGTAAATTTTAACAAGTTTTCAAATAAAGTATTTTTAACTATTGTTGTCAATTAAAATAATAGTCCTCTCAATTTTAAATAATATACAAATTTGGAGTTGTATAAATAATTAAATTACAATCTTAATTTGAAAAAAATAGATAAAACATGCAACAATTATAATAATAGTTTACGATAAGTAGGAAAGATATTTACACTATTTTAATAAAATACACTATTTTAATAATAGTGATTTAATATTTTATTTTCTTTTCAAAATAGACTCACAAAATATTTTTCACCTACACCGAACAAATAATAGATAGATAAACAAAAATAAATAGTTCTAAGTATGCTTTCTTCACACACAAAAAAAAATAAAATAAAATAAAAACAAAGAAAAATAAAAAATAAAAATATCATAATACTATATGACCTCATTATCAATTAAAATAGTCTTCGGTCGCTTTCGAATGTCATTGTTATTTAGATACAATTCTGTAACACCCCTTACCTGGTCTGATCATCGGACTCGAGTGATAAGGTGTTACAACAAACTACAAAACAGTTACACACAATTCATAATTAAAAAATTTAATTAAATATTTAAATAATTACATATATTCAATTATATCATGTATTACAACCAAATTCGGGTTTAATTCGAGCTTATGAAAGCTTTAAAATTGACTCGACATCAAACAAGTATCATTTTGAAACTACAAAAATATGGGAAATTTTGCAAAACAAGGGTCACACTGCCGTGTGGAAGGTTGTAATCGTGTGGAATTGGAGTCACACGACCGTGTTGACCAAAATGTAATTATTCAACAAAAAATCACACGGTTGTGTGGCTGAGCTGTGTAACAAACTGAGGCCATGCGAAACCAAATGAATATACCAACAGCTAGTCACACAAGCGTGTGGCTAGCTTGTGTAACAAATGAAGATCGTGTGTAATTTATACATGTTATAATTTAGTGGCATACGACTGTGTCGCTATCCCATGTATGACACACGACTGTGTGGCCAAATTGTGTGGCACTAATATATCATTTAAAGGCCTACTTCATGTTTAACCATGTTCAAACCAAAATCTATGCTCATAAGCACATTATTGCCTACTCAAAACCTACATAATTTCAATAGCAAGCGTACTAAATAGAAGTTTTTATAGCACATTCATTCAAGATACCAACATGCCTCAAATGGCACCCCAAAACAATTAACCCTACAAGATATGCACTAAACTTACCTAAAGTTCAAGTTTGACACAAACATTCCAACCATTTCATCACAACTAATTATTTACCAAATCATACTTATAGCATGTCACTTATCATCATTTAAGCTATTAAACATACATACCTATTCCACTCATCAAGAACACCATCCAATATGCATATTCAGATCATTCACATATGAACATTCCATGTTTATTATGAAATCAACATTTCCCTTACTTATTCATGGCAATATTACCATCCTATTTACATAACCATTTCACTAATAATCATCACTCAATATACCACATTTAACTACTAATTTGCATTGTACCTATTTCATCTTTAAATACATCCCACACATTTATAATCACATAATCCACACCTCTAATGGTTAACCTTTACATATGCACCAACTGGGCCAAAACATCAACATTTATCCATAAAGCAATAACACATACATGCCTAATCCATTTAACAAGAGTACTAATAGCTAAGATCATTGCAAACATATATACACATGAAACTACCAAATACCACAATCTCATCCAAGTATAACATTGACACAAAAAGACTCCCATAGGTACATGCCATTAACTAACAAAAACATCACTGACTTGTTGAGTCCAGGATTGTAGCTAGATGCTGATATCGACAAGTGTACAAGATCAAAACCTAACCTGTACACAAAAAACAAAACTGTATGCTGAGTATAACTTAGTGGTATTTTTATAATCCAAATAATAAATAATAATATAAATCATACTAAAGCAAGGATTAAATATCATAAATGCATATGCCTTTTTAAATTATCTCGTACTGTTTCATAATTGCTCAAACATTATTCATCATTTGATACGTTTATCTCGTAATTGCTATTTCAACATTATAATGCATCATTTCTCTTTCAAATTTGAACTTTTTATATGAAGTAATATCATCCATTTTAATACCAAATCCTTTTACAATACATTTATTCCATTTTTACAATTTAACTCCCTTATCCTATGGCATGCCAATTACATTCGAACCTACCCAAACAGTTAATAGGGTACACCAATATCTCAATTTAAATTATAATTTCATCATCAAATTATTAATTCACACATATGGCAGCATAATTCATCACAATGTAAATTCAATGTAACACCTCTTAGCTGTTAGGAACACCTAGCCAGATAGACCGCCCAACGGGCTGAGGTATTATCGGCAGAGTCAAACTTAAAATTTTAACTAAACAATTATGAACATTTCTTTTAGTTGAAACTATTATTTTCCTTTCATTTTGTCACACATTTATTTAAAGAAATCAATAGGAATTATAAAAGTCAATCAATTAACTATCCACTGCCCAATTATGGTGAATATATATGATAAAAGTTCATAATCAACAAAACATCGAAGTTAGGTGTTTACTTTCAGAGTACTAGGAAATTCTTTTTAGAAATAGATCAATACAAACGACGAAGTTAATTACATAAGTTGAATACAAAAAAAAAAAAATATAAATGCCATATGCCAAATAGCCATGCATGATACTAAAATAACTAAACAATGTAATCAACTACTACCAAATATAACTACTACCACTAATCAATCTTGTTAGTTGTGAAACGTTGCCAACTAAACAAGCTGTCATCAAGCTAACTAAACAAGTTATTCAGCTATCTAAATAAGGTAACTAAATAAGTCATTCAACTACCTAAACACATCAAGCTGTCATTTATAGTACTCTAGTTCAACTCCAACTAGGTCTTAACTAAACTCTAACGACATTCATAGAGTCATTGTTTTCATGCCAAAACACGAAAAACAAGTCTATCGGTCCGTGAATTAATAAGTTCACCCACAGTACCGGGGTTGGAGGATGGTCTCACAAAGGAGTCTGCCAAATTCTAGATTCTACGAATTGGCGAATTTGAGCGAGGCATTCCTCTATTGGGCGTACTGTCGAATCTTCACAATACACCTCCCAAACATTTAACGAATGAATCACCAATCTATTCCTTTTTCTACCTTTGGCTTAATAGAATATAAGCCAAACAGTATGTCGATTCGATTTACGTTGGGCGGGCTGTTTTATTCAATTTCACATTTGTCTCAATTTATAGTATATTCCAAACTAATCGATTTAGTCCTTATTGTAACTGTTGAAACCATTTTTTTATTTATGTTTTGAAAAACGGTAATCGACTTTAAAAATATAGAAATGGAGTCGCCACCGATCTTTTATTTAAGATGTGATCGGATCACCTTGAGATGGATTATTTTAATAAAACATTTTGATTTATTAAAATAATAATTTTGGTCTACAAATCCAAAAAACGGGTTCGGAGTCGGTTACGCACGAGGAAGGGTTAGCACCCTCGATACACCCAAAATTGGTACCTAATTGAATGTCCTGATGTCGAAAATTTGAAAAGATTCTAGATTACGATCCATTTACTTAATATATATTTGGACAGAATCATATTGGATGCCGAAGCTTCTTATTTGGAAGAAATAAAATGCCGTACTCAGTAAGTTAGGGCACAACATCTTATATTCTTGAAATTAGATTCACCCTTCGACATTCAATATTCATACATTTAAAAATAAGAAGGATATTCAACTATTTGGGTCAAATGAAAAATCGCAACCCAGTAAGTTAGGGCACTATTTCTCAAAATTCCCGAATACGGAATATTGCCTTTGTTATTTTGAAATTCTTATCTCGAGATGATAAAGTATCACACCCAGTAAGTTAGGGCATAATATCTCAACTTCTCGAGAATAAGTTTTTTATTTATTTAGAATTATGTATTTTGATTTAAAAGAGAAAAGGATAATCGGTTGCTAGGTTTTAACAAGAATAATCGGAGCTCAGTAAGTTAGAGCACGATTTTTTCGAAACTTCTAAACATGAGCATTACCTTATTTGGGAAACTTTTGAATAAGATTTTAGAATTGACTCAAAATGCTTTTATTAAATCACTATTTAATAATGATAAACAAAAATATAATATCGAACATGGAATAATAATACATGAATACAACTTTATACAAATAGATGACAAGAAAAATAATATGAACATACAATTCAAGATATACAATAGCGATGATTTAGCAACACGACATATTCAAAACGATATCATCAATCAATGTCGCATAGCAAACTAATAGAATATAGGACAAACTTTGAATGATAATAAATGGATTTAAAGTATAAATATTTGAAATCGACAATTTTATGAAACAATTTACTAAAATCAACATAATAATTTTATAAATGAGTCTACGAGATAACTATCATGTAAGAAGAAATTTAAAATATAATGTTCAAAACAATTTAAAACCAAATACACTTATTCAAAGAAGTTTAATAAATAATGTATATATACAAGTAATATAAAATTATTTGAAATAAATAAAATATAATTTAAAATAAGATCTTTAAATGAATAATTATATATTTATATAAATTTAAAAACAAAATATATACATATATGTAAGAAGGAACTCATAAAATAATGTGAAACTAATAATATATACATAAAACGAGATAAATTTAATATAAATTATGTATGTATATATATAAAATAATAGTATGTAGGAGTTTTAAGTTAAAATTTATACAAATTATTAACACAAAGAAATAGGAAATTTTGAAATCAAACATTTGTATGATAAATAAATAAAATATACTTAATTGGATTAAAAATAAAACTACCAGGCTATTTTATAAATAAATAAAATCATTTAAATAAGCATAAAGACTAAACTGAAATGCGCATAAACTACTAGAGACTAAACCTGAAAATATTTCCATGGTTCAAAATGCAGCACTTAGATAGGTCTAGATTGAAACAACGCACAAACAACAAGGACTAAATGCGAGATTTGTCCATCACTATGGAAGCGCGCGGGTCCTAGGTATACCGGTTGGGTCGAAATCGGGTCGTCTAATACTGTGTCATTTTGAGGCTATGGAGAAAACCCCAAACGACTCCGTTTCTTTAATGTGGGAAATTTTCTTTTAAAACCAAATTAAAAACAAATCTGTCACCCTCTTTTTTTCAAAACGGAACCCTAGCCTCATTTGTTTTTTTCTTAGCCGAAACCAGCCCCGATCTTTGCATTTGAAACACCGCCCGACCACCAAAGCCTTGACAATCGGTCGATTAGCGGCAGACTCAGGCTGTTTCAGTATTTTCGATCTCGACGGCCGCCTTTACTCCGATTTCAATGGAGAAAGCCATACCATCCGTTCGTCTTTCGAAGGTAAGTCCCTTCTTTTTGTTTTTATTCGTGTGTAGAAAATAGAAAAGAAAAAATGTTATTGAAATAGATAAAAAAAACAATAAGAAGATGAAATCGAGAAAAACCTTTGAAATTCTGTTTCTGATTTTTTTTCTGTCTCTTTTCTTTTGTAAAAGTTCTGATAACATTATTATTTTGCATGATTTCTTGTATTTAATTAGGTGTATTTTTGAATTAATTCCTGCTAATTTGTATTTTTGTGATTAAATTCTTGTCAGGGACGCAATTGATCGGAAACATGCTGAAAATGGCTAAATTGAAAGAAATTCATGGAAATAGGGCCAAATCAAGAAGATGGAGAAAGCCAAGGACTCATCAAGCAATTGACTTTGTAAAAGCCAAGAATAGGAAATTCTATTTTTAGTTTATTTTATTTTTATTTATTTATTTATTTTTTTATTTTTATTTAAGATTTTATATTAATTTAATTAAACCTATTTTTAGTAAATTCATTAGTATAAATAGGGGTTATTTGTAATTGGATAATCATCAATCAATTCTCTCTTTTCCTATTCCTATTTGGAGTTGTTTTTCTCTCTTTTCCTATTTCAAGTTTGAATAGGATTTCTTTTATTTTTCCTTCAAGCCAACGTCAACATTCTGCCATTTTCCAATCCAATTGTTGGTTTTTCCAAAATTGGTTTAATTGCCTTCAAAGCCCCTTCCCTTTTCCAATTTCCATCATCCTCTAGAAAAACCCAAACACTTTCCACCACCTTTAAGCATGAGTAAAATCATGCCACACTAAACCCCTTTTAGCTTTAAGCCAAATTAACCCCGTCAAAAACCCGTGAGATACGAACTCGAGTTATTCAATTCTAAATTTTCGATACTTATTATTTCTCCGGATTAAGAGTATGATTTTGTCAACTCACAAAGTCAAGTCGTGCTAAGTTGAAAAAGACGTCGTTTGAGTTAGTGTGATTGGACGTACAGTTGGGATTCCGAAAGGATCGATTATCTAATCAGTTTTCTGTGAACACATTGGCGTGCCAAGTGGGGATTGCTGTTTGGTTCCGTCAAGGGAAATAGTAACCGAATTTAAATGTCCCAACGTTTGAGGGCATTGGTTCGAGCTAGGCTCTTCTAGAACGCAAAGCTGCCGGAGTTCTAAACCACGAACGTTTCGTAGGTTGTTCGATCGGTAAGGGTTAGTTATAGGATGTTCCATAGCTGATTTACACAAGGAAGAGTTGATTCCCGAGGCGTCCTTGGTAGCCATAACTAGCTTATTGAAAAAGACGAGTTCATCTAATTTCGAGGATCGGGTCAAAGACGAAAAAACCCGCGCTTAAGGCTGAGCTAAGTTTTATCGATTTAATTTTATTTTTATTTACCTATTTAGTCTGTTACTTTTTACGTTTTTATTTTTTTGTGTTTGTTTCATGTTTAATATTTTACTCCCCCCCGAACGTCGCGGGCACGACAATTGCCCAGACATTAATCTGGTCAAGAGATAGACAAGTTTTTAGTATAACCAGTCTCTGTGGGATCGACCCTACTCCCTATACTGCTTAAATTTACAAATTAGGTGTAGGATTATATTGGTGGAATCGACAGCCATCATTTTGGCACCGTTGCCGGGGACTGGCAACACTTACAATTGTTCAAATCGTCTTCATGACCAGGTCTTCATCAGGAGATCTCGAATACGACCCAGAGATCGAGAAATCAGCACGAGTGCAACGAAAAGAGACAGATGCTCTCAAACGCGCAAGTAAAGAAGAAGTTCAACTAGGGCAAGGGATCCTAGAATCTGACGTTGAAAAGTTGAGCGAAGCAATTCGTGCAGAGGCAATTCGACGTGGGAGACAAGCCGAAGTGGTTGGACCTGAGACTGAACCACTTCTTGAACCAAAAGAAGTGAAAGGCAACCTTGGTGAACCAGAAAGGATGGCGAACCGAACCATTCATCAACTAGCCGCTGCTCCCAACGAGCAAACACCGTTATGCATCAACTATCCAACTAGAGGAATCCCATTCGAGCTGAAATCAGGCTTGATTCACCTTTTGCCCACCTTTCGAGGCTTGAAGAATGAAAATCCCCATACCCACTTGAGAGAGTTCCACATGGTCTGCTCAAGCATGAAACCACAAGGAGTACCCGAAGATGAAATCAAACTTTGGGCCTTTTCTTTTTCTTTAGATGATATAGCAAAAGAGTGGTTATTTTACTTACCCCCAGTTCTATCACAATGTAGGATGACTTATCTCGTGTTTTTCTTGACAGGTTCTTCCCCGCATCACGAGCAGCTAAACTTCGGAGGGACATAGTGGGAATTCGCCAAATGGATAATGAATCGCTCTACGACTATTGGGAGCGGTACAAAAAACTATGTGCAAGTTGTCCTCAACACGGGTTGACCGAACAATCACTTCTTCAGTATTTCTACGAGGGATTGCTCCCTATGGAAATGAAAATGATCGATGCTGCTAGTGGATGGGTGCTTATCAATATGACTCCTTAAAGGGCGAGAGAACTGATATCCACCATGGTAGTAAATTTCCAACAGTATCGGCCGAGTTCGGAACCCACAAGATGGGTTCAACATTTCATCTTTAGAAGATAAATTGGATAAACTTACCAATGTTGTTCAATCTTTTCTTACAGAGAAAAAGAATCCGACACAACTGTGTGAAATTTTCGCTGCATCTGAACTTCCGACGGATTAGTGCCCAATCCTTAACGATAATTCAATGGCACATGTTGATGCTGTTGGAGGTTTTCCAGGACCCCCTCAAAGACGTTATGATCCTTTCTCCAACACCTACAATCCTGGTTGGAAGGATCACCGCAACTTGAGTTACGGAGGTAATCCTCGCTATAATCAATCGTACCAACCGAGACCTCTGCAACCACCACAACAACAATCCAAGCCAAGCACATGTTTAGAAGCTAATGTGGAAAGACTTGCTACCGATGCTGCAAAATATCAACAGAGGACAGATGCATCAATACAAAACTAACTAATCAAGTTAGTAAACTGTCGATGGCAGTTAGTCACTTAGAGTCTCAAGGTAAATTATCTTCTCAGACAGAGCCGAATCCTCGATAGAATGTAAGTGCAATAACTCTTCGTAGCGGAATGGTTCTGGAAACAGTGCCAGCCAAAAGTCATGGGCAAGACGAGGAACGAGAAGAGAAAATGGTGAATCCAAGAGCTAGACTGGAATCAAAAATTTAGAAACCAGTTATGATGCCACCTCCTTTTCCAGGGAGACTTGCAAAAGATAAAAAAAGGAGAAAAAGGAAATTCTCGAAACATTCAGGAAGGTGGAGGTAAATATCCCTTTACTCGACTCTATCAAACAAATCCTTGTTATGCGAAATTCCTTAAAGAATTATGTTCTAGCAAGAGAAAGTTGATAGGCAATGAAAGAGTAAGTGTTGGAGAAAATGTCTTCGCAGTACTGCAAAAGAAGGTTCCTCCCAAATACAAGGACCAAGGTATGTTTGCTATATCTTGTGAGATAGGCAATGTAGGCATTAAGAAAGCTATCGTAACCATTTTTTGATAAAATAGAAAACGACGCGGTCGACTCGATTTTTGAAAAAGAAAAGGAAGGGAGTCGCCACCGGTCTTTATTTGGTGTGATCGGATCACCTTTGTTTTAATAAAACGTTTAATTTACTAAAACAGTGCTTTTTGGTCCACAAACTTTGATAAAATGGGTTCGAAAGTCGATTACGTGCGAGGAAGGATTAGCACCCTCGACACACCCAAAATCGGTACCAAACTGATTGATTGATGTCCTATTTGTTGAAAACTTTGAAAGGGTTCGAAAATACAATGCTTTTTATTTTCAAAATTTGAAGGCACTAAAAGGGACGCTAAGACTCTCTTATTTTCGAAGAGATAAAGCATCATGTCCAATAAGTTAGGGCGCGATACTTTAGATTCCTGAAACTAAGATTTTAGAAGAGGATCTCCCATCCTTTGTCGAACGAGAAATCAAAACCCAGTAAGTTAGGGCTTATTTTCTCGAAAAGCCAAATTAGGAATATTGCCTCTATTGTAGAAAAAAAGAAACTTATCTCGAAGTATCTAGATGTCGAGTCCAGTAAGTTAGGGCACAACATTTCGAATTTCTGAGAACATGTATTTTATTCAAAACTTGTATTGCGATTTAAAGGGGGTATTCCGTTGTTTAGATTAAACGAGAAAAATCGAAACCTTGTAAGTTAGGGCTCGATTTTCTCGAATCTTTAATACAAAATATCGATTATTATAAAACTGATGCATTGAGAAAAATTAGTGAGAAGCAAATGATAATAATATGGTAGAAAGTACGATAAAATAATGGTAACAATATAAGATGCTCGAAAACAAAAGATAGTAAGGATAATAAGCAAAAGAATACGAATAATAGGATTTAACGAACAAATAATAAGACGTATGCACATAAGGGAGATGGTAATAATAATAAAATATACACATTATGAAAAATGATAATATGATGACGATAATAATAGTATATTACATAAGAGATATGACGATGGTAAGCATATTATAATAACAATAGTGACATGATATATGAGAAATATAATGGAAAATAAATATATACATTATATGAGGCAATAATAATATAACAATAATAGTATTATAGTATATACAAGATATAATAATGGTAAATAAACATACATTATAGGAAGAACAATAATACCATAACAATAACGATAATAATGTAACTAATAATGATATGCCAACATGAATGTGAAGGATGATAATAAAATAATAACATATTAACAAGGAAGATAATGAAAATAATAGAAAGTACAAAAGGAATAAATAACAAACACAAAAGAAAGAAGAAGAAAAAAATATACAAGTGGTAGTAAAACAACAACAATAATAATAATAATAATAATAATAATAATAATAATAATAATAATAATAATAATAAAATGATATAAAAATAATAATACTAAATAATAGTAAAAAGAACAAAAATCGTAAATTAACTAAAGAGGGGATCGAATTGAAATTAAAACGAAATTTTGGGGTTAATTAAAAACGTAGAAAACTTAATTATAAATTGCTAAGAAGCTAAAAGTGAAATTAGCCCCTCCGACTAAAACACGCGGATCCCCTTTACGGTACGGGTCGGATTCGGGCTGGGTCGCCTTAAACGGCGCCGTTTTGGTGCTGGTAACCCTAGCGCGAAACGACACCGTTTCATGTCCATCATAAAATCCAAAATTTCTTTTTTCTAATCCATTTTGCAGCCCCTCCTTTCAAAAACAGAAACAGAGAGAAAATTTCCTCTCCTCCTTGTTCGTGCCCAACGGTTGGGCTTCTCACACCGTTCGTCACGCCATCGCGTATCTGGTGGCCGAGGTCGCGCAAAAGAGGCCCTTAGCCCCATTTCGAGTCAGATTGAAGGCCTAGCCTTCTTGGCTAAGAACCCGAAAGAGAAAGGTCTCCTTTCTCTCCCTCCGTCGTACTCGATCCCGATCGTGAAGAGAAACCTCCGTCGATGGACCACGGGGCGATGACATGGCTATGGGGTAACTCCGGTAAGCCCCTTTCTCTTTTTTTTATTATTTTATTATTTCATTTAAAAATAATTTAAAAAGGAAATACAAGATGAATGGAAATAAAAGTAGAAGCAATATTGAACAGTCGAGAAAGGAAAGATTAAAGAACCACCTTTTTCTATTCGGTTTTCCTTTTCAAAATGTTCACAAAAGTCCTATTTTTTTTATTTCCAGAAAAAAATCCCCTTATTACATTGCTTGGATCGGCTTTATAGCCCAAATATGCTACTATTTTCTTTCTGTCTTTTCTTCTTTCTGTTTTGCAGGCGCAAGTGGAGCAATTGGAGGGCGTTGCTGGTGCTTTGATAGTGGCGGTGGGCAGGTGGAGCAGGCCTGGCGCAGAGGGCAGTGGCCTAGGCTTGCGGCGCTAGGGTTTTCAAAAACCCTAGCTTGCTGAAAAAAATGGGCCTGTTGGGCCTTGTTGGTTTAGGCTTATTATATTTTGGGTTTGATTTTGTAGGCTTAATGGGTTAGGTTTTAATTGGGCTTCGGGTTTGGGTTTAAAATAGGCCAGGTAAAATCTGGTCTTATAATGCCCTCTTTGCTCATTGTCGTGTGACAAGAATGGAGCAAAGACTTTCAAAAGGCCCATTTGCCCGGCTCGCTAAGCCCGACTTCTTTTGTATCCTCATTTTGTCCATCGATCTTGTTGTTTTGATCCACTCTATCGCTGCAACTTCAAAGGTATAGGATTTTTCGTTTTTAATCCGCTCACTGCGATTTGCTCCTGCAACATCAGGAATCGCCAAGTCTGCTATCCTCAATCTGGTCCCTACAAACTCAGGGACCACCAGATTGATGTCTTCGACCTGATTCCCATAACTTCAGGAATGTAAAATCCGCTATCTTCAATCTGATCCCTGCAAACTCAGGGATCACCAGACTGATGTCTTCGATCTGCTTCCTGCAACTTCAGGAATGTCAAATCCGCCATCTTCAATCTGATCCCTGCAAACTCAGGGATCACCAGACTGATGTCTTCGATCTGCTTCCTGCAACTTTAGGAAGGTCAAATCTGCTATTTTCAATCTGATCCCTACAAACTCAGGGGTCACTAGACTAATGTCTTTGATCTGCTTCCTGCAACTTCAGGAAGGTCAAATCTGCTATTTTCAACTGATCCGCAAACTCGCACTAGATCGATGTCTTCGACCGCTTCCTAAACTTCGGGTCAAATCTGCTATTTTCAATCTGATCCCTGCAAACTCAGGGATCACCAGACTAATGTCTTCGATCTGCTTCCTGCAACTTCAGGAATGTCAAATCTACTTTCTTCAATCTGATCCCTGCAAACTCAGGGACCACCAGACTGATGTCTTCAGCCTGCTTCCTGCAACTTCAGGAATGTCAAATCAGCTATCTTTGATCTGCTCCACTGCAAACTCAGGGAGACAGGATATGCTATCTTTAGTCTTTGATTTGCCCCGCTAGGGGACAACATCTAAAATCTTTGATATTGCTACATCGTTCTCTGGGGAATTCGTCCTGTATAATTATTTTTACGTGCTTATGCTTATGCAAATAACGAGGATGTCATGATAGGAATGACTCAAATGCTCCTAACTACGTGTGTTATGAATGCAGAATGATGCTTTTCCACAATGATTATGATGCACTGATCGCAATAAATCGAATGCTCCTACTTAAATGGTATCATGGAGGACATTTGCATGAATGCAGAATGTCATGATAATGATTCTTTGTTAAAAATGTATAAGGATCACGATGCGATGATTGCACGCTCCTAATGATGATGAATGGATGTAAAATGAAATGACCCCTTTTTATGCTTAGGGTTGTCACTGTTCGTCGTCCACCAGAGTTGAACAACCCTGATATCTCGCTCTTGATGGTACCTTTTCCAGAAACTCAAAGAAACAATCATATTTTTCTCAAACAATTTGCCCCAATGTGACTTCAAGGCCCACTCTACGGTACCTACAAGACTTTAAGGCCTATACCATCTTCAGATCAACCCATTGTGCCTTAAGGGTATAAAATTGTGTCATCTTCAATCCATCCCACTACGACTCAGGGGTGTAGAATCCATGTCATCTTCAGTCAATCCCACTACGACTCAGGGGTATAGAATTTGTAAATGATTTGGTCTGTTGCACCTTTCCATTCCTGTGGATCGTGATTAGGTGTGCACGCATGATAGTTGCATGGATACAAGATCATTTTTTTTTTGCGAATGATTCCTCATTCATACATCGCCCTTTTTTCATCGAGATGGTACTGCTGACGTAATACCTCATCATTTTGTTCAATCACCATTTTTTGACAAAATCCGAAGAGATAGCCTCAGTTCAGACTTTTCCTCCACCATTATTCCTATCCCTTAAACTCAATAAGTTTTAAGCAATAATCCTGTTTCAGGTTTCGGTACTACTTAGAAGTTTCCAGAGTAATATGTGAAACTCTTTTTTTTGTGAAAGTGTCGTTAGTCCATTAATCGTTATTTCAATGCAAAATGTTTGAAAGAGATCATAACTATGGATAAGAACAAAGTTAGTTAGGAGCATAGCTCGAAACAAATGGGT
This sequence comes from Gossypium rotundifolium, assembly GCA_025506655.1. NCBI lineage: Eukaryota > Viridiplantae > Streptophyta > Magnoliopsida > Malvales > Malvaceae > Gossypium > Gossypium rotundifolium. Next base: position 89,426,270 of record CP106727.1, read on the forward strand.
TAAGCAAAGGTAACAAGTGCAATCAGGAAGGAAATTTATTGGCAGTGTATCTTGCAAGGTAAAAATAGAAACTAGGTGCCCCAGATATCACAGCTTGAGCTTCTCTGTTCAAACTTCTTGAGGACCATTTTTGGCTCAATATGTGTTTAGGGGATCCAGAGTACTTTGTCGATGCTCCAAGACGCAACATACTTCTTCATTGTTAACTGAAGCGTGGTAAGACTACCGTATGCCTTACTTTTGATCAAAATTTAAGCTACCCTTCTTGGGTTTTCAACTCAAATCCCCTTTGATCCCAAGGCGCCCTTTGCGAGTTTTCGCCTCAACCTCTCTTTTTCCTTTTTTCTTTTTTCGTTTTTTTTCGTTTGTTTTTTTTTCATTTTTTTGTGTGTGTTTTTTTTGAATCTAAACTCACCGGATTGGGCAGGTCCTTGCCATCCATCTTGATTAGTATCCATGTTTCCCCAGAATAAGCCTTCTTTGCTGCATAAGGCATTTACTTTTCCTTTTAGAGTCCTTTTGAATACGAAGAACCCTTCCTAATGCCAGGTCTTTCTCCTGAAATTCTTTTGAGCGAACATTTTTGTCATAAGCCCATATCATCCATTTTGGTACATTCGACCACAGTACTTTCAATCAAGCTTCTCATAGATATTCGCTTTACCCAACCAAATCAAAGCTTGTGAAAAGGAATCTTATCTTCCAACAATTGTTTCCTTTTAATAAACCAATGGGAAAGATGCCCTGAAAGTCCCGCCAACTTTTAAGAAACCTAGAAGGTAAATGGTAACTTCTCTATGCCAACCTTTACCGCCTCACCATTTTTCAAAAATTTTGAATGGTTTTGGCTATCTTCTTTGACCGATGTGGTGTCGATCTTTGGACGACTATAAATTAGTGCCAACACGCTTTCTTTCGGCATTCTTTATCGCCATTCTCTCTTTATTCTTCTTCTTCTTCTTCTTCTTTTCTTCTTTTTGAATTTGAAGTTGAAGTCGACGATTCGACTTTGTAATTTTGACATGTGAAGCGACCTTTACCCTCTTGGTAAGGTAACCAAAGGCTATCAATATGAATCGATGTTGGCTCAAAGCTCTTGAGGAGACTGGCTTGATAGCGTCCATGCCTCACATATAGGAATTCGTGTTTCAGTGGCCTCAACGTGTCTGGCTGTGATCATGCGATAATGTCTTGCCTTATTCTTGCGGTGAGCTAAGCTTCCATCTTTATCTCCCTCGTTGGGTTGTAGTGTCGGCTGACATTTCGCGAGGTAGGATCTGCCATTTTTAACAAGTTAGGAAATAAGTTGCAATCTCTGTCATCTTCTAAGTCCTTAGATCCTTCTAGACACATATTTCACTAGAAAGGGAGTTTGTAACAGCGTCGCTCATGTCATTGATATCTGGGACCCATCGCCGGTATGAAAGCAATTTCTAGAGAATGAATGATTATTTATGAATGAAGAATAAAAGAATATTCAATGGAAAATAAAAATATTAGTTCAAAAAGATGCATTTTACTGAAATAGTAATTCAGAACACGAGCCTATTTCACAAAAGAGATCTTATTGCTTCTAGGCTTAAAGTAATAAGTATACTTCATACATTACTCTAGGTAAGCTTCTAAATACTATAGGAATTTCTTCCACAGTCTCATTGCTCAAAATGCTCCCAGGTTCATGCTTCTGCTTTTAGTGCGTCGCCTATCTCCACAACACCCATTTTGACAAATTTTTCCACCAACTTCTTGAAAGTCATGCAATTTTCTCTCAATGCCTGTAACCCCGCATGATACTCGTGACCGGACATTTAGGTTATACCATTTTGGGTATGGAGGTTGCAGTGGTTTTATATAATAAGGAGCTACAACATGCATATCAAATAAGTTTTGGTATAATTCCCTATACGTCATGGGAATAGGAGTGAACTGAGGTTTTTTCGAATATGCTCCTAGATTGGGTTTTTGCTTTGGGGGGACCAGTGATGTAACTTCCTTCTTTGGTCGGTTCATCAGAACGGCTTGAATAACCCTTGGTATACACACTCGTGCTAGCCACATCCTTATCCTTCCTCTTGGGGCTTTTGAAGCCCTTCTCCCTTTTCTCTCCTCTGGTAGGCCAAAAACAACACGGTTGACTTGCTCATTACTAGGGCTCCTCAGAGAATTCCAAAGACCAAGTATCACCCTATATTAAGATCCAATAATGATAGGTACCCCACGAGAATACGCGCCTGGTTGAGTCAGGGTACTTATTGGGGAATAAACGATGTCTTCATCATCATCTACATTGTTGGCCACTGGGTCACTCCTTTTTTCAAGTCCTCCGGCTAATAACTGAGCTAGCTAGCATTTGCTCTCGCATTTCTTGTTGAATTTGGGACAATTGCTCTTGCATCTGTATTTGCCTTTGCTCTATCCTCACCAACCTTTGTTCCATGTTTTCCAGGTTAACTGAAACATTTTACCTAATTAAGGTCCTTTTTGTAAAGGTCTAATGCAAATGAATGCAATGTAATACGCATGTAGTGCGAATGCATGAATGTAAAGAGGCATCGCTTCTGATCAACTTCATTTTAGAAAACTTTATTAGAAAACAAGTTCTTTTACATAAAACGGACTACTATATGCTTTCGTCCTAAGCCCTAAAGGTTTTGATTTCCCAAGTAATGGAGTTAGCTCTTGACTATGATCAGACTGTAGCCCATATTTTATGCTTAACATATCCACCTGTAATGCCAAAATCTGTAGACGACCAGCTATCTCTTGAATCTGAACTATCATTTCCCTCATGAGGTAATCTCGACTCTTTAACTCAATGATCATAAGAATGATAAAGTTCTTCTTTCCAACATTCCTCTCTCATTTCAAGAGGCTCGATCCATGATTCGAATTGTGTAATGCTGATTTTAACTACACTTCATTTCCTCAATCTTGTTCAAACTTAACTTCAACTCGATTGCAGAGTTACAGCTTCGAGAGTAGTGAGGAGACTATCCCAGCTTAGCATCAGTTTTTCAGAAAAGTATTGACCATTTACTCTAGCTAGCGTCGTACTCCGAGGGATTCTTCCGCTTCCATGGCTCATAAAGATTAGAGTTTTTCTAGACGAAGAAGGAATTGCAGAGCTCCAAATAGTTTAGATTGTACCTGTTCAATAGCTTTTCTCATTCTAACCACAGATAAAAGTCATCTATTCTGGTTCATCTCTTTGGATCTATCAAATGGGGTCAATACAAATTCCTTTCACTTCTTCACATGAATCGAATCCCTTACAATGTTGTTTGGATCACAACGATGAGCCAAGAAGTTCACAACAACCTATCTTTCCATCCTAGATGGTTCCACTAAATCTAATGCCCATTCTTCGGAAAGAAATTTCCATCATTGCCCATTGGTACTGACAGAATACAATCTTCGACTTGGGTGAAATTAGCACTGATAGAAACGTAGCATTGGCTCGGCACTATGGTTGCTCCCTTGTGAAGCATTGGATAAGGCTTTCATTATTTCCTGAGACTTCTATCTTAACCAAAGAAGTTCTCTAGTTAGCGCTTTGTCAATTGCAAATACATCCAGGAATGGAGCTCCAAAGGAATGTATATAGGTTGTTTCGGCTCTCCGACATTAAAGCATGGCAAGTCTTGCAGAGAAGCATGACTGTATGTTGTGATGGTTGACAAAATGATTATAGACAGTAACTCTAGATTCTCAGCTTCACCATTAACTTTTTTTCCACACTTTTCTCCTTCAATGAAAATGATGGATCTTTGCACAACTTCTCGCTCAATCCAGTGATCTTGTACTCGTGATTGGATGGGCTGACTTTTGTCCACAGGTTCTTAAAGCTTTGCTTAGCCATGGTCCAGTCCAGGATCCATGGCATTCTGATTGGCAAAGGATCCACAACCGGGCTAGGACGAATATCAATATTCAGAGAAAGGCCTCTTTGAGTGGCCATGAAATTTGAATGGAAGCCTCTATTGCCAAGGGCACCTCTTCCAATGTCTGTGAAGCTGTTCTGATTATCTTGAAAGATTGGCAAACCAGTAGGCATCCCTATTTCGCAGCATGCTATCTTAAAATGACATCTATCACCCTCAATGCTTCTTGAGAGTTTTCATATTCCTGTCCGCGCCAAGCATTTTGAGTTGCTCGCATGGGTGTCTATGCAACAAAACTGATTTGACCAATAAGGCTGTTTAATTCTCTTTCTCTCTTGCCCATTTGAGTCATCATGGACATCAGGTCTTGCATTACTGTTGTTTCTGTTAGATGTAGCATCCTCAAATACAACTACAAACTCATGCTTGTTATTTGGAAGAGCACCAACAGTAAATAAACTTTTCTCCCTGTCGTAAGCAAAGTCCTTTTCAGCCAATTCATTGTCACAGGTCTCTTGCCCTCTGCCAATCACTTTCCTTCCAACACCCTTACCGTCTAAAGGATGACCACCAGATTTTAGCACTGCCATATTTCCTTTTGCTCAAATGGATCCATACCCTTCTAACTGCCTAGGTTCTAACTATATGAACGACTGCATTGTCTTCCACTTTATCAAGGAATCCGTTTTCCATAACCAGCTTTCTAACTCAAAATTGACCGTGAATCGATACCTCCATAGAAAATGAGATGATATGCACGAAAAAAAAATACAAAGAGTTAGTATCGCAAAGTATAAAACAAGTGAAAATGAACAAACACCTACCTAGGTGACCACTAAGGTTTAACGTAGTTCTATCTAAGGTGGGCTCCTAGGGTTCACTATATGTGGTTTTAGTTCTATAGTTGAGGTACCTGAATCAGCAGATTCCTCGGTCCTCACCCATTTATAGGCTCATACGGACCAAGTTCGGTTCAGGGGAATACATTTCCCTATGGCCATGCGAAAGTGAAAACTTCACGAAGACATAGGTACATATGTATCTCGAAAGTAGTCCACTAGCCCATGCGGAGGTGAAAACCTCACGAAGGCATAACTTCTCGCTCCCACTTAAAGGTGTGACCACAATGGTCATGCAATGCAATGCCAAAGTATTCAAGAGATCCAATATAACATTGAAAGTACATTTAAAGAAACATGAATTCCGAAACCATTTTCTAATTTTAATCAAAAGGACAATGATCAATCAATCTATGGCCTGGCTCTCAACGAATAAGTCCCCAGCAGAGTCGCTAAGCTACCGTAACCATTTTTTGATAAAACAGGAAACGACGCGGTAGGCTCAATTTTTGAAAAAGAAAAGGAAGGGAGTCGCCACCGGTCTTTATTTGGTGTGATCGGATCACCTTTGTTTTAATAAAACATTTAATTTACTAAAACAGTGCTTTTTGGTCCACGAACTTTGAGAAAATGGGTTCGAAAGTCGATTACATGCAAGGAAGGTTTAGCACCCTCGACACGCCCGAAATCGGTACCAAACAGATTGATTGATGTCCTATTTGTTGAAAACTTTGAAAGGGTTCGAAAATACAATGCTTTTTATTTTCAAAATTTGAAGGCACTAGAAGGGACGCTAGGACTCTCTTATTTTCGAAGAGATAAAGCATCATGTCCAGTAAGTTAGGGCGCGATACTTTAGATTCTCGAAACTAAGCTCGCCTTTTAAAACTTGGTTTTATTTTAGAAGAGGATCTCCTGTCCTTTGTCAAACGAGATATCAAAACCCAGTAAGTTAGGGCTTGTTTTCTCGAAAAGCCAAATTAGGAATATTGCCTCTATTGTAGAAAAAAAGAAACTTATCTCGAAGTATCTAGATGTCGAGTCCAGTAAGTTAGGGCACAACATTTCGAATTTCCGAGAACATGTATTTTATTCAAAACTTGTATTGCGATTTAAAGGGGGTATTCCATTGTTTAGATTAAACGAGAAAAATTGAAACTCAGTAAGTTAGGGCTCGATTTTCTTGAATCTCTAATACGAAATATCGATTATTATAAAACTGATGCATTGAGAAAAATTAGTGAGAAGCAAATGATAATAATATGGTAGAAAGTACGATAAAATAATGGTAACAATATAAGATGCTTGAAAACAAAAGATAGTAAGGATAATAAGCAAAAGAATACGAATAATAGGAATTAACGAACAAATAATAAGACGTATGCACATAAGGGAGATGATAATAATAATAAAATATACACATTATGAAAAATGATAATATGATGACGATAATAATAGTATATTACATAAGAGATATGACGATGGTAAGCATATTATAATAACAATAGTGACATGATATATGAGAAATATAATGGAAAATAAATATATACATTATATGAGGTAATAATAATATAACAATAATAGTATTATAGTATATACAAGATATAATAATGGTAAATAAACATACATTATAGGAAGAACAATAATACCATAACAATAACGATAATAATGTAACTAATAATGATATGCTAACATGAATGTGAAGGATAATAATAAAATAATAACATATTAACAAGGAAGATAATGAAAATAATAGAAAGTACAAAAGGAATAAATAACAAACACAAAAGAAAGAAGAAGAAAAAATATACTAGTGGTAGTAAAACAACAACAACAACAACAACAACAACAATAATAATAATAATAATAATAATAATAATAATAATAATAATAATAATAATAATAATAATAATAATAATAATAATAAATAATAGTAAAATAATAATACTAAAAATAGTAAAAAGAACAAAAATAAATTAACTAAAGAGGGATCGAATTGAAATTAAAACGAAATTTTGGGGTTAATTAAAAATGTAGAAAACTTAATTATAAATTGCTAAGAAGCGGAGGGGTTAAAAGTGAAATTAGCCCCTCCGACTAAAACATGCGGATCCCCTTTACGGTACGGGTCGGATTCGGGCTGGGTCGCCTTTAAATGGTAACCTAGCAGAGAAATTTGTCCATCATAAAATCCAAAATCCTTTTTCTAATCCATTTTGCAGCCCCTCCTTTCAAAAACAGAAACAGAGAGAATTTCCTCTCCTCCTCGTTCGTGCCCGACGGTTGGGCTTCTCACTCTGTTCATCTCGCCATCTCGTATCTGGTGGCCAAGGTCTCGCAAAAGAGGCCCTTAGCCCCGTTTCGAGTCAGATTGAAGGCCTAGCCTTCTTGGCTAAGAACCCGAAAGAGAAAGGTCTCCTTTCTCTCCCTCCGTCGTACTCGATCTCGATCGTGAAGAGAAACCTCCGTCGACGGACCATGGGGCGACGACACGGCTATGGGGTAACTCCGGTAAGCCCCTTTCTCTTTTCTTTTATTATTTTATTATTTCGTTTAAAAATAATTTAAAAAGGAAATACAAGATGAATCAAAATAAAAGTACAAGCAATATTGAACAGTCGAGAAAGGAAAGATTAAAGAACCACCTTTTTCTATTCGGTTTTCTTTTTCAAAATGTTCACAAAAGTCCTATTTTTTTCATTTCCAGAAAAAAATCCCCTTATTACATTGCTTGGATCGGCTTTATAGCCCATATATGCTACTATTTTCTTTCTGTCTTTTCTTCTTTCTGTTTTGCAGGCGCAAGTGGAGCAAGTGGAGGGCGTTAGTGGTGCTTTGACAGTGGTGGTGGGCAGGTGGAGCAGGCCTGGCGCAGAGGGCAGTGGCCTAGGCTTGCGGCGCTAGGGTTTTCAGAAACCCTAGCTTGCTGAAAAAAATGGGCCTGTTGGGCCTTGTTGGTTTGGGCTTATTTTATTTTGGGTTTGATTTTGTAGGCTTAATGGGTTAGGTTTTAATTGGGCTTCGGGTTTGGGTTTAAAATAGGCCCGGGCAAAATCTAGGTCTTACAAAAGCCATGTGTGATTTAGGGGCTTCAATTAATGTTATGCCTTATTCTACTTATAAGTTGATTAATGTAGGTCCTTTGAAAGAAACAGGAGTAATAATCCAGTTGGCGAACAGGTCAGTCGTCTATCCCGAAGGACTGCTTGAAGATGTCCTTTTTAAAATTAACGAATTAGTTTTTCCCGCAGATTTCTACATTATCAATATGGAAGATAATAATTTGACTAATTCGTCTGATATTTTACTTGGAAGGCCGTTCATAAGTACTGCAAGTGAAAAAATTGATGTTCGCAGTGGGACGCTGACAATGGAATTTGATGGCTAAATCGTGAAATTTAACGTCTATAAAGCCACGAGTCATCCTAACTCACTATTAAATATTTCTAGCATCGATATTTTAGATTGTTTAACTAAGTCTTATTCTGAATATCATGATTTTGATGAGTTAGAAACTATCCTTTGCAGAAGCATTGACATGGATGTTTTACGTCATCTCGAGGAATTAGCCGTCGTTGAAGATCCGTTGCGAGAGATTGTCAAACACTTAGAAACGCAACCATCATTGACAAGCCAAGGTAATCCATTTGAACTATTACCTTCCCAAACTAAAATGTTGCCTTCGGTTTTGCAGCCACCAACTTTGGAGCTTAAAGAATTACCAGACCACCTTAAGTACGTCTTCTTGGGAGAAAAAGACACCTTACCGGTGATAGTGTCAAGGAAACTAACCCAAGACGAGGAGGAAAGTCTAGTCCGAGTGTTGAAGGATTATAAGGAAGCTATTGGCTGGATGATAGCCGATATAAAACGGCTAAGTCCATTAACTTGTATGCACAAAATCTCCATCGAAGATAACACGAAACCAAAGAGAGATGCTCAAAGGCATCTTAACCCGCCCATGATGGAGGTAGTGAAGAAGGAGATCCAGAAACTGTTAGATGCTGGAATGATATACCCGATTTTCGACAGTAATTGGGTTAGCCCAGTTCATGTCGTGCCCAAGAAAACTGGCATGACAGTGGTGAAAAACTCATCCGAGAACTGGTCCCTACATGAGTCTAGAATGGATGGAGGGTGTGCATCGATTACAGAAAATTGAATGCAGCAACACAAAAAGACCATTTTCCACTTCCTTTCATCGATCAGATGCTAGAACGATTAGCTGGTAAGACTCACTACTGTTGTCTCGATGGATATTCAGGATTTTTCCAAATTCCAGTGGCTCCGGAGGATCAAGACAAAACAACTTTCACGTGTCCCTTCAGAACGTTTGCGTATAGATGAATGCCATTTGGACTCTACAATGCTCCGGCCACTTTCCAAAGATGCATGGTGAGCATATTCTCTGATTATGTCGAGAAAATCATCGAAGACTTCATGGATGACTTCACGGTATATGGTAACTCTTTTAATAAATGTCTCGATAATCTTGCTAAAATACTACAAAGATGCCTAGAATTTTATCTTGTTTTAAATTATGAGAAATGCCATTTCATGGTTGAAAAAGGGTTACTTTTAGGTCATATAGTTTCATCAGAAGGAATTATGGTCGATAAGGAAAAATAGATATTATTAACTCATTACCTTACCCCACATCTGTGAGGGAGGTTCGTTCATTTCTTGGCCATGTAGGATTTTACAGATGATTCATGAAAGATTTCTCGAAAATTGCGTGACCACTTTGCAACCTGTTACAAAAGGATAAAGAATTTGAATTCAATCAAACTTATAGAAACGCGTTTGACGTGATGAAGGAGAAATTGGTCTCTGCTCCCATAGTGCAGCCACCAAATTGGGACTTCCCGTTCAAAATTATGTGTGATGCTAGTGACCAAAGTGTGGGAGCTGTTCTTGGCCAAAGAATAGGGAAAGAGCCTCATGTTATCTACTATGCTTCAAAAATTTTGGATGCTGCCCAAAGCAATTACACAACCACCGAGAAAGAACTATTAGCTGTTGTGTTTGCTTTAGATAAATTTAGATCTTACCTATTAGGAACTAAAGTAATTATCTTTTCTGATCATGCAGCTTTAAAGTACTTGATAGGTAAGAAGGAGGCAAAACCCCAACTGATCAGGTGGATTCTGCTCCTACAAGAGTTCGACTTTGAGATACGAGATAAAAAGGGATGCGAAAACCTAGTAGCTGACCATTTGAGTCGATTATCGATTCCAGTAGATGACACACCCTTGAAGGACAACTTTCTAGATGAAGACCTGTTTGCAGCACATACGGTTCATCCTTGGTATGCAGACATAGTAAATTACCTCGTTACAAGTACTATTCCTTTAGATTTATCAAGGTCTAAAAAAGATAAGATAAAAAAGGATGCGCGATATTACATTTGGGACGATCCTTACCTTTGGAAACATTGCTCAGACCAGGTAAATCGACGGTGAGTAGCTGAAACAGAGGTACAGTCTATCTTAACTTTTTGTCATTCTTATGCATGTGGAGGACACTTTGGACCTAAATGCACTGCACACAAAATTCTCGAATGTGGGCTATTTTTGGCTGAACATATTTCGTGATGCCTTTTTATTTTGCAAAACATGTGAAAAATGCCAAAGAGTTGGCAACCTTGGTTGTCGAAATGAGATGCCCCTTGCTCCCATTCATATTTGTGAAATTTTTGATGTGTGGGGCATCGACTTTATGGGTCCTTTCATTTCTTCTTTTGGTAATTTTTATATACTCTTAGCTGTTGATTATGTCTCTAAGTGGATAGAGGCGAAAGCCACTCGTAATGATAATGCTAAAACCATGGTTGACTTTCTTAAAAGTTCCATTTTTTCCAGGTATGGCACTCCACGAGCGATAATCAGTGACAGAGGAATTCATTTCTACAATAAGCTCATAGGTGCACTGATGGAGAAATATGGAGTGACTCAACGAATTGCCATTGCTTACCATCCACAAACGAACGGAAAAGCCGAAGTGTCGAATCGAGAGATCAAGTCCATTCTGAAAAAGACAGTCAAACCTAACAGGAAGGATTGGAGTTTGAGACTAAATGACGCACTTTGGGCTTATAGGACAGCTTACAAGGGACCAATAGGCATGTCACCTTACCGACTCGTTTTCGGTAAACCGTGCCATCTTCCAATCGAGTTAGAGCACAAGGCGTTTTGGGCAGTTATGCAATGTAATATGGAGATGGAGTCTGCAGGAAAATATCAAAATTGGACATCCAGGAACTCGAGGAAATTAGAAACGATGCATATGAAAATGCTCGAGTTTATAAAGAAAAAACAAAGGCGTTTCATGACAATTCATCACTCGGAAGCAGTTTTCAATAGGACAAAAAGTTCTCCTATACGACTCCACCTTAAAAATTTTTTCTGGTAAGCTTCGATCCAAATGGATAGGACCATTTATTGTTACTAATATATTTTCTAATGGTGCAGTGGAAATTCAAAGTGAAGAAACACGAAGGTGCTTTAAGGTGAATGGGCAACGACTAAAACCCTTTTTTGAGAATTTTCAAACGCACACAGTTGAGGAGATTATTCTCGATGAGCCCAGAGTTTGAATAAACAAGTCGTCGAGCTAAAGATGTTAAACAAATGCGCTTTTTGGGAGGCACCCCAAATTTCTTTTCATTTATTTTTAAGTTTTAATAATTTAGGGTGTAAATAAATAAATTTTTACTTAGTTCAATTGATTTGACATTTTCAGGAAAATAATGGAGAGAATGAATTTTTCCCAAGAATCAGGAAATAGTGGTGGCGCAGGCACGACATGCCAATAAGGTGACAATTATTTACCAAACAAAAAAACTCAACCTTTATGAAATACACATTCAACCCATCTCACCTAACCATATATATAAAAAAAAAACCAATACCCAATACCCATCCATTTTATCCATCAATTTATACCCAAAATACTAACCCAACAACAATAACCCAATAACCTAACCCATTTTTCCCAATCACCCAATAGAAAACCCCAAACCCAACACAAAACCAAAACCCAATACCCAATACTATCCATCTAACCCAATAAGCACCCAAATGACCCAACACCTAACCCAAACAAAAATCAAAAGAAAAAAATAATAAAAGAAAAGAAAATAAACACCCAAACCCCCTAACCCTTTCATCTTCTTCATCTTCCTCAACTCTCAAAAAAATAAAAACCCTAACGCCCCAAGACGCCGTCGCACGCCGAAGCCGCCACCATCAAAATTTTCCTCTCCCCTTGCCGACATCGAACCTTTCCCTTCACCCCTCCCTCTCACCTTTATTCTCCTCCACCACGTAAACAACCCTCCACCGCCGTTCACCTCACCCATCGTCACCATTATACTCCCCCACTACCATAATCCCGTCGGTCGGCACCCAACCCCCAACACCACCCTTCTCCTTATTTTCTTTTCTTTCTTCTTCCTTCCCTACCAAAACACCATCTTCCACCACCCTAAACACAACACATTCGAACTCCCCCACCATCAACCATTTAAATTAGGCCAAAACAATCCATTTTTGGTCATTGTTGCAAGTCGCCGCCATCGACCACCGCTACTGCCACCGTGTGTCACTACCGTCATCACCGTTGTCATCGCACAAGAATAGTTTATTTGCCACGTTAGCACGGGAACAATGGTTCAAACGCAAAACCAAACGGCCAATGACATTCCGATTCCAGTTTCGCTCAACCAAAATCGTCATCATTTTTCAGCACCTCCATTCGTCAATTTAGACGACGAAAATGTTCCTCCGCAACCTCCTCCACAATAGCAGGCTGGCCCATCGAGAACCCGACGTCAATGAAGGCCAACCCCGATCGAGTCAGACACTTCGGGTATTCCCGAGGAAGTCGGGACCTCTAACGATAACGTCGAAGCTACCCCTACCGTCGACGAATGAATCTTTCAACGCCAAACCCGAAGTCATTGACAATCGACATGATAGCCATTGATATCCCCAAACAGCAGTACTGAAGCTGCTGACGAAGAAAACCCACCTGACTCGCCAATCGAGCACATTCGACCACCTCGAGACGGCCAACGCAACAGGCGTAGTCGTGCCAATACAATTCCAACGAAAAGTTAACTTTGTGGGTTTCTCGATTTCTCGACATCGAAACATCAAACACGATACGATGCCATCCGATAATGCTCGCTCCTGGTCTGTAAGCAAATCGATTATCCTACTCTTGAACTTTTAGATATGCATGATGCTGTGCTTCATTATTTTGATGCTATTGGTTGGACTTTATATACTAATATTACATGTAGTGCATATTATGAATTAGTATATGAATTCTACACAACTTTTAGCTTTAATATTAATGCTTTGCAAACTGTTGAAACACGAAATATTGTATGCTTTCGTTTTCTTGGAAAAGACTTTCGGATGTCAATTTCTGAATTTAACATCGCTATGGGTTTCATCGGTCGTGATGATATTCAGTCCGATTCTTATCATTTTGCTTTGTTAGATGTTTCGAACGACTTTGATGCACAACATGTTTATCGTGTTTTAACTAATTCTGATCATCTGCATAATCCAAAGACCACAAAAGACTTGTTGGTGCATGAACCTGCTTTGAGATATATACATCAATTTTTAGCATTTAGCTTTTTCGATAGAAATGATGCATCATCTGCTTTGACTAAAACTGAACTGTTCTTTTTGTGGTGCATACATTCGAGATTTAAAGTCAATCTAGGATATTGGTTTGCACGAAATTTCCATGCCTTTTTGCATTACAATCATCCCCTTATACTTGGATCATTTATTTCATATTTAACTTCTCAACTTTTTTCTGAAATTGATTTCTCCACTTTCACATGTGCATATAGTATGAGCAGCCTAGACAAATATTGTTTAGATTCTATGGGATTGCTTGTCGGCACCCCTACTTCATGTTATTTTGTTCCTCTAGGTACAAGGACTACTTGCGAGAATATGGTTTTTCGCCAACGCCCACACATTGACATGAGAGAGTGCGAAGAACAACCTCCATCTGTAGAGGATCGTTTAGGACGAATCGAGGCAAGGCTTAGAATGATGGAAACTCAAGTCTCCACAATTCTTGATATCCTACAAAACCATTACCCCCAACATCGATAAAATCATTGAAGAGACACATGGGGAGTATTCTGAACTTTTCCTCTTGTTAATTTGAGCTGCTGATTTTTGGTATCTATAATATGCACGTGCTTGAGGACAAGCATAGAATAAGTAGGGGGGATGAATATATATATGGATATAGTAAGTATGCATGGATTTTTGTTGCATGTTTCTCTCTTGAATATGTTCGATCTTGCATTGAATTCATTCAACAGTTTATTTGACATTGAGCCTATAATCTCATACTTAGTCAACTTGGACAATTGGGCAATTTTTTTTTCTAAATGCTCAAGTATATAGATTAATCGACACTTGTGTTTTAAGGTTGATGTATGTAGCTAGATTTTCATGAATTGATTGTTTGAATAAATATTTTGCATAAAAAAAAAGAGAAGAAGAAAAATGAAAATATAATAAATAAATAAATAAATAAATAAATAAATAAATAAAGGCTCAAGTTATGAGTGAAAGTTTTGAAAACGTGACCGGATTGCGTAACCGGGGCGAGGTGCTTGGGTTGTCATCTCGAATCGCGTAAAAAGGTTCGAGTGACAAGTCGACAACTTAATAACATTCCGCTAACAGAGCCCAATAATAAAGACTGCTTGAACTGAGTAATCGGGATAGGGTGCTTGGGTTGTCATCCTAGTTCGCGTAAAAAGGTTTGACCATGTCTAGTTTATTTTTCTAAAAGTATATTAATAATGCCTTGCAATTTATTGGATCCAAATTCTATTTCATGAAATTATCTAGTTCGCATATGTCAAATTTTATGACACTTGTCTTGTTGATTAAACTATATGTTATGATCATTTATTTAATTATTTTTGCCTATGTTGTTTATGTTGAGTATGGATGCAGAAAAGAGGCTCGATTTTTAATAAATTGTAGAATTGATTTTAATGTTTGAACAAACAACATGCTTGAGGTCAAGCATGAGCTAAGTAGGGGGATTTGATAACATTATTATTTTGCATGATTTCTTGTATTTAATTCGGTGTATTTCTGAACTAATCCCTGCTAATTTGTATTTTTGTGATTAAATTCTTGTCAGGGATGCAATTGACCGGAAATGAAACACCCCAAACCCGGCCCACAAGTCCTGACCGAATCTGGCATGCTTCTAAAGAAAATTCATACGAACTTGTTTGAAAACTTTGCTAAAACTTATGTATATTATTTTTATTTTTTGAAAACTCTTGATTTGGGTTGGGCTCGAATTAAGAACCCGTGTCGATAAGGTGTTAAAAACAATTTGATATTTATACTTAAGAAAAATTTTACTTATAACTTTAATATGACAAAAATTAATCATACTAAGAACCTTAGTAGCACATATAAACAATTTAATACTGATGGCCTTATTACATCAAATGAAAACCCGAAATAATTCAAAACTTGGAAATTTTAAAACTATAAAAACATAATATAACAATCGTCGAATTGAGCATGGCCACCCCTGAGCTTCTCTCGACCCAGTCCATTACTGATCATCACCTGAAAAATAGTCCCACAAGGGTGAGTCAAACAGACTCAATGTGTACAACCAACACCAAACTCAAATAAATTCAGGCATATCAAATCATACATAATCGTATAGCATTAAATAAAATGATGCAATCCCAAACCCAAGCCTAGTTATCCATCCGCTACACATCACCCGTACCAACCATCACACTGTGGGGACTACTAAGTCAACCCTCCATCCGCTACACACCATCGAAGGCAGTCGCTGCAGTCGACGTGCTCATCGCCCTTATAAAATTCGTGGCATAGCCACCAGATACATACTTTGTGTCATGAGACACCATATTCAGATATCGTGGTCTTAGGTCACCACATTCAGATATCGTGGTCTTAGGTCACCACATTCACTTCCCCTTTTTCATAATAACCCATATGCCCATGTCATACAAAATCATGCAACATAATGCTTTAGGCCCGATTCCACATTCTTATCATATTCATATTCATGGCATAACAAGTCTTATCATACTCATAGTAGGAGTAGGAAAACGTACTGAGTACTTAGTACCATTACATGGTACCTTAACCATAATCTTACACTTTTATATTAGCACATATAATAAATTAAAGCCGTAAATCTATCGAGATTTAGTGTGGGGTTCACACCTGATATACTTATCGAATTTATTGAAATCTCGAAAACTCATTCTATTGCTTTAGATCTTTAATTCCTATATTCTACCAACCCTAACATGTTAGTAAAAGCCATTCTATTATAAATCCAAATCCTAGTAGGATTGTTGTAATCAAATTCTTACCTTGGTGCCGATTGGATTAAAAATCAAATCCCAAAACTTTGAAATCCGTCTACCTTGTATTCGACCAACATTAGATCACCTAAAGGATTAGTTTCGACTTTCTAAACAAATAAGGAATAGACTTAAAACATCAAATATGGCCTTGGTCGATTGTACTTATGCACTTACCTTACGATTTTCAAATCCCGAAAAGTATCCTTTGCCTTAGGTGTCATCGAAATTCCCATGGTTACATGTTAGATCAATTTCTAACATTTAAACACATTAAGAATGGCCTATGGCGAATATCATCTTACCTTGAATCTTAAAAATCCCGAAAGATCTTTTCTTGAAGTCGACAACACCTTTGCTTGGATTCCACAGGATTGGCTAGATGATAATAGGAGATTTGGCTCCTACTCCTAATAGGAATAGGATATTCGGCTATTTTAAGGAATACAAGAGGAAGGGTATGATTCTTTTGAGGGTTTCGCTATCACTCTTATTGACGGGCATTCGACTTTCAAAGAAATAGAGAGATTTGAGGTTGAATGAAAGAAAAGAATGAGAGGTGTGAGT
Source organism: Gossypium rotundifolium (assembly GCA_025506655.1). Lineage (NCBI taxonomy): Eukaryota > Viridiplantae > Streptophyta > Magnoliopsida > Malvales > Malvaceae > Gossypium > Gossypium rotundifolium. Next base: position 89,442,976 of record CP106727.1, read on the forward strand.
GGGAAGAAATTCGGCACAAAGAAATTTAAAAGATATCAAAGATGATTACTCCCCTTTATAAAGAATTCTACTACTATATCCTTGCTATTATCAAACTCTTTGATAATCTCCTCTATTATCTCCTTAACAAATAAAATAAATTAATCCAACATTAATCCCTTATCAAACTCCTATATTATCTCTTATCACCTATTTAAACCAAAATAAATAAAATAAATCCTTATTTATCTCTTCTTCATCTTGCACAAAATAATTAAATCAACAATTATCCTACTTGAATAAATAAAACAACAATTATCTATTATCTACCAACTTAAAATAAAATAATCATCAATTATCCTACCTTAGCCAAATTAATAGGAGAATTAAGCTCAATCCTTCTTCAATTGAAAGTCCAATTGCCGTCAATTTCTTCTCACCCTTCTTCCTTGACGCCAAAGCAAAAATAAAAACACTCTCATGTGCTTCCCACGTTACTCGAACACGAGACCTGCTTGGCCCTTTGACGCAAGTCGCAGTAACGTCCCAAGCCACTTTGTTCTTTGGCTCCTTTTGTGTCATAAACTCCCACACTTCCTTTTAAGACCTCCTTCCTAGCTCTCCCTTGTCTTAACGCCAAAAGCAAAATAAAACACGCCTCCTGCCGCCAACAAGATTTGAACATGAGACCTACTCCTTGCTCCACAGATAACGCCCAAGCCACTTTGCCAAGGCATTTTTTGTGAGATGACTCACGCGAATTTCTTTTAAAACCTCTTTCGCCAGAGCCTTTTGGCGCAAAAATAAACGCTCCTTCCTGCTTCCTTCGCAACTCGAACCAAGGCCCTTATCCCCACTACACATGGCGTCCATTGCCACTTTACCACATGATTTCTTGTGGCATTAATTCCCTAAAAATTCCTTTAAAGCCTCCTTAGCCCAGTTCCTTTTGGCGCAAAAATAAAAGTCTCTAATGCTTCCCATGATACTTGAACCTCTTCCTTCCTCCCACCTATGACATCATGCACCAAGGCCCTAAGTGGCGCCTTGTAGCCACTTTACCAGGCCCACTTTCATGTCCATAAACTCCTAAGATTTTCTTTAAGGCCTCATTCGCCTAGTTTCTCATTTTAGACTTAAAATCCAACATTTTCCCAAAGTTTTCCCCTTCATCCTTGGGTTCTAAAAACTCCTAAAACATACTCAACCACACTTAAAGCCTACTAACACTTGAGTTATGCTTCAAACGCATAACCCCTAATTTAGGATATTACAGGAAACATGCTGAAAATGGCTAAATTGAAAGAAATTCATGGAAATAGGGCCAAATCAAGAAGATGGAGAAAGCCAAGGACTCATAAAATCCAAGAATAGGAAATTCTATTTTTAGTTTATTTTATTTATTTATTTATTTATTTTATTTATTCATTTATTTATTTAAGATTTTATATTAATTTAATTAAGCCTATTTTTAGTAAATTCATTAGCATAAATATGGGTTATTTGTAATTGGATAATCATCAATCAATTCTCTCTTTTCCTATTCCTATTTGGAGTTGTTTTTCTCTCTTTTCCTATTTCAAGTTTGAATAGGATTTCTTTTATTTTTCCTTCAAGCCAACGTCAACATTCTGCCATTTTCTAATCCAATTGTTGGTTTTTCCAAAATTAGTTTAATTGCCTTCAAAGCCCCATCCCTTTTCCAATTTCCATCATCCTCTATAAAAACCCAAACACTTTCCACCACCTTTAAGCATGAGTAAAATCATGCCACACTAAACCCCTTTTAGCTTTAAGCCGGTATTAACCCCATCAAAAACCCGTGAGATAGGAACCTGAGTTATTCAATTCTGAATTTTCGATACTTATTATTTCTCCGGATTAAGAGTATGATTTTGTCAACTCACAAAGTCAAGTCGTGCTAAGTTGAAAAAGACGTCGTTTGAGCTAGTGCGATTGGACGTACAGTTGGGATTCCGAAAGGATCGATTGTCTAATCGATTTTCTGTGAACACATTGGCGTGCCAAATGGGGATTGCTTTTTGGTTCCGTCAAGGGAAATAGTAACCGGATTTAAATGTCCCAACGTTTGAGGGCATTGGTTCGAGCTAGGCTCTTCTAGAATGCAAAGCTGCCGGAGTTCTAAACCACGAACATTTCGTAGGTTGTTTGATCGGTAAGGGTTAGTTATAGGACGTTCCATAGCTGATTCACACAAGGAAGAGTTGGTTCCCGAGGCATCCTTGGTAGCTATAACTAGCTTATCGAAAAAGACGAGTTCATCTAATTTCGAGGACCGGGTCAAAGACGGAAAAACCCATGCTTAAGGCTGAGCTAAGTTTTATCGATTTAATTTTATTTTTATTTACCTATTTAGTCTGTTACTTTTTATGTTTTTATTTTTTTTGTGTTTGTTTCAGGTTTAATATTTTACTCCCCCCCGAACGTCGCGGGCACGACAATTGCCCAGACATTAATCTGGTCAAGAGATAGATAATTTTTTAGTATAACCAGTCTCTGTGGGATCGACCCTACTCCCTATACTGCTTAAATTTGCAAATTAGGTATAGGATTATATTGGTGGAATCGACAGCCATCAAGTTCTATTTTTTTTACAATGGTTTGTTTCGGTTTATTATAGTCGAAATCAGAAAAATTAAATAAAATGGAAAATACAATTTTGTTTTCTTGTTTCTCTCTGCTGCTAGTTGTTTGTCGTTTTCACAGGTACGATAGTGATGTGGCGATAGTATGGAGGTGGGCGATGTGGCGGCTTGCGTGGTTTGTAGCGCGTGAGAGGGGCTTGCTGTTGGGGCTGTGCGCGGCATTGAAACATTCTTGAGACTCTGCTAGGGTTTTCTGATTGCTGAAATTATTGGGCTATCCGGGCTCTTTAGATTTGGGCTGCTGTAATTGGGCTTAGGGTTTAGTTTTATTTAAAAATAATTGGGCTGAAATATTTGGTTTTGTGTAATGGACATTGGACATTTTAATTGTTTTTTTTTTTTTGTGTTTTTTGGTTTCTGTTTTGGTTAATGTTTTGTTTGGCTAATGGGCTTGGGCAAATTTTGGGTCCTACAGTAACAACCAATTCAAATTAGATCTTTCTAGCATATACATCTCACCTTATGATCTTACCGTATAATACAGTTCAAAATAGAAGCAATCGAAGTAGTTCAGAATTATAGAAACACAAACCGTAAACTCCGAGCTATGCGTTGATGGCTTTGTCTTTTCCTTTCTTTTTCAAGGAATCTGGGTCGACGTTTGCTATAGATTAACATAAACACAAAAATTCATCAATATACTACAAATTTGCACTCAATCACAAATTTAAACAAATTTACATTTTATTCAATTTAGTCCCTAAAACTGAAACTAACATAACTTTTAATCTAGAACTCATATTATCAAACCATTTTCACTATAGTCCTTCTAGGACTTTCTATTTTTCATTTCTAACACAAATCTTTCTAAATTTGTGGAGTTTAGTCCCTATTAACAAAACTATCAATTGACTTTACAATTTATTCCTTTTTTCACTTCTACACTTAAAATCTATCAATTTAGTACCTAAAACTTCAAGAAACTATTAATGGCATCTTCCACAAACTTTAATAGTTTAAAAATAAACACACGGGTAAGCTAGATTAAGCTCCTCGAATTCCAAAAACATAAAAATTACAAGAAAATTATTAAATTGAATTAACCAGTTAAAGCTCCAAGTTTGAAGACCTAAGGATGGACTTATTCTCCCTAACAATGGAGATTTTAGGCATGAAGATGAAGAAGAGAAAGTAATTTCTCTTTCTTTAAAATTTTAATTAAAAAAACTTTATAATTTAAAAAATCACCCACTAGCCATCACCATCCACAATCAAAATTATAGTGGTTTAGTTACCATATAAGTTCCTTGACTAAACTCTATTTAAAGTTCACACTATCAATTGGACTTTTACAATTTAATCCCTAATCCTTAATTAATCACTAATTCGATAAAATTACCTATCCAAAATTTAATTCATTTAAAAAATAACTCCATAATTATTAAATAAAATATTCACAGTCTTAGTTTACAAGAACGTGGTCTCGAAAACGTATTTTTCCAACACCATTGAATTTTGAGCCATTACAAATTCGACATTGCCTTTTCAAAAAACCATTGCTTTAACTCTCAATTCTTTTTTATATAATTCTAACTTATTAATGCTAACAATCTACAATAATTTTTCTTAGATGCTACTTGATTGAATATGCTTAATTACTCAATTCTATTTATAAAGCTAAACTTAAGTTTTAATTGATATATATTAATTAAATGATAATTAATATATTAGAGTTTTATTCAAGTAATAACTCTATTTTACATCAATAAAATTAGTACAATTAACACAACATTTTCACGTTAAATTTTAAGTAATAATTGTAAATTAAATTATAATTATTACAAAATTTTCCTATATCTTATGCTTAGAGTTCTACTCAAGTAATAACTTTATTTCAAAATTAGCACAATTTTAACTAGTAAATTAAATTAAATTATAATTATTTTAGTTAATTTAGTAATATAATGGAAAATAAAAGGTATTCTCGCCGATTTAAAAGATTTTCCTTACTTGTGCTTATATATTATAGATTAGTAAGTTTATATTTTGGTCACTCAACTTCACAAAGTTAAAGATGGTCATTGAACTAATTGAAAATTTTCATTTAAGTCATTGGCTATTAAAATTGCCATTGTATGACCTTCTCCGTTCGCATCACTAGCATCCCCAAACCCTACCATTCACTACTAGAATCGGTTATGTTAGTGAAAATATTTTGACTTAGAATAAAATAGTAAAATTTATTTGCTCTTGAAACCATGTTCTTTTGAAATTATAGCCACATGTTTAATAATTCCATATTTGAATAAGTAAGTAAAAAAAATATAACCATCTTCACATAGTGTTTCAATTTAAACAAATCATAATAGAGTTAATAATAAAATGATACGAAATAATAAAATAAATCCTTATTACAACCATCATTTAAATGAAATACTTAATATTTATTATAACCAAAAACATCTTCTTGCATGGGCCACCATGTGTCCCTCCGATCCGGTCCATCTCATGAATCACCGAAATGTTAGGAAAATAATTGGGTGAGTCCACAGACTCAGTGCATAACCACAACACAATTTCCCACACGTATGGGCTAGGCCCAATACCAAACAATTCACATAGCAAGTCATGCACATATGCATCTCAGCCCAACCCACAAACCAACCGTACTCCAACCTTGGCAGACTCCCTGCCTAAGGCCGTGGATACACCACCACTGATCACATCGTGATCCTTAAATCTTACCTCGGCAAACTCGCTGCTCGAGGCCGTGGCTGAGCCACCGATCAACCAAAGTGATCCAACAACATATTCTGCCTACGGTGATGCACATAGCCATCGACTGCCGAGATGGGCACCAAGCCAACATCTCCCTTGATGAGGCACACAGCAACTCATCAAGCGCTAATGTAGCCGGAGCTATCATTAGACCACGTACACCTTGTGTAAACTTCCTCCTTCATTGAATCAAGCCCCACCTCATGCAAATATGTAGATGCTACATGTTAAGTCATCGTATCACATAAGTATATAAAAATATATATACATACATAAATACATCACAAATAATCTTACCATCACCAGTTCTCATCACTTAAGCCATTATAATCGGCTTCCACACATAATACATATGTTTAATAGTTAGCAAGCAACCCGAGAAATAGTGCGATGATTACGCACCTTAATGATACAAATGATCAGCTCTCGAAATATCACTTGACCAAAACTCTGCCGATACTCCCTTTACAACATCCTTACCTTGATGAATCGGACCTAAGAGTCCTCCCTACCGCTCCTCCTTGCTGGTTACACAAGAAAGAATCACCTTATTAGGACCACAAGAATATCCGGCCAATTCCATGCACCAAGACCACACTTTGGTTAACGAAATACACAAAGAAATAGATTAACAACATAATCCTTACCTCCACCACGACTAGAGAAAGGACCCAAAAGTTCCACCCTTGCTTAAGATTCGGTCAACCACTACGACAACAAGGAAGGTTTCAAACGGAAAAGTGGAGAGAAATAAGTAGGAAAATCGGCTAGGTGCCCTTGAAGATTCGGCCAAAGTGCATAGGTGAAGAGAAGGAATGTTTTTAGCGTTGGTAGAGTCTGGAAGAAAAATGGATGAAAGCTTTAGAAGTGTAGGCTAAAAATTGACAAAAGGTTCAAAAGGAAAACAAGAAAAAAGCTGCCCATTAAATAGCACATTCGAAGACTTGCTTCCCCTTGAAGAATCCTAATTTGGTACCGCCACCTATGGCCTCTTAATTCAAATTGATTTGAATTAATCAAATCTCTAAATTCACTCCCATCCAATCAATTCAAATTTAAAAAAAAAACAAAATAAAACCCACTTTTATCCCATATCCCTCTTCAATTTAAAAGAATAAAAACATAGCAATTATCCTTACTCCAAAGAAAGGATAAAAGCTTAATCCTTTCAATTTAAAACCATGTGCCACCCAATTGCTTCAAATCTGCTTCCCAAAAAACAAAGAAATAAAACTCCAATGTGCCCCACTCCGTCAACCAAAGAAAAGAAGGAAAAATCCCCAATGACCTCCAAGGCTCGAACACACGACCTGGGGAACCAGCGACCATATAGCGTCCCCAGGCCATTCGACCTAGGCGCGGCTTTGTAACAAAAGCGCGCAACAAATTCTTTTAAGCCTTCCCAGCACTTAACGCCTGCTTGCAAAATATGAAAACTCTGCCTCCCTTAGCCTCGAACTCATGACCTTTACCCAGCGCCCTTACATGCAGCGCCACTCCGCCCACCTGCCTTTCATGTCCATAGAGCCCCAACAATTATTCATAAAGCCTTCATACTCGGGCCTAATCGCATATGAAAAATAAAAGCGCCAAGCTAACTGCTTGCCTCCACTCGAACCAGTATACCTTCTCCCCTTCAATAGCCAAGTGGCGACGCTAGCCACTTTGCCAAGCTCTTCCTTGTGCCAAAATTACCGAAAAATATACTTAAGGCCTCCCTTGGCCCGATTCCCTTCTTAACCCCCTGAAAATCAAAATTTTCCAAAGTCTTCCCTTTTTCTCCGAGCACTCTCAACACCTCTCAAACACATCCAAGCCTACCCAAAACCCACTAGAACATGAGTTATACCCCACAAGCATAGCCCCTAAATCAGGGTGTTACAAGCACTGACCAAAAGCTCTCACTCCTTTATCTTTTACATTTTATCTTTTTTTTTCCCCGTGAAATAACCTTGAACATCGTTAATATACGAACCAAAATCCTAGAAACTTTTTTCTCTTGTATCCAACACTAAAAGTTAGATTGACTTGGATCTAAGGTTCTTCCACTCATCGATAAGTATGTTTTATTATATCGTTTGTTGAATGATCGCTTGGAGTTTGTCTGTTGGGCTTAAAAAAAGACTTAACAACTCAGTGATTTAAATGAAAACTTTTAAATAGTTTAGGGGTTATTTTGTAACTTTTTGAAGTTGAATGACCAAAATGTAAACTTACTAATAATTTAGTGGTTTTAGATGCAGTTTACCCCATTGTTTATGCAAAGCCTATCTATGCTCATAACCTCTCCCCATCATTAAATCTTAGGAAAATACGCGTTTAAGTGTGCATGAACCCACGTCTTCCAAGTTCTTACAACAACAACAACAATGCCAATTGAGCTAAGGTTCAATGTGCAACTAATTTTCCATATTCATATCTTATCACATCCTAACAATGCTTTTTATAAATTTACTATTAACTGTATATAGGCGGGATGGGGTTTGTAATTCTTTCTACTTCTCGGGGTATTATGACAGACTAGGAGGCTCGACTAGAGGGAATCGGTGGAGAAATTTTGTGTTATATATGGTAATCCGTCCGGTATACGAATTGTATCCAAAACTCTCCATTTGTGCAAAAAAAGAAAAAAGAAAAAAGCATGGGTTGTCTAGTAGAACTCCTCCTACCCTACGGTAGTTGATACGTCAAAGAAGTTTTACCTGGAATAAAAGAACAACAAAATGGATTCATGAAGGTTTTATTAGCAAATCACTTCCACTCCGGATTCCTTTAGATAATGAAGATCTGATTTTAGATTATGTTTTGGGAGAGTTTTACCAACGTGGGATAGAGTCAACAAAAGTGAAGTAAGAGTATGGCACTCATTTAGTGAAACTTGCACCAAGCTTCATCTTTTTTATTTAAGAACCTTTCATTACTAAAAAGCTCCAAAGATTTCTACTTTACTGAAATTCTACCCAATTTTCCATAGCCCTTTGGATTTCATTATTGTCTTCCTAAGAATTTCTAAACACCAGTGATGACTCTTAGCACAAACATATGAACCACTTCCCATCTTTATCTCCAAAATTTGTATCAACAATTTTCAAGATCTTATCAAAAAATAAATTCACTCATAAACTGCTTGAAAATAGAATAAAATGATCACACTTTGGCATGTGTGCACCAAGGCTAAGAATTAACACAAAAACAATCAACAAACTAGCAGTGTGCTGCCAGTGTGACGTGTCGAATTGTAATATTTTTAGTGTTACAATGGAACACTCAAGTATTCTAAGAATCGAACACAAGAGAGTTGGGGACAGAGTGATTTTTAAGTGACAAGCATGCAAATAGGAAGTCTAGCTAACTATTCGCTAAATAATACATTACGAAAATCCATACTCAAGGGTTAATTACACTAATTGGCTACCTTAACACTAAAAAGGACCAAATTGTAAAATAATCAAAACTATGAAATTAACACTCCAATAAATTACAATGGTTAGTTGACTTTTATGTTAATGATTAGTATTTGGATTAGGAGTCTAAAAACCTTAAACTTCTAATTGGCTCAAATTTACCTTTCGGTCACCATTTTACCAAATTAGATGGTTTCGTTTAATTGATCTCTCGACCTCACCAAACTAACTTGGGATAAATGAGTTGATGCTCAATAGGTCTCCTCTCGTTCTCACCTATATGTATGTTCCCTTAGAGGCTTCGGTTCTAAGTTTTGAAGTTTATTCAATTTAGTCTAGTTTTTACAATGTAGTCCATATACCAAAAACTAACCAAACAACATTTCAATCAACCAAGCACCATAAATTTAGTTACCCAACATCATTTCCATGCAAACAACAACCCAATAAACATTCAAAGCATACATTAGATTAAGCATAAAAAGTAGGGATAAGAAAGCTTAATAATTTCTTAATGGATGCTTGAAAAAGAGGATGTAGGCAACAATGGAGGTGAGAAAATATCAACAAAGAATATATTTTTAAGCCTTAAAAATGAAAATGAAGTTAAGTTATATTAAAACCCTTGGGTGAAATTGAAAATACAAACTAAAGTTGGAGTACTAAAATGTAAATAACACCTAGCTACATTAATAACTAACTAATAGCTCAAAACTAGAAAAGTGATAAACTAAAACCTTAAAAAGATGAAGAAGAAACAACTACTTAGCTAAAAAAAGATAAGAAAAGTCTATGGCATAATGTTAAAGGTGACTCATGTAACGCCACAAACCCGGTCCGATAAACTAGACCCTAATATTGGGTATCACGCCCTAGTTCAAATGTAAATTAACTGTTTACTTAAATAAAAACTTTCTATTCCTAAAAAATACATAGTTATGAGAGCTTCGAATGGAGTTACTAAGTATAAATATAAATAGCACATGATTACAATTGCGAAGCATGGTTGTTAAAATTGTAGTGACGCCTATGTTTAACTCCCAAATCTAACATAAATAACATAAGATGTTAATTTATAACCATGTATTCAGGTTTGAAACCGCCGCTTAACTTGCTTTGTATGTATAATAGCCCCATCTCGCCACTCTTTTGGCGTAGTCCTAACATTGTCCCTCTAGGAGTAGACCCAATTCAGCTCAGCTAAAACATATGGAATAGCAATAAGTTCATGTGATTTTAGTGAGGCGAATATCAATTACTTGTGTTGTATTCAACACTTCCTTTATCGACCTTCTTATACTTATTCTTCAACTTAGCTCTGGTGTAACACCCTAAACTCGGCCTATACGTTACGACCAGATCCAGCATGTCACATGGAATGGTTGCTAAAAATTTTTAGGTTAAAAAAAACTTCGAGTTTTGTTGCTTGTAAGGGTTAGCATTTGCTTTTATGAATGTCAAAAGTGAGAACACGTTGCTTATTGTTTTAGTGATTTTATTATTGCTATTGTGATTTCCAAAACTTGTTTAAAACAGATTTTGGATTAATTGAGTTTTTGGAAAGGTGATACTTTGAAAACTATTTCTGAAGTTTAAGTGAAACCAAAGTTTTTGGGTTGTAAATTGTTCGTTAACATATTGGAAACAGTTATTAATATCTTTAGAAAATCCCGTATTTCATAATTAATAGATAATAATAACCGAATTAAAAACTAAAACCAAAAATAAATCTCAAAGGCCTTATTACAAATCATAAACCAAATTTTAAAATAAAATTTAAAATAAAGTTAAATGAAATTTACTAAAGTAGCGATGTATGGCCTCTCTGAGTCCACCTCGGCTCCCAAATCCTCAATGCTGGGCATTACCTAAAAAATTAAAGCGGTGGGGTAAGTTACGAGAACTTAGTGTGCAATTCCCCTTTCGAATAGAATTGGGCCTAAGCCCACGGAAACAAATTGGTCAAAGCCCATACAGAAACAAATTGAGCCGAAGCCCTATCAACATGGTATAACGGATAATGACTGTAATGCAAACCAACCTAGCCTAGTATTCCATCTGCTACATACCATCTGTATCCAACCTAACACACCTGTGAGGATTTCTACAATCAACCCTCCATCCGCTACACACCTCAATGGCAGTCACGCTGCTCATCGCCGAAATACGAAATGTGGTAGAGCCACCGAAATATGAAATATGTGGCAGAGCCACCGAGATATTTGGCAAGGCCACCAAAATACACTTCCCCGATCAAACATTATCCCTTTCCCATCATCATGTTATATCATCATAATGTGGTGAATGCATGCATATATCAAGGTACATCAGATAATCAGAACATACGTACAATCATACTAATTTATCCAAGTGGTATAGTCATGAATTTTACTTACCTAGTATATCTCCAATCTTACCCATTAGGGTATCTCAATTGCATTCCCATTAAGGGTATTTCGGCTTTTAGTCGACACATAGTATAACACAAACAAAACAAAATAAAGGTGGTGAGATTACACACTTGATTACACGAAGCACTATACGCTCCTAATCACCGTCACTCTCACTAGCGGGAACAACAACGATTTGCCTATCCCAAATAGATGTCAGCTCTCTACCACAACCCGACAAAAAATCCCGAATCGCTGGCACCTTACATCGTTTGAACTTGGGAGCAGAGAATATGAGTCCACTCCCCTCAGGCTCCTTTAACGCACCCTCCTTAGATCGGCTAGCACTCGCCTCCATGAAGAAAGTCTCGATCAGAAATCGTAACATAATGAGAAATGGTTGTTATCTAACAAGGGGTTTCAGCACTCACCACCACTTTTAAAATTCGAATGATTAAAGAGAAGAGAAGAGAGTTGCTTGATCTCCCAAAATAATCAGTCTTAAACAATGAGGAGTCGAACTTCCACAGATTCGGCTATGGCATGGTAAGAGAAGCAAAAAGAAATTAGACGAGAACTAGGATTAAGAGAAATAGCCACTTTGGCTATGTGCAACCTAAGACCGAAAAGAAGAGAAAAAAATCACGAACACTATACCTTACGATCTCAGTCGGATCAAATCAGCACACTAGAATTGATTATCAAAGAACACTCGGCTTCCCACTTCTACTATTCGGCTAGAAGCACAACACAGAGAAAACTACTTCAAAAGATGCAAATGGGACACTTCGGTTGATAGAGAAGTTCTAACGGAAGAGATGTGAGAAGAGGAGAAAGAAGCAAAACACAAAATGAGCAAAAGAGACTTACCTGAAATAGCTTATGACTAAATGACTGCTACCAAGAGAAGGCAAAAATGGAGTAGGAATATTTGGCACTTGACAAGAGCAGAAGAAGGAGGTAGAATATTTAGAGAATAAAGACAATAGCAGAAGTTTCAACTATGTGAACACTCAAGAGAGAATCAATTCAAAATGGCTACGGGAGGTTTGGCTATACTGGAGAAAATAAATAGTAGGAGATGGAAAAGAGAGGTTCGTCACAACTATATGAGACAAAAGAGAATAGCTTTGGTAAAGAGAAAAGTAAGTGTCGAAAATGCAAAAGAGAACTAAAATGCACCTAAAGAATTTCGACACAACACATCCAAAGGCTTCGGTTATGCTCCCTATCCCAAAATGCCGATTTTCCCACACCATATGAACCTCTAGCCAAAAATCCACCCCCACACACTCCTCATTTGGCCAGCTACTACCTCCCACTCCTCTCCCACAATTCTCTCCTTGATTTTCTCCCCCACTCACTCTCCATCCACCATTTGAAATGGTTGACCAAGTCCCACTCCTAAATCTCCTCTCTACCATCCATTTGAACCCTTTTAACCAATTCAACTTCACCTTGGTAGAGTCCCATGCCTACTCCACCACCTCTCCACATTGACACAAAAATAAAGCTCCTTGTTGTAGCAGATGGGATTCAAACCTCACTCCCCTTGCATGCTCCCCTGTGACGCCAACACCACTCCACCAAGTGCTCATTTATGTCATCAAACACAAATAATTATTCTTAAGGCCTGCTTCCACTAGCTCTCTCCCCTTATTCCCCAAAAGAAAAATTTTACCAAAGCTCTGGCTCGAACCCGAGCCTCCTAAGACTCCCAAACACACCTAAATAACCAGCTAAGTGAGTTAAATGCATGCAACAACACAAAAATGCTAGGCCCCTAAATTACTGGATGTTACATCTGGTGTATATCATTCTAGGGCTTTTCCTCCTTCATACCATGGTGTTGCACCTTACCCTGACATCATACCTTACATATGTTCCTTTTCTTATGCAATACTCGCGTTCATCACTTCATGTTCTCATGTTTTCCTTAATCAAACTTATAGTTTTGTTTTGTGTCATACTCTAGCAGATACTCTCCTAATTACTCTATTTATCCCTTGTTAGATATTTATTCACCCAAAATGCTGCCATTTCTATAATAGCCCGATTTTAGCTAAGTCAAAATAGTGGTTTCGGAACCACAAATTTGATGTCAATTTTTTTTAATATTGTTTTATGTGTTTATAGCATGTTATTATATATGTGTGAAAATTTCGTGAGCTAATTTTATCGTTTAATAGCTCAATTTGAGAAAAAAAGACTTAATCGCTTAAAATGAAAAAGTGTTGTTCTGTTAGCTAAAAGTGTTTAATAGCTATAGAAATTTATTTAATGTTAAGGCTCTTATGTTGTAAATGGACCATTAAAAGGGTGAGTGGACAAAGATGGCCATCCATTATGTGTTTATTAATGTTTATAACCAAGGGTATTTTAGTAAACTAGTAATTAAGTTATAATTTAGTAAAAGCCAAGCCAAATTCAATTTGATTCATCTTTGTTAATAATAGAAAATTGAAAAAAAAAAAAGGATCTAAGCTAGGTTGTTCCATTCGGCTAGACAAATTCAAGCATTTAGGTATGCTTTGAGTTCGGTTTTTGATGATTTCTATGTTTTTGTGATTGTTGCTTCGTGTTCTAACTAGCCTGTACCTTTAATTTTGAAACTTTTAAAGATTTTTAGATTTTCCATTGTTGAATCTATGAGTTCTTTGATGTTTAAAGTTGAAATAGGAAAGCTTGATGATAGTTTTACATGTTTTATTAAGTGATTTTTAATGAAATGCATTATAGGGATTAAATTGTGAAATGTGCAAAATGGTGGGGTCAAAATGTGAAATAAATGAAATTTTAGGGCTGCTAAGGACCCTATAGAAATTTGGCACTCATAAATTTAGAAAGAAATTGTGTAATTTGTGTTTTTATGTGATAATGACTAAATTGTAAAAATGTGGAACTTTAAGGGCTAATGTCTAAAAAGGCCTAAATATGTGTTTAAGGATTAAATTGAATGAATGAATGATTAAATGAGTTAATTTTTGAATACATATAGATTAAGAAAAGAGGAATCTGGAATTAGATCGGGGGAAAGGCAAAGTTATTGAGTAATCAATCCGATTCGTCAATTTCGAGTACGAGGTAAGTTCGTATGTGGTAATTTCATTACAAATGAATGTTAAATGCTTTGATATTGCATAAACTATGATTATGTGGTTACAAATAATGTTTGAATTGTGAATACAACTTTACGGATGTGTTTGATGATGAAATTGACAAGTGAAACTTCCCTGTTGAACCTTAGAAATAGTTTAGGATGCTAATGACATGTCATTAGGTTATGTGTTGGCTATGGGCCATGATATCGACACTTTAGGTGTAAGTGATACCTTGATTTGGCTACGGGCCATGGTATAGGTATTTTGGAAAGGACTTTCCATGATTTGGCTACGGGCCATGGTATAGGTACTTATCGATTGAACTCTTTGAGTATCCGAATTCTATTCCAAATGGTTCAACGGGTAAACAAATGGGTGATTGAGAAAAAGGTTAGTACAAGACGATACTGGTACGTGCAAAACCTTTTTGAATATTAAATAGAGAAAGTTCAAAGAGATGGTATTTGATCATGTTTTGAGACATGATAAAGGTTTGTAAATGATGTGTATATGATTTTGTTATGTATATTTGGTTGGAAATACATTTATTTGATTTTGAATTATTCACTTATGAGCTTACTAAGCTATGAAGCTTACTTTGTGTTATTTTCCTATGTTTTATAGAGAATCAAGGCTAGCTCGAATCCGGGAGTCATCGTGAACATCATTGTACTATCGGACATCTAAGTTGGTACTTTTGAATTGTACATATGGTATATGGCATGTATAGACTAGTTGTGGTATTTTGGTTGTGAATATAGCCATGAGAGATGGCTTGTATGTATATGTTTGTTTTGTATATATAGCCATGAGTGATGGCTTATTTTAGTATGCTTTGGTATGAATGTGGTTATGGTTTCATAATTACTCAAATAGTTATATTTTAAGTTTGGTTTATAATCTATATGTTGTGATTGAAGTTGATAATTTGAGAAGTTATGTGCATTGAGAATTTATACTTAATAATATAAGTGTTAAATGTGTAATTAACATTGATTTGGATATTGACTTTGATTGGAATGGATATGGTATGATTTGTGTACTTGGTTGATGGTTTTGGAATGCCTATTGTATAATGAAATGGTACCATTTTGGTTGTTTAGGTGAGCATGAGAAAGGGTGGCAAATTGGCCTTACAAATGGCCTATTTTTGTCCACACGGGTAGAGACATGGGAGTGTGTCTCAGCCATGTGCGACACATGGTCATGCTACACGGCCGTGTGTCCCCTGGTGTTGACATTGAATTGAAGTTAGTATGCTCCACACGGCCTCACACACGGGCATGTGACTGGCCATGTGGCACAAGTCAGTATACCCCTAAATGGCACACGACCTAACACACGGGCATGTGACTTGGCCATGTTGAAAAGACAGTATACCCAACACGATTAGCATGGCTTAGCACACGGCCTGGCACACGGGTGTGTGTGGTCATTTCGAAGGGCATACGGGCTAGACACATGGATGTGTGGTCAGTCATGTGACCTAAGTTTGTATGTATGCCTTGTTTTCACACGGCATGGGACATGGGTGTGTCTAGAATCGTGTAAGGCACACGGCCTATTCACACGGGCGTGCGACCCTTGAATGTTTGAAAACTTTCTAAGTTTTCTGAGAATTTTATATGTTATTGGTTTAGTCCTGAACCACTTCTAAAGCATGTTTAAGGCCTCGTAGACCCTTATAAGGGACAATATGGATATGATTGAATGGCATTTGAGTATGAGTGCATAAATGTATGAATTATGTCTGTTAAATGATGTTGATTGATCGATAATACCTCATAACCTTATTTTGACTGTGAATACGGGTGAAGGGTGTTACAATTTTAGCATTCATCAACCCTTGGTTGTTGTCTCATCAAAATCCTTTAACAGTTACCTATAGTTAGTAAATATTCTTTCTAAATTACACGACTAAGATCCTTTATTGAAAATATGCTCCCATAAGTTGGCTTATAACTTCTCTATCTACTTTTGATTCGTTATCCTTATTGGAATAAAATCTAGTATTCTACTTTACTGAAGTGCATTGATTCTACAACATGTAAATTACACTAATTATTCTTACGAGTCTTCCTAGTTGTGCCATATCCATTTATTTTATCGCTTACTTCAAAATTCAACCCCTTTAAGACTTCGTTGAACATACAGTTTCTTCTAGGTTCACCATTAAAACTTTTCCTTCATACTGTGCCATAAAGGCTTTTATTTTTTATGAATCATCACAGAGGCTCCCTTGCCACATTATGCCACAAAGATATTTCTGTTTAGAATTTTTTCCATGACCTTTCCTTCAGACTATGCCACGAGGACATTTCCTTTCATGAATCAACATAGAGGCTTTTCATTCAAGAGATTGCCACGATGCTTTCTTTTTTAGAGGTTGTAATATCCTGAATTAGGGGTTATTTGTGATTGTATTATTTTGCATGAGTTCGGATTGTTGTGTTGTTAAGTAAGATGTTATAGGGCTTAGGAATAAGCCAAGGGTAGCCTCGAGCTATAGGAAAAATTTTATTTTTAAGCTTTAGTTAAAGGGAGTTGAAGGAGCTAGGGGTTAAGAGTAATTCGTGGGGAATTTTAACACAAGTAACCAGTTGGCAAAGTGGCAAGGAGGCACTACTTAGGGATTTGGAAGGTGACGCCACAAGCATTGAAAGCGGGCTTAGGTTCAAATCCCATGGATGGACTTAAGGTGACTTTTATTTTTTTGCATTTATATGGCATGTGTT
Source organism: Gossypium rotundifolium (assembly GCA_025506655.1). Classification (NCBI taxonomy): domain Eukaryota; kingdom Viridiplantae; phylum Streptophyta; class Magnoliopsida; order Malvales; family Malvaceae; genus Gossypium; species Gossypium rotundifolium. The sequence continues at coordinate 89,459,969 of CP106727.1, forward strand.
GGTCAAACTCTAATTAAGGTAAGGTTGGACTATTGTCTTTTATGGTTAGTAGACTAAGGAATAAGGCAAGTGCTTATTTATGGTATGGTATCAAGGAATTTTGATAGGATAAGGGGACATAAGGCTTGAAGTATGGAGTGTTGTTTTGGAAACTTTTCTATGGCCATTTGACCATGAATGTAGCTGGTATAGTGGACTAGGGGGGTTGGCTTAATTCTGAATGTGATTAGGAGGAAATAAGGAGAAATTTAGGAGTGAGTTTTATTCAAAATTAGTTTAAATTGATGGCAAGAAGAATTTTGAGTGTGGAGGCCGAATGTGGGTCTCTTTTGGGTGATAATTTTCGGTCATGAGGGGGGAATAGCCAAATTTCCTATAAGAGGTCTAGAAGTTCTTTTTCAGTTCTCTTTTCTTTCTTTAGTATTCTCTTTCTAAACTTTCTTTTCACCCTTGCCATTGCCGAAATTTGCACCCTATTTCTTGACCAAAAGACGAAAGTTGGAAGTCATTTTTTGCATCTTTTTCTTTTTCTTGTTAACTTATTTTCCTTCCATTCACTTCCTAAAAATCAAAACCCATCCTCTCATTTGCAACAAAGCCGAAACCTCTCCACCTTTGTTCTTCATTGCCGAATTCTCCTAACTTTCATCTACACTTCTTTTCTTCTTCTCAACCTCTATTCTATACCTATTTTTGTGATAGCCGATTATCCCATCTCCATTTGGGAGTTCTTGCCGAATCTTTTAGAGCCTTTAGAGGGGAGGTGTCGATATTCCTTTTCATCAATCTTCCAATCAGTTTCGAGTATAGTAAGTATTTTCTTAGCAATCAAATTCTCTTCTTCTTCATTTAGTATGCCGAAACCAATGGTTGGCCTTGGTTTCTAAGGGATGGTCAAATGTATGAAGAGTCATAATATTGTGTTTCTTTTGTGTAGCCAACGGTAAGGAGCCTTAAGGAGGATTGTAAGGATTCGATTCATCAAGGTAAGTGTTATGTGGTGATTCGGGATTTAGTTAAACAAATTAAGTGATATGTAGTTCGGCCAAAGGCCATCTTCATGGATTTATGGTGTAGGGCCGATTCTAACAATGGTTAAGTAGGAATCTTGACCTTTTCAGGAGCAAGCAAATATTTTAAGATTTAGTCGAGTGTGCCAAAACAGTGTGTAGTTATCGTACTATTCTCTTGTTGTGTGTATGTGTATATATATATATATATATATATATATATATGTGCATGGTAGCGAAATAATGGCTAAAAGGTGGATACCCATGGTGGGTAATCGATTAAGCAGTCGATTACTTTATGACAATAAGTTTCTATGGTATCTGAATGAAATTGTGATAGCATGTGATGTATGCTTATTTTAATGATATTGTGGCATGATACATGGGGCTTAGGATGTGACTATTGAAGGGCGGGGAGTACATTTATGTATGTGGTCCGATGTTAGCCTTGTGCTACATTGGCGCTTGATGTTAGCTATGTGCTTCATCAAGGTGGGATGTTGGCTGTATGCCTCACCCTGGCGGATGATAGCTGTGTGCATCACCATGGATTGAGGATGACCTAGGGTCACCTCGAGGATATTGATATGTGGGGCCACTTGGTGATCGGTGGCTTAGCCATGGCCTCGGGCAGTGTGTCCGCCAAGGTAGGTGTGTAACGAATGGATACTAGGTTGAAATTTGGGCTTCATGTTGCATATTTATGTATGTGGACTGTGTGGATATGGGCCAAGCCCATATGTGGAGACATGTGAAATAACTATGCACTGAGTCTGTTTGACTCACCCAAATTTTCTTACCAACATCGCAGGTGATTTGTAATGCTTGGACCGGGTCGGAGCGGATACAAAGGTGGCCCATGCAGAAGATGTTTTACTTAATTTTACGTACTTTATATTTTAAGTAGTTTTGGAATAATTATTTGATGTAATAAGGGCCACTTAAAGTATTTGCAACTTTATTTATGGTTTTGAAGTTTATCCTATTATTGAGCTAATAATTGGCAATATTTTGAATCAACTTATTTTATAACAACTTATATTAAAGCTTTTAAATTCGGATAATTTGTACCAATAAGGTTTTACTTGGAATCTTAAATGTGAAATGTTTTTACAACCGACAACAAATTTCATCTTTTATTTTTAAGTAAAAATCTTTTCCAACGTTTTCCGCAGTGACATACCAGATCCGGTCAAGGCTCGTGGGCCGGGTTTGGGGGTGTTACAGAGGTTGCCATAAAGGTTTTCCTTATGGAGGTTTTTCACAAAGGCATTCCTTTCAGAGGTTCACCACAAATGATTACCTTTGCAAAGGTTTGCCAGAAAGGCTTTCCATTTAGAGGTTCATCATAAGGGTTTTCCTTTGCAAAGGTTTGTCACAATTTTTCCTTTTAGAGGTTCGCCACAAATGCTTTTTGTTATAGAGTTTTTCCATAAACGCTTACCTTTCAGAGGTTCACCACAAAGGCTATCCTTTGTAGAGGTTTGGCACAAAGGCTTTCCTTTTAAAGGATCACCATAAAGGCTTTCCTTTGCAGAGGCTTGTCATAAGACTTTCTTTAAAGATGTTTGCCACAAAGGCTTTCTTTTGCAGTTAAGGTCTTATACGATATGATCTTTTGATATTGTGTTAAAACCCACTAGTTATGGGCTTACATGATATGGTGTCATAGAATTTTCCTTTCAAGGAATCGTGTTTAAAGTCCTGACAGACTCTTTTAAATGACTTTGTGAAGACATACACGGACTCATCGTACATTGACTTACTCCTAATAGACATGAACTCAAACATAAATTCAAGATATGCATATATGTTTCAATCATTCTCATACAGTGTTCTTTGTCGAAACCATTTTTAAAATCAAATTGTTTTGAAAAATTGGGATCGACTTTAGAAATATGGAAATGGAGTCGCCACCGATCTTTTATTTGAGGTGTGATCGGATCACCTTGAGATGGATTATTTTAATAAAACATTTTGATTTATTAAAATAATAATTTTGGTCTACGAAATCCAGAAAATGAGTTCAAGAGTCGGTTACGCACGAGGAAGGGCTAGCACCCTCGATACACCCAAAATTGGTATCTAATTGATTAATTAATGTCCTGATGTTGAAATTATGAAAAGATTCTAGATTACGATCCATTTACTTCATATATATTTGGACAAAATCATATTGGATGCCAAAGCTTCTTATTTCGAAGAAAAAAATGCCGTACTCAGTAAGTTAGGGCATAACATCTTATATTCTCGAAGTTAGTTTTATCCTTCAACATTCAATACTCGTACATTTAAAAATTAAGAAGGATATTCGATTATTTTGGCCAAATGAAAAATCGAAACCCAGTAAGTTAGGGCACTATTTCTCAAAATTTTCGAATATGAAATATTGCCTTTGTCCTTTTGAAATTCTTATCTTGAGATGACGAAATATCACACTCAGTAAGTTAGGGCGCAATATCTCAAATTCCTGAGAATAATTTTTTTTATTTAAAGTATAGTGCATTTTGATTTAAGAGAGAAAATGATACTTGGTTACTAGGTTTTAAACGAAGAGAATCGAAACTCAGTAAGTTAGAGCACGATTTTCTCGAAACCTCTAAACACGGGCATTGCCTTGTGATTTAAAGTTTTGTATAAAACGGTGTTAAAGTTTGAAATAGTGTTGAAACATGATGTTTTTAAGTGAATGCTATGGCATAATAACATACAATATGGAGCAATTACTCACAAGCAAAATACAATGCTATTGAATCACAAGTATAAAACGAGAATTTAAAACACATAATAGCTATAAACAAATATTTACAAGTGAAATACAAACTATTGAATCACAAATAGCAAGTAAATATAAAATGAGAATTAAAACACATAATGGCGATAATTATCAAACATTAAATCAATGGTGAACAAAATGAATTTTAAAGAAACATAATGTATGAACATGAATGTATATAAAACATGTATACGTAATAATATATAAAAATATCAAAAGCAGTTAAAATATACCATGAAATGCAATCTTTTAAAGTGATAAATTGTATATACTAAATATTAAAATATATATATATATATATATATATACATATAAAAGTAATTTTAAAAGGAACTAAATATACATATAGCTAATGAAAATAACAAATTAAAATATGGTAGAATTTCAAAGTAATTGTATTAAAATAACTTGAATAATAAATTTAATCTGAGAAAAAGTACAAGAATTTAAATAAAGATTAAAAAATACTTAATTGAGAAAAAAATGAAATGCCAAGGCTAATTTATAAATAAATAAAACCATTTAAACAAAATCAGGGATCAATATAAATGCGCCCCAAATGATTAGGGACTAAACCAGAAAATAACCCTCGCCGCAAAACGCAGTGTATGAAAAGGACCAAATCGAAACAGTGCGGAAATTAAAGAGATTAATTAAGAAAATAAAGAGAACATAATAAATCGAATTGAACGGCAATGCGAAACTTAAAGGACCAGGTGCACAAATATTCCGTCGTTGCCAAAAGCACGCGGATCTTCGAAGCATAGGGTTGGGTTGATTCGGAGCTCATCTTATACGGCGCCGTTTCACTAATAGGTTAAAAAAAAACTGATTAAAATAGCTTAAGGTTTCATTTGCCCTTCCTTTTTTTTTAAGAAAAACGAAACCCTAAGCCCCTTTTTTGTTTTCATTCAGTCGCAATCGCAACCCCTTTCTTTAACCCCTGAATCGCCATTGCGACGGGCGAGAAATGGTTCGCCAGACTTGACTCGATCCACCACCATCCAACCCCGATTGCAGTGGAGAGAACAAAAGTAAGATCTAAATCGAGATCTTCATCTGAACTCCGATTACAACGGAGCAGACAAAGATCGATGGTGCAACTCTGATCGTAAGTCCCTTATTCCCTTTTTTTATATATTCGCGCGTTGAAATAGAAGAGAATGCTACCGAAATAGATTAAAAAACAAGAAGAAGATGTAATCGGAGGAAAAAAAAAAACCTTTGAGATTCTATTTCTTTGTATTTGATGTATCTAAAAAAATCACCAAAAAAATTCGAAATGGGATGAAGATATCCTTTTTGTATTCTCTGTGTATCTCTGTACAAAAGTGGGGATCTTCCCATTGTTTTTTTTGGGGCTTTTAAAAGCCGAAAATAAAAAATACAACTATTTTTCCATTTTTTTTGCTTTTGCTTTGCTGTTGTTTGTCCTTGTTTCTTTGTGTACTGGTACAGATGCGACCGAGGTGCAAAAGGGTCATACGACTAAGATGCACCGAAAGCAGTACGTACACACGCTGGTGAAGGCTTGCGCGTGGGTGGAGCGCATAGTGGCGAGCGTAGGCGGAACGCGTGGCACGAGCGAGACACGAACGGTCTCACGCGTGAAGGTACGCGGTAGTCCAAGGGTCACGCGTGGGGAATGGCTGCGGATAAGGTGCCTGAAGGTTCTGGAATTTTGAGAATGGGCTAGTTGGGCCACAACTTAAAGTTGGGCCAATTGTAGTTGGGTCTAATATCTTATTTGGGTTTTTTAATTGGGTAGTTTTTTAGGTATTTGGGCTTTAAGTCTGGGTTTGCATTGGGCTTGGTTTATTAATTTGTAATGGACTGATGGACTATTTTGGATTTTATTTTTAATTGGTTTTTGTATTGGTTTAATGGGCCGGGCAAATTTTGGGTCTTACATTCTTCATCCTTAAGATTCACATCACATGCTTAGATCAACAAATCTCATATCAGACTTCCCATGTATTTAAAAAACTTAACATATATCTCAGACATTCAGTTACAGTTACACTTTCAACTCCAGACTTCTCATCATATACTCTAAACCTAATGGATTCATACAAACTATACAGGTAAATTTTTTCTTACAATCATATACCAACATATTCATCAAATCGTCCCTATTAGGTTCAAATCTTAGTTCATATGATCTTTTGTAAAAGCATCTAGAACAAATAACATACACATACAAGAGTCAGCTTAGGGACTAACCTGATAATCTAGAAGGGCATCTTAGACTTTAGATCCTGCTCTGAGCAAGATATTACAGCAACCATTGCCTTGTACAATAGAAGATCACCATTAAAACTGGTCCGAGTAAATTTTACGTTCATATCAAACCTTAAATAACCCATATATAAAGCCTTACATTATTAGGAATTCATGCAAAATCAATTATTTCTCCAGAGACATAAACTTACCTCAACAAGGATAAAAATCACTTAGTAAAACCAAGAATTTCATATCCAGCTTAAACAAGAAAAAATGCTTCTTGTTTCCTCCAACTCTAGGTCTTAATACTTTAAAGGAAAGAGGGAACAAGATAACTCCCCTGAACTAAACTGGAGTACCCTTTTAACTAAACCCAAGTCTCTATTGGAACTTAATAAGTGTCACATTTATACTGAGTTATCTTATCCAAAATCTGCCACTTTCAAAGAAATCTACTCAATTATCTCCTTAGCCTTTAACTCTTCTAGTTCACATTCTTTTAGTTCCTAACCAGTTTACCTTGTAACCTAACTAGCATGAAACCATAGTCACCAAGTGCACTATGCTACTAGCATAAACTCATACCCTGAAAATCATTTCACTCTACCACAAATCTCATCCTACTGATCATGGTAATCTGACATGGTACCTTTATTCACCTATTTTCATTTCAGATTCTGCTCATTCTATACGCAAAAAAAAAAAAAAAAAAGCATTTAGGCGAACACTACTTTACCAATCATACTGCTTTTATGACTATGCATAATACACCATATAATTCCTAATGGAACTGTTTCGCTCAACATTCGCCATATGTACTATTCCTTCAAAGTTCACCATTCATCCAAGGTTCATAGTACTCACAATTTATCTCTTCCAAGGTTTACCAAAATCGAGGCATTCTAGGCGAACTCATAGAATTCTTATACTTAGCTAAATTCTAACACTATATACACCAACAACTTACTCTATATGCCTTATAGCCTTAAACTGTATTCGAACACTAATGCTTCATCGAGCGGGATGTTACAACTATCCCCTCTTAACAAAATTTTGTCCTCGAAATTTTTCGCTCATATAAGAATTCACTTCTTGAGTAAGATGGTTGTACACGACAATCACTTATCAGCAGCAATTCAACTTCCTTTCTAAGTTTTCATGGTTTCTTTTTTACTAGCATACCCTTTGAAAATCCTCTCCAAACCATCAAATATATGTTTTTGAAGGAAAAAATTACATTTTTGATGGCTACATACTTGAGTTTAGATATCATGCATTTTTCCTTGGACAACTATCAATCTTGGATTGGGGAATTTAATCAGTCATTTGAAACTTATATTATCATACTTGATTCCCCCTTTTATTTATTTTTGTCATTTTAATATTCATTTCTAGTGACAATCGTCAAAATATTATTCGGAGAGTTTGAACAGTCTCCACCGAATAAGCTTTTCGCGCACGATTGGCCCCATATATAACATGTATGCATCTGCTATTGCTTTTGCAGAATTAAATCAAAACCCTAACCTTTCTTTGTTAAGTTTTTCCTACTTCTCAATGCTTAAAATTTCTTTTCCTTTCTTTTACTCTTTCATTTTCCTGATCATTGCAAAAAATGGTGTGGGATTTCCCATTTATGATTATGGGAAAAATCACTTTTATGCCAACGAGGCATTACCTCTGTAAACCCAGTCCCAGATGGGTCTTGACGAATTTGAAGGTAATTTTCTCAAGAGTAAGGTTCTCGTCAATCATGTGTAACACCGCCCAAAATGAAATGAACTGTCATTTGGGGTTTCAATTTATAGGATTCAAATAATGCTTATGAAGCCTGACAACCGTCCCGATGTTGTTGGTGTGACAACACTCAAAGCCATATTCCTTATGTTCCTTTGTGAATCTTGGCCAAAAGATAGATTTAGGTTCTGGTATGGAATATTCAAACTCCTTACTACAAAGTCTTACGAGGAACTTCCAGCAACACCTCTTGACTATAAATGACTCTTTAGAAGAACATATAAGATCCCCATGGTAGACAACAACATTTCTTCGTGCAAAAATGACATCAGGTTTGTTGAGCATGACCCTTATCGATGGTGCAAGGGACATAACCATGAGAGCAATCTCTATCAAAACCTTCTTAGCACTGAATATTAACTTTTTAAGGGATTTGGTAGTCAAGGGACCTTAAAGGTCACTCTTTTCAACATTGATACAAGAACATTCTGTGACTTACCCTTCTCTACTACTTTGTTATTTCATTGCATTTTCTTCAACTCTACACACAAGTAGAGTTATCTATACATACCTGAGAGACTAAGCCAGGCTCAGTGTATTATACATATAGGCTCTTCCATCTTCAATGTTCAAAATCAGCTAAACTATGCTCTGATAGCAAACTAGTAATGCCCTAAACCTGATTCAATAAATCGAACTCAAATATTAGGTGTTACGCCCTAGTACAAATGTAACTTAACTGTTTACTTAAATAAAACGTTTCTATTCCTAAACATTTACATAGTTATAAGAGCTTCAAATAGAATTTCTAAGTATACATATAAACTGTAACAGCCCGATTTAGACCTTAGTCAGAATAGTGGTTTCGAGACTACAGATTCGAGGTTAAAAAATATTTTAATGTTATTTACCGTGTTTACAGTATGTGATTAAGCATGTGTGAAAGTTTCGTGAATTAATTTTATCGTTTGAGTGTTTAATTTGATAAAAGGATTAAATTGTATAAAATGAAAAAGTGACTTTCTATTTGACTAAGTGTCAAATTGATGTGTCTCTTTAAATGTGAGGTCGTAACACCCCTTACCCGAGTCCGACTCTAAGACCGGATATTAGGCATTACCATGCTTAATCTTACTTAACTCTTCAAAACAGGCTATAGAATTTCATTTAAGCCTAACCCTTACTCAATCTCAGCCTATGAGGCCTTAAACATACCTCCAAGAGGTTTTGGGACTAATCCCAAAAACTTTTACGAACTCGAGAAACTTTTACTCAAAGAGGGGCCACACACCCGGGTTGGTTTAGGAACACACCTGTACCCCTAAGACATGCCCTTGTCTTCCACCCGTGGTCGACACTAACTAATTCACATGGCCTTGACACGCCCGTGGCACTAGCCCGTATGCCAAACCTTGGTATTCTGCCAATCTCACACAGCTTTAACATGCCCGTGGCACTAGCTCGTGTGTCAAACCTTGGCATTCTAACTTACCTACACGGACTGGGGCACATGTCTCTGTGCTAACCATGTGGCACACATGGCCTAAACACACGGCCGTGTGTCTATCCATGTTGGCACTTAGAGGCTATCTACCAAGCCTTTTACCACTCTCATTGCATACTTTCATACATCATCACATAACTCCACATAGCATCAATATAACTTTTGAATTAAAGACTTTTAATCATAAGAGAAATAAAGTCTTCATCCCATACACTAGGGAGAACTATATCTAATACAATTACAAACAACTTAAGCCATCATCTATGGCTATATACAACCAAACTATAAGTTCTCTTATGCCCACACAATTTGGCTCCATCAATTAGAACTTAATCAACTTTAAAAGAATCCCTATACATGCCATGACTCATAAGAACTTGAAACACCATACCAGGGGTCTACTCGATAGTGTGAAAACATTTCCGTGGCCTCCAACTCGAGCTAGTTTAAAATAACCTCTAAGAGATGAGAAAAAGAAAAGGAGTAAGCAATAATGCTTAGTAAGATCATCTACATATATAACTAAAAAATACTGATATTAATTGACTATATACAACCACGAGGTATTATAATGACTTTTTCTCATAAACTCATGGTTACTTACTCAACCATTCTTGAAGCTTACTCATTCTATCTCTTACCACATTCTAAACATGCCACAAGCCAATTGCTCATTTAATTAGCATACATTCCTGCATTGATTACCACATGATCATATAAAACAACACATCAAGCATTTTCGATAAGCCACTCATACTACTAATCTCTTAGTGGTTTTGCACTTAGCCCACCATAGATCACTAATAGCGTGGTACCGCACACAGCCCACCGATCATTTATAAGCGATGGTATCGCATACATCCCATCGATTACTAATTAATCAGGTGGTGACACACATAGCCCATCACTACCAACAATAAGGTGATATCGCACAGAGCTCACCATTATTATACATTCATGGATAGTTATCCACATGTATTTCTCTATTTCAAATGTTCATCCAAGAACATCCTCACACACTACTATTCTTACTTAACTTTCTACAATACTCGTTCGCATTCACACAATGCATTAATAAATCTATCTCATGCAACTAAGGCATATCGATTGCACATAACTCACTAGAGGTTCATCATATACTGAAGTTATCTCAATTCAATTTTAACACACACTTGTGCTTCTCGTGGCACAACCACATACTTTCTCTCTTTCAACATACCAGTTGAATCACTCAAATTATTAAATAACTCTCTTGAGTCTCATACATATAGTGTCACATTGACATCATACCCTAATAGGGTCTTACTTGCATTAACATATCGATGCCATGTCCTCGACATGGTCTTATACGAATTCTTAACCGAGGCCATATCCCAATATGGTCTTACACGAGACCTTAACTATCATCATATTATGCTATATACATTTCCCATTACTTTTAGATTCAATTCTCTTGACATCTCATCAAAAGATATTTCATGCATTCATAGAGTAATTATACATTCCATACAACATTTGAATATTAAATTAACTTATATGTAATTGCAACATTTGCACATGAACTTACCTCGATGTAAAAGGGTCGAAAGGGACTTTTTGCCCACATTTCTCTTTTCACTCGTTCTAGGTTCCAAACTCATTTTCTTTGATCTAGAACAATATAATTTACTGACTTAATCACTTATAAATCATAATACACCATAATCTACACTTTAGGCAAAAATAACTATTTTGCCCTTATACTTTGGCAAAATTACGATTTTGCCCCTAGGCTAGTAAATAAATTTTCATCACATTATCTTGTTAAGCAAGCCTAACTAAACATTTAATCCTCTTACAACTATCCACAATTCCAACTATCTCATGCCTTAATGAACAAACTACAACTTTTGCATTTTAGTCCCAATTAGGTGTTTTCATGACAACACCTTTCACAAAAGTTGTTTCTCATCATCCTATCATTCATTTTCTTCCATAAAACTCATAAAAAAACATAATTTATATCATGGTAACTCCCTAGACTTTCAACCATATTACAAACTAGTCCTCTCATTAGCTAGCTTAAGCTTTGAGGATTCAAAAAATACAAAAATCATCAAAAATAACCATTAAGATGACTTACTTGTAAAGAAAATGAGCTGCTGAAATTTCAAGCTTTCAAAGCACTCCCATGGTTGATATTTTTGGTTGGAGAAGAGGGCCAAATAAAAAGATGATAATTTTTCTTATATCATCTTATTTTATTCATTTTCTCCAACTAATATCACCAACTTTTAATCATAATAAATGCACTTGTCCCCTATGCATCCTATGGCCAACCAACTCACTTAAACAAGGAAAAATTTCACATTTGGGACCTCCAATCAATAATCCATAGCTATTTGGCACCTCTAGCAAATAAAATAAAACTTTCACACTTAATGCGATTTAGTCCTTTTTCACAATTTAGCTAGAAATCACTAAAATTAAGGCACCAAAATTTTCATGCATCCTTAAAAACATGTTATAACACATAACATAACATGAAAATAATTTTCTCTAACCTCAAATTTGTGATTTCGATATCATCGTTCGACTAGCCCCAAATCAATCATTACAATTCTTGCCCCCTTAGGGATTTTCGTCCCCGAAAATCTTATCAGGAGGAGTTGCTACCAACTTTCTTAAAACATTTTCATGAACTCTTCAAAATCATAAATCTACTTATCCTCAAGTTTCTCTTACCAACAACCTTTAAGCTGTGATACACAAGGTCGAAACGTAACTCGAGATCTAGGTCATTCTTCCTTTGGGGCATATACCCAGTAATCCACCAATTTGGAACTCTGCACATGTCCAAATGATTATTTGAATCTTTACTGGTTGATTCACTACAATTCGAATAACGTCCCCCTCTTGGGAATTTTGTCAAACCAAATTCGAAATCTATTATACTTTGTCACATTATCACTTTGAGATAGTCACTGACTATAATAGTCCTGACTTGCACTTTGTGAAAAAAAATTCAACTTTTAGCGGTCAACTACTTTTGACCATAAACTCAACCATTTCGTGAAATGTACTCTATTTTCAAAAAATTATGCACATAACTGCATTTCCTTATTCTTGCATTAGTAGATATGCTATTACTAAATCTCATACCAAAACTTCTGTATAAGTTCTGGATTCATCATCATCATTCAAATTCTATCGCGAGGAAGCATCAACAACGAAAATCTTATCTAGCCTGGATTTTATTATCTTAAATAAACTTATTCAGAGCTTATTTAAAATACCATTTACCATCTCGCTTCTGAACCCTTTTGTTCTGAAAAGAAGACTCACTCTAGTCGTTAATCTCGCTGAAACTAGGATATTACCAACTAAGGTCAACCGAATAACTAACTCGTATTCTTAACTTAAATCTTTCATAATATCTAACTCACTACACAGACACAAAAGTGATCATCTCCGGATCACCAACCTGTCAACTCTTTTTCTCGATTTAGATTGAACTCATTACTAAAACTTTTAATTAATAGTTCCTTCTATAGCTTTCAACTCAACCAACATGGTTTGAACATTTCACTGAGCATATCTTTGTAACATGCTCCTTACCCATGTTGTAACATCCCAAAAATTAGGGGTTTGTGATTTTTGCATAATTTCATGTGTTTGGCTTGCTTAGCTAGTTATTTGGGGGTGTTTGAGGGTTCTAGGGAGGCCTGGGTTAGAGTCCAAGCTCTGGAAAAATTTTGGTTTTTGGCCCTTTAGTGGAGAGGGCTGTAGGAGGCAGAACTTAAGTAGATTTGTGTGTGTTTAAGTAACACAACTAGAGCTCATGGTGGAGTGGTGTAGCGTCAAGTGGAGAGCAAGGAGAGAAGGGGTTCAAATCCCGCAGATGGCAAGTAGGAGGCTTTTATTTTGCTCAGGAGAGGACAAGAGGTTGTGTTGGAATCAAATACTGATGGAGAAGTATTTGAATTGGTCAAGGTTGTTGGGTGAATTTGAATAAGAGGTAGAGAGTGAATTAATGAGGGATTTGTGGAGGAAATCATGGGGATGGATGGGTGAGGGGAGTTGGCCGAATGTGGGGAAGTGAATAGGGAATTTTGGCCAAAGTTTTTTCATTTTGAAAAGTGCATTTTTTGGTTAGTGTAAGTGAAGTGCCAAATTTTCTTTGAATCTTCTCGAGGGAAATGTTTGCATTTTAGCGTTTTGGGACTTTTCGGGTTCGCTTCTTTTACTTTCTTTTGATCCTACCGAAACCATTTCATTCCAAAGTCTTTTATTTTCTTTCACTTTTTGACAATTGCTAGACGATCAAGCCTCTCTTCTCCCATCTTCTTTCTTCTTTTCCATCACCTCGCGATTACTACTTGTGTGTTGTTGAATTCTTTATTCCCTTTTGGTTTCTCCTCTGGCTGAATACAACATCTTCTTTTCTTCTTATTGTTCTTTCTCTCTCCATTCAAAGCATAAGCCGTACACTTAGTAGCCTGAAGTTTGGTTCTCTTCTTCGTTCATCATTAGTTCGTAGTGCTACTCTTGGTTATCGAATTCTTCTTCCCCATTCGGCTCATCCCTGGTCAAAGGTAATGATTTCTCTTCTTCTATTTTCTTTCTTCCCTCTCCTTGCTTTGCTAAAGCCAGAACTCTCACCCTTGACTTTTATTGACTAGGCCAAATCTACTCTCCCTCTTCTATCTCGAATCCCTCTTATTCTCTATTGTGAGGGCTGGAATCCTGTGGTTAGCCACCTATCAATTGTTGTCGTGCTTGGGTTGGTCAGTGTATCTAAAGTCGAATATGGGGTTGGTGTTCTTTTAGTTTCGTTGTGTTTTCTTTAGCCAAGAAAGCTCTCACTTCTATTACTATGAAGATGATTCTCGTTAACACCCTTTTTTTGTCATGAAACGTTGTTAGGGACTCGACGTGCTTAACTAAGGAGTCGACTGAACACTCTTCCTTTGCAGTGGATCTCTTGGTTGTTGGTAATTAGGGTGGATTGAGTTATCTATTTCAATTCTTGGAGATGTAGTATCAAGGATTAAGACTGACGATTTAGAATTGTTGTTTTCTTAAATGCGTAACTTTGGGAGTTTCAACCTACAGTTGTAACAGGTGTGTAATCTCACATAGATGTTTGTGATAATGTGATGTTTTGTGATTTGGTCGTAAGTAGAAATGCTGAAAAGCCAAAAAACTGGCAACCGTAATCACTCGAGCGTGCGAGCGCTCGTAGTGATAAACCGAGCCACTAGTGATGGCGGTAGACCGTTAAGAGTGTTACGAACACTCTCGTGAACTCCAAGGCTGTTTGAGAAGTCCTAGGTTCAAGCCCTGGCTTTTACAAAATATATATAAAGTCACATACATGATATTTAACCACAATCAAGGTCACCTAAAGGTATAATAGTAATTTTCACCACTTTGGGGGTATTTCAAAATCTTACCCATAGAGCGTATTTCGATATTTCACCCACTAAGGGCATTTTGATAATTTACCCTTTAGGGGTATTTCGATAATTTTACCCACCAAGGGTATTTGATAATTTTACCCCTTCAACGGCCTTTCTAAAGGCCTAATGTCACCTCAAGTGACTCGGTTACCATTTTTGGTCAATACAGTGTTATTGGGCCTAAAACTTGATTTCGGCCCATTCGGGCCCACACGCTCGTGTGGCTTATCCTGTTCGTTTTAGGTTTCGATTTTGCGGACTTCGCAGTCCATTGATCATTTGGTCAATTTTTCATTGGTTTTGCCCGTGTGAGCTCGTTAGCCTAGTGGGCCCATTTCGGCTCCCAAATAGTGACCGTTTTAGGGGATTACACATTAAGTTCTCGTAACTCACCCCTTTCTTTTAACCATGTAGGTAATCCCCAACGTTAAAGGATTTGGAGCTGTAGAGGACTCGGAGGTGGCCATACGTCGGATATGCTTCTTAAATATACTTAGTAATTTTGGTTTTAATTTATTTTTATATTATTTTTAGGTTGATATTTTGTGTAATAAGGCCATTGGATTTTTCTTTTAAAACTTTCATTTGGTAATTCTGCTAAGTATGAATTGTTCAACGGTTAAACACTAGTTTTTAAAACGATAATAACAGTTTTTAAAATATCATGTTTCCGCAATTCTTTAAGTCAGACTTCTGTAACAAATAAAGTTTTCAAAATAATAACATCTTTACAAAAATACACTTTAAGCAAATCTTATTTTTTCTCAAACAACGAAATTTAGAGTTTCAAAAAGGATACAAAGTTTTTAACGAACGCATAGCTTTTAAACAACCTTTTGATGTGATATACTAGATCCGGCCATAACGTCTAGGCCGGGTTTGGGGTGTTACACATGTACACACAAATTTTATTCCCTTATTGATTCATGCATAAATATACAACAAACTTGAATCATATTTCAATACATTAATCTACTTTTTTCTCCATACTAAAAACATATTTTAAGCACACTCTTATCTGAGTTTCTCTTGCTATGCTAATCTAAAACCTTTACTATCGTCATATCTCATGATAGTAGGGACATCTCAATCGAATTTCATTAACTCTATTAAGCTTACTCGAAAACCCATCAAACAACGTGAAACTTGTGATTTCACTTCTTATACTAGAATCATCACTAACTTCCTCCTCAAAGTACCCAAATAGGGTTACGAGGAGATAAAAGAATGTTAATTTCAATTAACTAAATCAACAACCATTTTTTTTGACTTTTACTATCAGTTAACATTCTCACACAATCACAATTTATAAAAAGAACAACTACATTATCCCTGAAAGGAAACATATATTTATACATAATACTCAAGGAGATTATTATAATCCATCCATGACATCAACTAACCATGCACAAACTACGGGCTTCGAGCCAACTTACTCATACTTGCCATTTATTTAGCACATACCGTGCCACACATTGTACTCATTTCTTCTTGACTTGCTCACGAGTGCCTGTATTTACCCATTCACATGGCTTTACTACAATTCTCATTTCCATCTCTAAACTCATCTATATGTCCCATTGATCACTAGGGATAATCAAAGACGCATATTCATCGTCATTCATATAGGTACGAAACCAATGCTACATCTCCAAGGTGGTCTTATATGGAGTCACCCCTATATGCCAATGCCATATCCCAGATAAGGTCTTATATGGACTTCCACATCAAATATCGATGCCATATTCCGAATATGGTCTTACACGATTCTCATATTCATTATCGAAGCCATATCCCAGATATGGTCTTATACGGGATCTCAACGCGGTGTCGAGGCCATGTCCCGGACATGGTCTTATACGGGACCTTATCTATTTCATATCTTAATGATAACCTTTTCATTTTAGTCCTCTAGGACTTCAACCTCATGTTTAACAACAATTACTCTATTTAGTAGAGTATTATGTATCAGCGTGATACAAGGCATTCTTAATTATGCTAACATAATTATTGCATTAATCACATGCAAACTTACTCAACTTAACTCTCATAACATCTCATCATAATTCAACAGTAGTAAGGGGGTGAGGTTGCAGAGTCCCTTAGCCTAACTCTCGTGACTAAATATCATCATAGTCACACAACTTGCTCCAAGTGAGTGTTCACGTTTATCATGCTACAATCGTTTCTATTACTCATACTTTTGAACAGTGACTTCACTTACTCAAGTTCCACATTAATATCTATTCGTGTACTCAACATTTAACTCTACTTCATATTATTATTGCTTATCAGTCTAGAAAATGTCTTATGGGTTTCAGTACATCGTTTACTTGATTGCCATAGTCCAACTATGGTCTTATTCGTATCACACATCATAGCCCAGCTATTTCCTTACATGTCCTCACGATGTTATAGCCTCGCTATGGGCTTACACAAAATCTCATATCAATACCAATGCCATATCCCTAATACAGTCTTACATGGAACTCATGTCGATGTCGATGCCATATCCCAGATATGGTCTTATACGGGATCTTGTAACTCAATGTCGATGCCATATCCCATATATGGTCTTATACAAGATCGTACTTAGATGTCGAGGCCATGTGCTGGACATGGTATTATACGAGATCTTTCTTTTGTGCGGAAGCCATGTTCCAAACATGGTCTTATACGAAATCACTATTCGATGCTGACGCCATATCCCAGATATGGTCTTACACGGGATCGTATATCATTGCCAATTCCATGTCCCACATGGTCTTATATGGGACCACATGTATTGCCGTAGTTCTACCATGGTCTTATTAATCAATTTATTATTAAACGACCGTACTCATCTCCTGTATTCTACTTAGTCAAGCTTCTCAGTTTAACTCTCACACTATAATATGTGTGACTTCATAACAGAGTCATAAAAAAAAAACATTATACATTCTCTACTTTAACAGTCACACATGAGATTTAATCATGTGGACATATTTATCATAAACAATGACATCACAAATCTCTAATGCTTACTTACTCTTACTGATTCTTACATACCTCATGGTACTTACTAGTCTCATGCTTGTAAGGTAAACAAGATACTTGTATTACTTAATCACATAGATCGATATACTTTGCTATGATAAGTATAATCTCAAGTTCATCATTCTTGACATGAATAATACTCGTAATCAGCTTTAACTAGCATAACTTGATAACAACTGTACTTACTTAACTTCTTGTTTTCTCATTCAATCTTTACTCTTTTTCCCGATGAATTACTATGAATAACAGAGGATACTGAATCTCAATACACATGTCTATCGATGCCAATGCCATATCCTAAATATGATCTTACATGGGATCTATTAACTTGGGGTCGATGCCATGTCTTGACATGGGCTTACTTGATATCTTCTCTTTAGAGACTCACCAATACCATGCCTTGGCCTGGATTTATTTGGGTCTTTGCCTCATAATAAATTTTCAATGCCAAGACTTGTCTTGGTTTTACATGATAACTTGCTTGATGTCGATTCCGTGCCTTGTCTTGGTCTTATATGGGCTTTCTCGTCTCATGTGTGAGATTAAGTATCCTAAGTAATTCAACTTCAATCGGGACTTATACATTTTAATATTAGTAACTTCTTTGTTTAATATATCATTAAACATTCTCATGAAAATAATGTACATATAACAACATCACAAGCAATTCAATGAAATTATTCATGAAGCTTGAAAATCATACAAACTTACTGAAATTAGCTCGGTTGGAAATCATCTCTGTCTTAACAAAATAATTTTGTTAGAGTCGGGAGACATCACACTATCACAGTCCACATATGGCATGTATAGCTAGACTCTTACTCACGCTAGGTTAGTTCGAGAATCGACTAAACCATAGCTCTGATACCACTAAATGTAACACCCCTTACCCGAGTCTGACTTCAAGACTGGATATGAGGCATTACCATGCTTAATCTTACTTAACTCTTCAAAACGAGCTATAAAATTTCATTTAAGCCTAACCCTTACTCAATCTCAGCCTATGAGGCCTTAAACATACCTCCAAGAGGTTTTGGGACTAATTTCAAAACTTTTATGAACTCGAGAAACTTTTACTCAAAATAGGGGCCACACACTCGGGTTGGTCTAGGAACATGCCCGTGTACCCCTAAGACATGCCCGTGTCTTCCACCTATGGTCGACACTAACTAATTCACACAACCTTGACATGCCCGTGGCACTGGCCCGTGTGCCAAAACTTGGTATTCTGCCAATCTCACACAACCTTGACACCTCCGTGGCACTGGCCCGTGTGTAAAACCTTGGCATTCTAACTTATCTACACAGCCTGTGGCACACGCCCATGTGCTAACCGTGTGGCACACACGGCCTGAACATACGGCCGTGTGTATATCCATCTAGGCACTTAGAGGCTATCTACCAAGCCTTTTACCACTCTCATTACATACATTCATACATCATCACATAGCTCCACATAGCATCAATATAACTATTGAATTAAAGACTTTTAATCATAAGAGAAATAAAGTCTTCATCCCATAAACTAGGGAGAACTATATACAATACAATTACAAACAACTTAAGCCATCATCGATGGCTATATACAACCAAACTATAAGTTCTCTTAGGCCCACACAATTTGGCTACATCAATTAGAACTTAATCAACTTTAAAAGAATCCCTATACATGCCATGACTCATAAGAACTTGAAACACCATACCAGGGGTCTACTCGATAGTGTGAAAACATCTCCGACAGCCTCTAACTCGAGCTAGTTTAAAATAACCTATAAGAGATAGGAAAAAGAAAAGGAGTAAGCAATAATGCTTAGTAAGATCATCTGCATATATAACTGAAAAATACTAATATTCATTGAATATACATAACCACGAGGTATTATAATGAGATTTTCTCATAAACTCATGGTTACTTACTTAACCTTTCTTAAAGCTTACTCATTCTATCTCTTACCACATTCTAACCATGCCACAAGCCAATTTCTCATTTAATTAGCATACATTCCTGCATTGATTACCACATGATAATATAAAATAACATATGAAGCATTTTCTATAAGCCACTCATACTACTAATCTCTTTGGTTTTGCACTTAGCCCCCATCGATCACTAATAGGGTGGTACTGCACATAGCCCACCAATCATTTATAAGCGATGGTATTGCACATAACCCATCGATTACTAATTAATCAGGTAGTAACGCACATAGCCCATCACTACCATCAATACGGTGATATCGCACAAAGCTCACCATTATTATACATTCATGGATAGTTATCCACATGTATTTCTCTATATCAAATGTTCATCTGAGAACATCCTCACACACTACTATTCTTACTTAACTTTCTACGATACTCGTTCGCATTCACATAATGCATTAATAAATCTATCTCATGCCATTAAGGTATATCGATTACACACAACTCACTAGAGGTTCTTCATATACTGAATTCATCTCAATTCAATTCTAACACACACTTGTGCTTTTTGAGGTACAACCACATACTTTCTCTCTTTCAACATACCCATTGAATCACTCAAATTGATAAATAACTCTCTTGAGTCTCATATACATAGTGTCACATTGACATCATAACCGAATAGGGTCTTACTTGCATTAACATATCGATGCCATGTCCCCAACATGGTCTTATACGAATTCTTACACCGAGGCCATATCCCAATATGATCTTACACGAGACCTCAATTATCATCATATCATGCTATATACATTTCCCATTACTCTTATATTCAATTCTCTTGACATCTCATCAAAAGATATTTCATGCATTCATAGAGTAATTATACATTCCATAAAACATTGGAATATTAAATTAACTTATACGTAATTGCAATATTTACACATGAACTTACCTCGATGTCGAAAGGGCCGAAAGGGACTTTTTGCCCACATTTCTCTTTTCACTCATTCTAGGTTTGAAACTCATTTTCTTTGATCTAGAACAATGGAATTTACTAACTTGATCACTTATAAATCATAATACACCATAATTTACACTTCAGGCAAAAATAACTATTTTGCCCCTACATTTTGGCAAAATTACGATTTTGCCAAAGTGTCGTAAATAAATTTTCATCACATTATCTTGTTAAGTAAGCCTAGCTGAACATTTAATCCTCGTAAAACTATCCACAATTCCAACTATCTCATGCCTTAATGAACAAACTACAACTTTTGCATTTTAGTCCCAATAAGGTGTTTTCATGACAACACCTTTCACAAAAGTTGTTTCTCATCATCCTATCTTTCATTTTCTTCCATAAAACTCATCAAACAACATAAGTTCTATCATGGTAAGTCCCTATACTTTCAACCATATTGCACACTAGTCCTCTATTTAGCTGGCTTAAGCTTTGAGGACTTCAAAAATACAAAAATCATCAAAAATAACCATCAAGATGACTTACTTGTAGAGAAAATGTAACACCCCAAACTCGGTCAATACGCCATGACCGAATTTGGCATGCCACAGAGGAAAATGTTTTGAAGAAAATTGAGTTACCGATTAAATTTTAGTGATAAACTCTTTGTTGTTCTATATTTGTAGAAAACATGAGTATAACAAGTTAAAAACTGAAAATTTACTTTGAAATTCCATAAATAAATCTTTTAAAACTTAGTTGCCAATCCATAGGTTAGAAAACATCTATTTCATTTTAAGAAAAACTCGAGTTATTACTTTGAAAACCGTTTGCATTTGAGTGTAGAAACTTCAATTTGGAAATCATTTAAGTTGTCGAAAAAACTTAGGTTGTAATTTTACTATCAAACGATTTATATTACCCGATGGTAAGATTTTGAAAACCATTGCGTTTTTATAGTTTAGAAAACTTTGGGCTCAATTATTAAATCAACCATGATATTTATTTAGCCATGTTTAAAACAAGTCCAAAGCATATAAATAATCCAAAAACATAATTAAAGAGGCCTTATTACAAATCCAAATAAAGATGTTAACCAAATTAAAATAAAATAAAATACCCAAATCGAAGTTCATGTAAAATCGAATTTTATTGCATGACCTCCTCGAGTTCATCAGGCTCCTC
Organism: Gossypium rotundifolium; assembly: GCA_025506655.1. Lineage (NCBI taxonomy): Eukaryota > Viridiplantae > Streptophyta > Magnoliopsida > Malvales > Malvaceae > Gossypium > Gossypium rotundifolium. The sequence continues at coordinate 89,481,768 of CP106727.1, forward strand.
ATTCGCGATCTACGAATCATCTTGAAAAGATAAGGGAGAAGGTGAGTCACCAAGAATCAGTGCATAAATCCTTCCCCCGGTTAATACAACATTCTTACACAATTCATAACCAAGCAATATTTATATATATAATGCACCCAACCTAGCCATCCACAACTCTTTTTCTACCCCGTGTGGTACCAAACCAATGGTGGTGCCAAACCACTGGTGACCCAAAGTCACGAATAATCAAGTTGTGGGGCCAACCCATGTGTGATACCAAATCACTAGCGACAATCCCAATACATCAAATGTGGGGCCAACTCACGGTGGTGCTAAACCACTAGGACGAGTCGCTATGAGGTGCCAAACCTCTGGTATCCCAAAGACACGAAATAACTGTGGTACCAAACCACTGGAGGTGCCAAACCTCTGGTGTCCCAAAGACACGGATATCAAATCCTTCCCCCTCCTCTCATATCACCCATACCAATGTAACATTTAAATAAAACATGACATTATACTTTATTAGGAATCACATAGTAAATATATCATAAATCGTATCATCATGCATCACATTGCAAAAGTCATATCGAAATGGACTTACCCGATTCCTTGCTCATACCCTTACGATATCATATTGAGAATCTCATAGCTTTTGGCTTTAACAACATGATTAGAATATTTATATATTTATATTACCGAGTTATGAAGTGTGTAAGGTACACACCTGATAATAGCGAAATCATTAAATCCCGAAGACCCGATCTACTGCACTAGATCTCCTTGTCTTACATTCGGCCAACACTAAGATTAATACCATAGACCATTCGGCCAACACCAACCTTAGTCTCAATAGCCTTCGGCTTAACATCCTCTTAAAGAATAATAAACCAACATAAATCCTTACCACTTGACTTACCAACTTCGTTTGCTAGAGAAATAGGATTAAATCGTTTGCTTCCAAAGTCTTGAAGAGCCTAGAAGAAATCGGTTTCTAAGAATGATTAGAACCTTGTCAACAAGTGCCCAAAATTTGGCTTTTGCCCTCATGAGAATAAATAGAGAAAGAGAAAAGAAACAAAAGAAATACGGCCAAGAACACTTACCCCCTTCCAAAATCGATTGAAGAAAACCAAAAGAAGACCTACCCTTGTTGTTATTCGGCCAAGATAACACCAAAAGAGAGAAAGAAGATTCGGCTATGGTGGATGAAGACTATCAAATAATTTACGCTAGAGTGAAGAAAGAAAAGGAAAAGAAAAGGGAAATTAGGAGAAGGAGGATTTGGCTTGAGCAAATAATGGAAGAAAAGAAAATAGAATTTGGGAAGGAAGAAGATTCGCCAAAAGAAAGTAAAAGAAAAGATGTAGGTTTTTTAACAATTATGAAAAGAAAAGAAAAGAGATGGGAGAAAGAGATTCGGCCAAACACCTTGTTTGCCAAAAAAAGAAAAGAGCACAAAGTGCTAAGTGTGGTTTCGGTTTCAAAGAAGAAAAGAGAGAAAGCAATTAGGATTTGGTTCAAGGATGAAAGCCAAAAAAAAAAAAATTGCACCTAATGTCCAAGACACATTCGGCTAAGGAGGAAGATTTTGGAGAGGAAAAGAAAAATGCAAAAGATGCACAAAATGCTAAGAATTGACCAACTAATCCCCCCCAAAATCCTATTAACATTCGGCCAACCCCCCTAGACACCCATACCGTCCACATTCATGGACAATTAGCCATTAAAAAGCTTCCAAACACCTCACCTTAAACCAAGCCTTATGTCTCCTATCCTTCCTTAATCCATATAATTCCTTTCCCGAAGTTCGAGCTTTCCTAATTTACTATTCAACTTGCCATAAAAATTGAAAGTCCAACTTACCAAATGCAAAACTTGGCCACACTTAATGCAATGATGCATAAAAATAAAGTCTTCCAAATGCAATCCATGCTACTCGAACCACTTCCCTCAAGCAACCTTTCATGCGCCATAACCACCTTGCCACTAACTCCTCATGTGCTAGAATTTAACACTTAAATTAACTTAAGTGTCAGATTCACCTAATCCACTTCACTAAATTCTCAATACTAAGAATTATTCTAGCTTCATAAATAAAATCAAGCCTTCACAAGACTAAGCTAAACACACAAAATTTATACCCGAGCCAACACAAATAATAAGATAATACTATTTTTAGGATGTTACAGAAAATGAACTGCTGAAATTTCAAGCTTCAAAGCCCTCCCTCGGTTGATATTTTTTGTTGGAGAAGAAGGCCAAATAAAAAGATGATAACTTTTGCTTATATCATCTTATTTTATTCATTTTCTCCAACTAATATCACCAACTTTCAATCATAATAAATGTACTTGTCCCCTATGCATCCTATGGCTGGCCAGCTCACTTATACAAGGCCAAATTATACATTTGAGGCCTCCAATTAATAATCTATAGCTATTTGGCACCTCTAGCAAATAAAATAGAACTTTCGTACTTAATGCGATTTAGTCATTTTTCAAAATTTAGCTAGAAATCGCTAAAATTAAGGCACCAAATTTTCATGCATCTTTAAAAACATGTTATAACACATAACATAACATGAAAATAATTTTCTCTAACCTTGAATTAGTGATTTCGAGATCACTATTCCGACTAGCCTCTAAATCGGGCTGTTACAGAGGTCATTATGTTTTTATTAAACCATTTGAATATTTGGTGGACATAAATGCCTAAGGTTAGTGGATTTTTAAAATAATTAGAAGGGCTAATTTGGTAATTTATGTATTAGGATGAATAAAAATAAAATGAAACCATATTTGTTCATCTTTTCTATCACCATTGCCGAAAATACAAAGAAAAAGAAAAGAAAAAGAACATTAGGGTTTGGCACACTTTTGATCTTAATTGAGGTATGTTTCAAGCTTTGTTTTTGATTATTTTTACATTTTTGTGATCGTTGCTTAGTATTTTATTAAGCCCATGCCTCAATTTCTAATTTTGATGAAGATTTTGAGTTTAGCCATTGATGAATTTATGAGTTTTGTGATATTTGATGATGAATTATACAAGTTTGGTGATTGATTAACATGTTTTATAGAGTGATTTTTGATGAATTTGAGTATTATATGTTAAATTGTGAAAATGAGAAATTAAAGGACTAAAATGTGCAATAAATGAAATATGTGGGCTTGTATGAGATAAGGGAAAATTCGGCTAAGCTTGTATAAAATGAAATTATGTGTAATTGGTGATTTTAAGAAATAGGGACTAAAATGAAAAAAATGTGTAATTATGAGGGCTAAAGTGTGAATTGCCCTAACTATGTGTTGTGGATTGTTTTGGATAAAAATGTCATTGAATGAGTTGAGTTTAATATTATATAGATCAAGAAAATAGAGATATGGATCGAGATTGAGGCAAAGACAAAGTGCTCGATTGATCGACTAGTGTCGTTAATTTTACATTCGAGGTAAGTTCGTGTAAAATACAAACTGCATTAATAATGTTTATTTTTTATGAAATAAATAGAAATGTGATTGTTGAACTAGGAATTTGAAATGTGAATTCAAAGAAATGTAGCACTATGTGTGCGTAAATATAATGGTTACTATGAGGAATTACACTAAGTGTGCAAGATAAATAAGTGTATTGATTATAATAGTTGGCTCTGTGCGTGCCATATTGATATATCTCCGATTTAAAGTGATAGCACTAAGTGTGCGATACTATCATAGCTTCGGCTAATTAAATGGCATTGAGTGTGCGAATTCATTGAAGGTTGAAAGAGGACTTAACGAATTATGGTATTGAGAACTGAACAGTAAATGTGATTGATAAGTACGTGATGGTATAGATATGTACGGAACCTATGTGATTGATGATATTATATATGAGATAAATGGATGTTTATGTGAGTATTAACTATGGATGAGATTGAGCATTAATGAGAATTGAACCATGTAATAGTTAACTTTGTTTAATGAATTTGAATTGTTAAGCTAAATGTGTTATATTACGAACTTACTAAGCTTTAAAGCTTACTATGTGAAGTCTTCCTCTGTTTTACAGTGTCATTAAAGCTAGCTCGGATATGGGGATAGTCAGCGACTCAATCACACTATTGGCCATCTATTTTGGTACTTTTGGAAGTTGTATATTCGATATATGGCATGTATAGGCTAGTGATTATGGAATATTTTGAGATGTATAAATCTTGCCATGTGATATGGCTTGATAGTTGAATGCCTTTAGTATATGTTTTGGATATGTGAAAATGATGGTTATAATGTGTATATATGGTTTATGTGAATGATGATTATGGTATGAATTGGTGAAAATGGAAATGGTATATTTCATGCTTGAATTGGTTGATGGGAATGGTGGTTTAAAAGTATGTTTTGGATTTGGTAATTGAGCATGTAGATGACCCAAAGTTTGTGTAGCAATTTGGCCTTACAAATGACCTATATTTTCCAACACAGTTGAGGACACGGGCGTGTGTCTCAATCGTGTCTCGTAAGATTGTATTTCAAAATAAGTCAGTCTCGCACACGAGCCAGACACACGGGCATGTGACAGGCCATGTAAATTAAGTCAGTGTTGCCCACGGGCATGTCTTCGGTCATGTGGAAAAGTTAGTATGTATGCCTCGTTTTGCCACGGCTTGGACACACGGGTGCATTTGATGCCGTGTGAGGCACATGGCCTACTCACACGGGTGTGTGACCTCTGTAACTTAAAAAAAAATGTTCGATTTTCAAAAATTTTGTATGTGTTCTGTTTAGTCCCAACCTCTTCCTAATGCAAGTTTAAGGTCTCGTAGACCTTTTAAAGGGACTTTATGTACATGATATGCTGACGATATATTTATGTTTGTGAAATGATAGTAAATGTTCTATTATGTCCGGTAATGCTTTTTAACCCTATACCGGCGATGGTTACAGGTTAGAGGTGTTACATTTTATTGGTATCGAACAGCGGTTTAGTCAGTTCTAGGAAAAACATAGCGTGTAAGAGTCTAGCTATACATCCCATATATATACCCGCGATAGTGTGATGATTCCTGATAGTTAAAAATGTGTTTTTGTATAGTAAATGGATCCCAATCGAGCAGTTGATGATAATGTTGAGAGTAATGCGCCTGCTCCTGCGTATGGAACATCGCCGGCTGAATCTAGGTCGATTGCTAATTGTCACGAGGGAGAGGCTAAGCAAGCCTTCTTCCAAATGATGAGTGAGTGGTTTACGAAGTTCGTTTGAATGAATCTTGCTGCTCAACAACCTCCACCCCACAAGTTCCTATAGTGCCACCAGTTACAGACTTGATCCGATTGAGTAAACCTCCAGTTGATAAAATTCGTTAGTATGGGCCGAAGAGTTCAGAGCCACAGTTGATGATGACGCCGAGCGAGTTGAATTCTGGCTTGAGAATACCATTAGAATGTTTGATGAATTATCATGCACCTTTGAGGAATGCCTAAAGTGTGCTGTTTCATTGTTGAGAGATACGGCGTATCATTGGTGGAAAACATTAATATTTGTGGTTCCAAGAGAATGAATCACCTGGGATTTCTTCCAAGTTGAATTTCAGAAGAAATATATCAGTCAACGGTCTATAGATCAAAAACGTAAAGAGTTCCTAGAGCTGAAACAAGGTCGTATGTCTGTTATGGAATACGAGCGAGAATTTGTGAGATTGAGTTAGTATATACGAGAATGTGATTCGACAAAAACTACTATGTAAACTGTAACACCCCTTACCCGTGTTCAAAGCCAGAACCCAATACGAGGCATTACCTAACTCAACTTGCTTAAACATACCACATCGAGCCATAAAATTTCATTTCAACTTAAAACTTTCCTTTCGAACTCATAACATCCTCATCCTAGGCCTACGAGGCCTTAAACATACTTACAAAAGGTTTCAGAATTAAATTGGAAACTTTTACGTACTTAGAAATTTTTTGCCTAAACAGGGGCCACACGCCCGTATTATCCAAGGGACATGCCCGTGTGCCCCTGAGACATGCCCGTGTTCTTTACCGTGGTTGATGCTAACTTATTTCACACGGCTGGACACACACCAATGTTCTTGGCCCGTGTCCCTCACACGGCCTCGACACGCACGTGTCTTAGCTTGTGTACCAAAACCTTAGTATTCTGTTTATGACATCATCACCTTGCTATTGTAACATCTTGATTTAGGGGCTAGTCAAAACAGTGATCTCGGGATCACTAATCCAAGGTTAGGGAAAATTATTTTCATGACATTTAATGAGCTAGAGCATGATTATATGTGTGCATGAAAATTTTGGTGCCTTAATTTTAGTGATTTCTTGCTAAATCGCGAAAAAAGACTAAATTACATAAAGTGTGAAAGTTTTATTTTATAAGCTAAAGGTGCCTAATAGTCATAGAATATTAATTTTAGGTCTTTAAAGTGCAATTAGACCCCAAAGGAAATGGAGGCCGACCATAGGAGACAACAATTGACATATTGATCAATGTTGGTAAAAGTTGGTGACTAAATTGACTTGTATTAATAAAATAAAGAAAGAAAAAGATATCATCTTTTCTCTCCATCTTCCTCCACAAAAAATAGAAAGAAAAATAGGGTTTTTAAAGCTCAAAATTTTAGCAAACTCTTCTCTATTCAAGTAAGTGATTTTAATGGTTTTTTCTTAATGATAGTTGTACTTTTAGAACCCCTAGAGCTTAAGCTTTCTAAAGAGGGGACTAATTTGCAATATGGTGGAAAGTTTAGAGTTTTTACATGAGAGATTTCATTGTTATTTTCTGAATTTTTATGGAAGAAAATGAGTCTTAGTTGTTAGATGAACAACTTTTGTGAAAGGTGTTACCATGAAAACACTTAAATGAACCTTTTTGTAAAGGTTGTAAAGTTTGTAGCAAATATGTGAAATGTTGGGTTTTGATGATAGCCATAGAGAAATAAATGTTCACCTAGGCTTGTTGAAGGTAAAAATATGATTAGAATTGATTTCTGAACCTAGGGGTAAAATAGTCATTTTGCCAAAATCTAAGGGCAAAATAGTAATTTTTCCAAAGCATGATTATTAAAATGCTTTTATTAATGTGATGATTGGAACGAGCTAATTTGCTATTATAGAGAATGAAGAACCAATAATCAACCTCAATCGGGGAAAGAATAAAGTCTCGGACTAGATCGATAATCTAGTTTATTTTGAAATCGAGGTAAGTTTGTATGTGATAATTTCAACATTTATGCTTGTATTGTTTGAGAATGTTTGACATTATATTGATGTACGGTATTCTAAGAAATTGTAATGTTGAAGTCCCAGTTGGACTATAATGAACGTGAGTATAATATTATCGAGATTTGAGATAGATAAAGTCCCGTGAAAGACCATGTCGGGGACATGGCCTCAACACCAAATTGAGATTCTGTATAAGACCATATTCGGGATATGGCTTGGTATTGAATATAAGAATCATATAAGACCGTATTTGGGATATGGAATTGATACTTGAGGTGAGGTTCCGTATAAGACCATATCCGGGATATGGCATCGATAATAAAAGGTAATCCTATGTAAGACCGCATCCGAGATGAGGCATTGGCTTTAGGTTCATGATAAAGGTAATGAATATGCATCTTTGAGTGTCCCTAGTAAATTATTGGGATTAAATAATCTAGCAGTAAATATAGAATTGAGATTGGTATTTAAAGTTATGTGATTGAGTGAAAATAGGTATGCGTGAGTAATTCACGAGGAACACTTACATTATGTGGCGTGGTAAGTGCTAGATAAGGGCCAATACGAGTAAGCTATGGTAAAGAGCCTATGACATTGTGTATGGTTATCTAATGTCATGGATGGGTATCTTTATAAGTTTATGGTTGCTATTTAATTCCATGCAAACTTACTAAGCTTATTGCTTACCCATTTCTCATTTCTATTTTCCTTGTAGTATTGCCAAGATAGCTCGAGAAATCGCAGACGTCAGAGTTGGAGGTCACACTATTGACTACTTTTTGGTATAGCCCACTAGGTTCATTTTGAGTAATGGCATGTATAGGACTTGGTCTTTTTGTTAGGCCATATTTGCAAGCTAAACATGATGGCTATTATAGTTGTTCAATCCATTTTGTAAAAGGTAATGGGATGTTGGCCTATACTTGATATGTTCATATATTCAATGATGATGGATTTCTTGAAGTGTATGCTTTTGAGGATGTCTTGATTCTTTTGAGTTCTTAGAGGTACCATATGGTCAGCTTATGTATTGAATTGTTTTGGTATGAGTGTGATTTCTTGTTAGGGTGGAAAATGGCTTGGTAGATAGCCACTATAATTGTCCACACGGGCAGACATACACGGTGTGTGTCTAGGCCGTGTGTGACACATGGATAGCCCCATGGGTGTGGTGCTCGGTCGTGTGTCCCCTTACATGCTAGAGTTGCAAGTCAGTATGCTCAGTAGTAAACATACGGGTAGAGACACGGCCGTGTGTCTCAACCGTGTGGGAGGCATGGTCAGGAACATGGGTGTATGCCCAGGTAGTGTGAAGTCTGCACTTGAAGTTAGGAATTTAATTCGACATACGGTCTGAGAACACAGGCGTGTGCCATGGCCGTGTGACCATAATGAGATGATGACGTCGTAAACAGAATGCCAAGGTTTTGGCACACAGGCTAAGACACGGGCGTGTCGAGGCCATGTGAGGGACACATGCCAAGGACAAGAGCGTGTGTCCTGCCGTGTGTATTAAGTCAATGTCGACCACGAGTGAGGAGCACGAGCATGTCTTAGGGGCACACGGGTGTGTCCCTTGAACAACACGGGCTTGTGTCCCCTGTTTAGGTAAAATTTTTCCTAAGTAGGTAAAAGTTTCTGATAAATTCGTGAAACCTTTTGGAAGTATGTTTAAGGCCTCGTCGGCCTAGGATGAGAATGTAATGAGTTATGTGGAAAGTTTTTAAGATGAAATGAAATTTTATAGCCCTAAATGTCTTGTTTAAGCAAGTTGAGTTAGGTAACACCTCGTACCGGGTTTTGGGTTCGAACACGGGTAAGGGGTGTTACAGCTATGGTCACACGGCCAAGGCACACGCCTGTGTCCTTAGACCGTGTGTCAAATTAAATTCCTAATTTTAGGTGTAGACTTCACACGGCCTGGGCACATACCCGTGTCTTAGGCCATGTCACCCACACAGTCGAGACACACAGCCGTGTCTCTCCTCGTGTGTTTACTACTGAGCATATTGACTTGCCAACCTAGCATGCATGGGGACACACGGACAATCAACACGCCCATGGCACTGACCGTGTGTCACACATGGCCTAGACACACGCTCGTATGTCAACCTGTGTGGACATTTGAAAGGCTATCTACCAAGAAAAATGCCATCCTGCAAAGCAACCATACTTATACCAATTCAATTCAACACATATTATGACCAAAGGGCACTTCTAAGAACTCATAATCAAGACATCCACATAAGTATACACTCCATGAATTTCATCATCATTGAATATATAAACTTGTCAAGTATTGGCCCATTTCCAACGACCACTTACAAAATGAATTTAACAACATTAAGAGCCAACACTTTGGCCATCAAATATGACATAAAAAATGACCAAGTCCTATACATGCCATACTCAAAATAAATCTAACTTTTTTATACCAAAGAGTTGTCGGTAGTGTGATTCCGAACTCGACGTCCCACGATCCTTGAGTTATCTTGTAAATACTACAAGAAAAAGGGAAATGAGAGGGGTAAGCATAAAGCTTAGTAAGTTTGCATGAAAATAAATACCAACAAAAAGCTCATTATGTCATCCATCCATGACATTAGATAACCGCACAAAGCCACAAGCACTTTGCCATAACTTACTCGTACTTGTTCTTGTCTAATACATACCATGCCACATATCGTAAACATTCCTTGTGAATTACTCATAGGTACTTCTATTCACTCAATCACATAACTTTAGTACTAATCTCATTTCTATTTCCAAGCTTATCTATTCATCCTACTAAATCACTAGGGATAGATCAAGATGCATATTCATCGTCATTAATATGATCACAAAGTTAATGCCACATCCCAGATGTGCTATTACATAGGATCACCTCTGTGTGCCGACGCCATATCCCAAATATGGTCTTATACGAAATATTTTATCAATTACCAATGCCATATCCCGGATATGGTCTTATACTACTTTTCTTATTCAATGCCGATGCCATATCCCCAATATGGTCTTATACAAGATCTTAATTCGGTGCCGAGGCCATGTTCCAGACTTGGTCTTACACGGGACCTTATCCATCTCATGACTCAATGATAGTATTTTCACATGTATTATAGTCTAACTTGGACTTCAACATCTCAACTTGCATCATCTTTCTCATTCAACACCATTACACAATTCCATAGAATATCATGCATCATTATAATATCAAACATTCTCAAACATAATAGCATGAATGTTGAATTTATTACATATAAACTTACCTCGGTTTCAAACTAGGCCACTTGCCGATTTAACCCAATACATTGCCTTTTTCTCGATCAAGGTTAATCCTTCATTCTTCTTGATCTATATAGTAGCAAATTAGCTCATTTAATTGCCATATTATTAAACACATTTCAATAATCGTATTTTAGTAAAATTAACATTTTGCCCTTAAACTTTTACAAAATGACCATTTTACCCCTAGGCTTGGAAATCAATTCTAATCAAATTCCTTTCTTTATCGAGCCTAGGTGAACATTTATTACTCTTATGGCAGCCCTCAACACTCATTATTTCCCATATTTACTACAAATTTCACAACCTTTACAAAAAGGTCCTTTTAGGTGTTTTCATGGAAACACCCTTCACAAAAGTTGTTTATCTAACAAATAAGACTCATTTTCTTCCATAAAAATGTAGCAAACAACATAAATGATCACATTGAAAAACTCTAAACTTTCAACCATTTTGCAAAATAGTCCCCTCTTTAGCTAGCTTAAGCTTTAGGGGTTCCAAAAGTACAATTATTAACAAGAAAAAAATCACCAAATTCACTTACTTGGAAGGAGAAAAGGTTGCTAAAATTTTTGAGCTCTCAAACCCATATTTTGTTTTTATTTTTTGGTTGCTAAAATTAGTCAAAGGTTGCTAATTTTGATTTCTTGTCCCCTATGGTCGGCCACCTTAAGTCTAAGGGTCTATTTGCACATTCAAGACCTCCAATTAATATTCTATGTCTATTTGACACCTTTAGCTTATAAAAATTAAACTTTCACACTTTATACGATTTAGTCCTTTTTCACGATTAAGCATGAAATCGCTAAAATTAAAGCACCAAAATTTTCATGCACCTATATAATCATGCTCTAACTCATAAAATAACATAAAAATAATTTTATTTAACCTCGGATTAGTGGTTTCAAAACCACTATTCTAACTAGCCCCTAAATCAGGCTATTACAATTCTCTCTCATTGATTTTCGTCCCTAAAAATCTTATCGGTGAAAAGGTTGGGATATTGGTTTCTCATAGCCTCCTCGGGCTCCCATGTAGCCTCTTCTATTCCATGTATTTTCCATAGCACTTTCACAAGGGCTATACTTCTGTTTCTCAACTGTTTGACCTCTTGTGCCAAAATCTTAACCGCTCTTCACCATAAGTCAAGTCCAGTTGGATTTCTACCTCTGTCGGTACAATCACATGTGAAGGGTCTGATCGGTATCGACGTAACATGGACACACGAAAGACATCATGAATATTTTCCAACTCGGTGGTAAGGCCAAACGATAAGCTACTGGCCCTATCCTTTCGGTAATCCGTATAGTCCAATAATATGAGGACTCAACTTGCCTTTCCGGCCAAATCTGAGGACTTTCTTCCATGGTGACACTTTTAGAAACACTTTATCATGGTTTTGGAACTCAATTTCTTTCCATTTCAAATTCGAATAGGACTTTTGTCTATCTGAGGCCACTTTCAAACATTCTCATATCACCTTTTCAATTTCTCTGACCAAATCGACCCCGTGAATTTGCTTCTCTCTGAGTTCTAACCAATACAAGGGCGTTCAGCACTTACGCCCATACAATGCCTCATAAGATGCCATTTTCAAACTTGACTAAAAACTGTTGTTGTAGGCGAATTCCACCGATGGTAAGTATTTTTCCCAATTACCTTGGAATTCCAAAACATAACATCGAAGCATGTCTTCAAGTATCTGTATTACTCTCTCCGACTGCCCGTCAGTTTGCAAATGGAAAGCTGTACTAAAACTCAAGTTTGTGCCTAAAGCCTCTAGTAACTTTTTCCAAAATTGTGACGTGAATCTTAGATCTCTATCCTAAATAATTGACAATGGTACTCCATAAAGTCTTATTATTTCTGACACAAACAAATCTGCCAACTTATCAAGAGAATAATCAATTCGTACTGGTATGAAATGGGCTGACTTTGTAAGTCTATCGACTAAAACCCATACAACGTCTTTCTTCCTTGATGATAACGATAAACCCGTCACGAAGTCCATAGTAATACGGTCCCATTTCCACTCGGGAACCATAATAGGCTGAAGTAGACCCGAAGGTACTTGGTGTTCAGCCATCACTTGTTGACATATTAGGCATCTCGATACCAACTCAGAAATGTCTTTCTTCATACTCGGCCACCAATACCATTTCCTAAAGTCATTATACATCTTCGTGCTGCTGGATGTACAGAAAAGCATCCACTATCTACTTCATGCAAAATTTTTCGAATAAGCTAATCATCTATGGGTACACAGACTCTATTTCGAAACATCTAACATCCATCAAGACTTATCTAAAAGTCAGACTCAATATTTGACTCACATAGAAATCTTTTGGCTTGTAAGTCATTGTCACCTTTCTGAGCTTCACAAATCTCTTGGAGAAACAATGGTCTAACCCTCAACACAACTAGAATAGAACCATCCTCTGACAAAGCCATTTGTGTATTCATGGCTCTTAGCGCAAAAAAAGATTTTCTACTCAAGGCATCGGCGCCCATATTTGTATTTCCTGGATGATAATCAATCACTAGCTCATAGTCCTTTATCAGCTCTAACCATCTTCGTTGCCTCAAATTCAATTCCTTTTGAGTCATCAAGTACTTTAAGCTCTTATGATTTGTGAACACTCGACACCTTTCACCATACAAATGGTGTCTCCAAATCTTTAGCGGAAATACGATTGCGGCTAACTCCAAATCGTGTGTCGGATAATTTTTCTTGTGCGGATTTAATTTTTTGGAAGCATATGCTATCACCTTGTCCTCTTGCATAAGTACACAACCCAATCCATTCATGGATGCATTGCTATAAACTACAAATTCCTTTCCGGCTCTAGTTGCACTAAAATAGGAGCTTCAGTCAACAACGCCTTCAATCTCTCAAAACTCTGTTGGCACTTTTCTATCCAATCAAAATTTACATCTTTTTACAATAGTCTCATCATCGAAGTAGCTATCATGCAAAACCCCTTAAAAAATCACCTATAGTAGCCAGCTAGGCCTAGAAAACTCCTCACCTCAATTACATTCCTTGGTGATTTCCATTCAACAATTACCAAAATCTTACTAGGGTCGACTCTAATTCCATCTCCTGAGACAATGTGCCCCAAAAATCCAACTTCTTTAAGCCAAAATTCACTTTTACTAAACTTGGTATATAATTGTTTATCTCTCAAAATTTACAGAATCATTCTTAAATGCCTAGCATGCTCGTTCTCATCGATAAAGACTACCACAAATTTATCCAAATACGACTGAAAAATACGATTCATCAAATCCATGAAAACTGCAAGGGCATTGGTTAAACCGAAAGGCATGACCAAAAATTCATAGTGGCCATACCTTGTCCGAAATGTAATTTTCGGCACATCCGAGTCCTTGACACTCAACTGATAATACCCAGACTTTAAGTCTATCTTGGAAAACATCGTGGCTCCCTTCAATTGGTCAAATAAATTATCGATTCTTGGCAACGGGTACTTGTTCTTCACAGTTACCTTGTTGAGTTGCCAATAATCTATACATAACCTCACCCACGGAGAATAACTTGGTCTTGTGAAGCCTTTATGCGTTAATTCTTGCAACTATGCCTTCAATTCTTTTAGCTCGGTTAGAGCCATTCTGTATGGAATAATAGTAATGGGGGCAGTACCAGAAGGTAACTCAATCCCAAATTCGATTTCTCTAATCGAAGGTAACATTGGCAATTCCTCTGGAAAAACATCTTGATACTCGCATACAATGGGTACCGACTCAATTTTCAAATCAGTCTCTTTAGCATTCATCATAAAGGCAAGGTAAGCTTCATACCCCTTTCTTAAATACTTCTGAGTCAATAAAGAAGATATTACTAATGACAATTTGTCTTGCTCATCTAATTCAACACGGATAAGACCCCCACTTTCACCTTTCAACTCAATAAATTTCTTCCTACAATTCACTATTACATCATGAGTAGCTAACAAATCCATCCCAAGGATGATTTCAAATTTATCAAACGGCAATAACATAAGATTAGCTAGAAAGCAATGACCCCTAATCATCAAGGGCAACCTTTACATACTCTATCAACCAACACATATTTGCCTAGGGGATTTGACACTCTTATAACAAATTTAGTAGACTCTATAGGTGATCATGTCAAATAGCCGAGTTTTAAAATTTATAAAAAGAATGATCAAACCTATAGACTAACTATGACAATGATAGAGGCAAGCACACCTATCGAACAGTAGTATAGTTTAGGTAAGAATATCTTGTAGAACCCAAAGGAACCTAAAAGTACTACTACTCACTTTCTTTCTATTATTCAACCTGAAATATGGAGTGATTGATTTATTAATCTAAAACTAATGAAATATTTTAAACTAAATGCAAAGACGAAAGAACTAAACTTTGGGAAAAGACTGTGGAAAAACTCAGTTGATTTTAGATGATACCCTTAGGAAGAATCCACCTATGACTTCTCTTGTTATCTAACTTTTAATTCATATGATTTCTTTACTTAGCTTGATCCGTGAGACTCCCTAACCTATATTAAACCCTCTCTCGAAGCGAATAACATCTAACCTTAGGTTAATTAGTGGAACTCTCGTTCTCTTATAATAAGCCCCTAATGAAGCAGTAAATTGATCAATGGATTCCCATATTAGGTTTCACCTTAATCCAGCAAAATCTTGTAACCCTATCTCTAAGCATTCGATCAACTCCGCTTAATTATGCTAGATCTACTCTTGGGCAGGGTCTATTCCTCCTCTACCTAAGCACATCAAATTAAATTAAGTAACATAATTAAGAACAAACTAAGTATTTATCATATAAACCAAAAATCAAATAACAAAATCCATCATAGGTTTCATCCCCTTCAAGTATTTGAGGGGTTTAGTTCATAACAAAGTAGGAAAACATCTCAAGAGAAAATATAAAACAAAACATAAGAAATCCCTAAAACCCCCTAAAGGAATTGAATAGGAGATCTTTCGTCTTGAGTAGAATCCCGACTCTTTGAGATGGATCAATTGGCTATTTTCGAGTAATTCCCTAAAAGATGAAAGCTTCGGCAAAAGCCTCTTCCAAAAATCGTCCCCCTTGAATGTCTACCTTGGGTTGTTTTTATAGGCTTTTGAGATGCTTTACTTGGCTCCTAAGTACCTCTTTTAAGTAGAATTACTATTAGGGTGTTTAAGTAGACTTAGGAGTATGTTTCTTTGGATTCAAGCATCTAATTTTGAGTGAAATTGTTCATTCCCACCGCAGAGGAACGGCTAGGGCACGCCCGTGTAAGTTGTCTTCTAGGCCGTGTCTCTATTCTATTGATTGAGGCACGGCCGTCCAAAATAAGGTTCAGGCCGCACTTCAGGTCTGTCAATTTGGGCACGACCATGCAAATCGTGCCTGGGTCATGTGGGCTTTTTTTCGATGAGGAACGGTCGTGTAAATCGAGGATAGGCCGTGTTCTAGATGGATGGCAAGGCACGACCGTGTGACATGAAGCCCAGTCCGTGTCGTCTTCTCAGGTTGGCCCAATTTGGTCCGTTTTAAGCCTGTTTCTTATTCTTTTTATTCTTGGGTGCTTTCTTGAGTATAAGAGATGAAAAGAAAGGATTACAAGCACCTTTTATATAAAGCAAGGGCTAAATCATCAAAAAGCATACTAAATGTGGGATTAAAATATGTTACTTTTATGGTTTATCAAATACCCCCACACTTAAGCTTTTGCTTGTCTTCAAGCAAAATTCTCAACTTACAATTAGAACGAACTTTCCATAACTTACAATATTCATCAATCATGCCTTATCATAATTCATAGATAATTTATACATGGATAATTCAACTCAAAGAGCCCTAAAGATTCAAACGAGATAAGTCATGATTTTGTAGTATGAAAACATAGGTGTCTTCCCTTATCTAAATAATTACCCTTGATTCAAAATTGACAAGGATTGACATCCTCACTAAAGATTCACTCAAATCACTCAAAGGTGTTTAAGATTCTCAATAAGGCACTCAAGAGTCGAACCTGAAAAGTTAATCCCATAGGCTTGCCTGAAAATCAAATCTCCACCACTGTATATGAGATGATACACAAATCAAAAGGTCTTAATCAGGGTTGTAACGGGGATAGGGTTAAAAGGTGTGGATAAAGGCTGAATTAGAGGGTTAGAATCGAGACTGACTTGACAAATTGCCTAACTAGAAACACTGAACTAAATATGAATATTTACTTCGAATGAAAACTAATAATACCACTATTAATAATTACTCTATAATAAGGAGTATTTTTATCACTTGAAATTTGAAAATACTTTAATACGAGCTTTTTCTTCAATAATTGGAGTTTAAATGCTCTAAGCTCTTTTATATACTACTAATATTGAATAAACTTGGATTTTTTTAAGAACAAACTAAAAAACTTAAAAAAAATAATAGAAGGAACTTTGATAATTGAAATAACCTAATTCGGCAACTGATCAAATCAATTCTCGATAGAGGGGTAGTCAAAAGAATGTTGATAACAAATACAAAGAGTTTTGGGTTTAAAATTTTAGAGGTAATTAAAAAAAAGAAAAAGTTGTTAGGTTTCAACGGGGTTCACTAGGGGTTAATTAAATAGGTAGGCTTTTTAGTGGAGTGAATGGGTTAAAACCTAGGTGCCTTTATCATCTCAGTATATCAAGTCAATAATGTGGTCTCGATATGCATAAATGAGGAAAGTTCTACAATAGCAATTCAAAGTTGACACACTCATAATCAAAAAAAGTGAGCACGAAAAAGAATATATGCTCTATAAGGCTCAAAATCTCACAAAAAATATGGATGTTTTGACATCAATCCTTATAAATTTCAAATTTCAAAGTAATACTCAAATTCGGTTCAACAACCTATAAATTTTAATTTTTAGAAAGTAGACTTATTATGCATGATTCTCTAGTACTCTTCAAATTTAATCATCAATGCACAATTAACTATGACTTAATAAAAACATTTCAATAATAATCATAAATCATTAGAAATTTCATCCTAATTAGTAGTATGAGAAAAATACTTTCGAACAAGACTAAATTCAGGATTTGAGAATAATGCAAAAAGTTGGACACTTTTACCCCCCACACTTAAGATATACATTGCCCTCAATGTACAAAGATAAATAATGATAATCAAAAGAGATGGGCTAGAGTGACACTTCCTGAATTTTGGATGATTCCTGGCATCTTTGGTGGCAGTGATGGTGTTTTCTATGGAACTGGTGGTGTGGCTACCGAAAAGCAATTTGCTAAACGAAGAAATTGGGTAGCTTGCGAAGATATAGCCAAGAGGTCTAGAGAAATAATAATAATATACTAATAATATAATTAAAAATTAAGAAAATAAAGAGAAGGAGACTAAGAAGAAAACTAAAATTTAAAGAAAAGACATTAGGACTAAGGAGTCCTTATTAGCAGATGGTTCGTGAGGTGGGTATGATTTCTAAGGCTGCGAAGTGTTGGTGATGGTGGAAGTGGTGTGATTCCCTAGTAGCCTTTAGAGCCTAAAACCAAGAAACTAATATGAACTAAATTAAATTAAGCAGAAAAGAAGTATAGATAAGGAAAATAAAAGAGAAGAGAAAAGAAAAATAGAACCAAAAAGGTTTTGGAGACCCTTGGTGTGTCAATTAGCTAAAGCTGTCGGCATGAACTCATGTTGAGGTCTCATCTGAGGAGACGATGCTTACCTTCTTATGTTTCTTCGGCATGATGTTTTGTTTTGCTCAAGAGTGTTGGACCCTTTCTATGAACAGATAGAAAAATTTGAAAGAAAGAGAAGGAAGAAAGAAGATGGAAAAAAGGGGAAGGGCTGTGGGGATTTAAATAAGATTTCAAATCTGACACATTCCCACGCCTGTACCGAGGGTGTGTCGACTCACACGGCCGCTTCGCATGGCCGTGTTATGGAGTGTGTTGTTCTTCCACGCCCATTTGTTGATTGGCACGCCCGTTCTAAAAGGCGAGCATGTGAGCACGGATGGAATGCACGGGCGTGGTGTGCCCGTGCTCAATAATTTAGTATCTTAGCACGGTCGTGAGGCACGACCGTGCTATTTTGTCGGTGCTCGTGGTGTGGGTGGTTGGATCCGTGACATTGGGGGGTGGGTGGACTAACTTGCATGGCTCTGCTCGGTCAGTGTGGTGGTTTCGGTGGTCCACACAGCCATGGGCATGGTCGTGTGGCCTGGAAATCTGCATTTTTGTGTTAGTTTACATGTTGAGAGAAGAAAGAAGGAAAGAAAAGAAAATAAATTTGAAAGTAAATAGTGTTAGTGCTAGGGTTGCCTCCCGAGAAGCGCTCGTTTATAGTCTTAAGCTAGACTATCCTTGACTTTGAAAATTTTAGGGAGGTTTAAAGGTTTGAATATTTTCCCTCTTGCTGACAGTTTTATTTTCGTGACAAAGTTTAGGTCGAGAAGCGTTTACCTTGAAATTGTCGAATATTGGATTGCTTACCTCGACTATTTCGTGTGGGAAAATATCGTGTACCTGAAAGAGTATTTCTCCCTTTTTCTTCAGGTCTGTTGAAGTGAGGTGAGGATCGGCTTTGTCTAACAGCACCTGGTCTCCTATTTTAAAGTGATTTGATGTCCCTATGAGCTCTTCTGGTGGTTCCTTTGGTTTTACTTCGTGTGGATCCGACTTTTCTTTGGTGTGTATGTTCTGCTCTTCTAAATTGTCAATCTTACAATTTTGTTTCTGGTGTGATTCTTTTGTGACGACTTAGGGGCTATGAAGGCTTGATGCATTGTGATGTTTCCTGCGATGAAGGTTGAACAATTTGGTTATCTATTGAAATGACTTTCTTACCCTCATCTTCTGTTGTTTTGGCTGAGTCGAGAGCTTGAAGATTGACTGATTCTTCTCCTACACGAAGTATGAATTCTCCTGTGGCAACATCAATGTTAGTCTTGGCAGTTGCAAAAAAGGTCTTCCTAAAATTAAGGGGATTGAATTATCCTCATCCATGTCTAAAACAACAAAGTCTACTGGGAAAATAAATTTATCGATTTTTACTAGATCATCTTCAAGAATGCCCCTAAGGATTTTAACAGTTTTATCAGCTAGTTGAATACTCATCCTAGTTTGTTTGGGCTTCCCTAGACCTAGTCGTTTAATCAATGCATAAGGCTTGACATTTATACTTGCCCATAAATCAGCTAACACATTATCAATAGTTAAACTACCAATTAAATATGGAATCATAAAACTCCCTAGGATCTTTTAATTTCTGTGGTAGTCTGCTTACGTAGCATTCTTTGAGCATGTTACGTTGAGTTCCATATGGTGCTCTTCATCTATTTTGAGTTTGTTCGTCAAGAGTCATCTTAAAATCTCCTTGCATCGGGCATCTGAAAAAGGGCTTCAAGAAGAGGTAAGTTAATATGTAATTTTTTTAAAAAGTTTTAGAAACTTACCAAATTGATCCTCTGAGTCCTCTTTTTTCAATGCTTCGGGATAAGGTATGCGAGGTTGGTATTCTTTGATTACTGGTTTTGGCTTTTCATAAGCTACCTCTATTTTACTTTTTTTCTTTCCTAGTTTCTTGTGTTGATGTGGGATTGTCTACTCCTAGACCCTCTTGAGCTGTAATGGCTTGGATATGCTCTTTTGGGTTTATTTCTGTGTTGCTTGGTAGACGTCCTTATTGGCGTTCAGAAATTAGCTTTGTGAGATGTCCCACTGACCTAGTAAGTTCACCAACTTTGTTCTCAATTCCCTTGATCGACTTCTGTTATTCATCTAGTGTTGCTTCAGTCTTTTGGAAACGAGAATCTGTGGCCTCCATAAATTTTGTTAGCATCTCTTCAAGGTTTGATTTCCTTTCCTGTGGATAAGGCTAATTTTGGTAATTAGGAGGAAGTTGCTGCCTTTGATTTCCTTGATTTCCTTGTCCTACCCATAAAAAATTTGGTTGGTTCCTCCAACCTGTATTATAAGTGTTACTATAAGGATTATTATTAGATCTGAAATTATTACCTATATAGTTTGTCTACTCGTTGTCTATGCCCGGTTGGTAGGGTGGGTACTCAGAATTCGCCACATTCCTGCTTGCTTCGCATTGCATTACTGGATGTACCTGCGAAGAACATAAATTATCAAGCTTTTTATTCATTAACTCCACCTGCGTTGACAGCATTGTCACTGCGTCTATGTTAAAAACTCTGGCTGATTTTGTCGGTTTAGCTCTTGTAATTTGCCACTGATAGGTGTTCAATGACATCTCTTCAATAAAATCGTAAGCCTCTTTAGGAGTTTTGTTATTCAAAGTTCCACCGGCTAATAAATAAATCATTTGCCTAGTTGGAGAATTCACACCATTATAAAAAGTTTAGACTTGAAGCCACAAAGGTAATCCATGGTGTGGGCATCTTCTTAGGAGATCCTTGTATCTTTCCCATGCATCATATAATGTTTCTGCATCATTCTGCATAAAAGAAGATATGTCATTCCTAAATTTGGCCGTTTTGGCTGGTGGAAAATATTTTAAAAGAAATTTTTCGGTCATTTGATCCCATGTGGTGATTGGCCCTCGTGGTAATGAGTTCAACCACTGTTTTGCTTTATTCCTTAATGAAAAAGGAAATAACCGAAGACGTATGGCATTGTCAGAAACGCCATTTATTTTGATGGTATCACAGAACTCTAAAAAATTAGCTATATGAATATTTGGATCTTCGTCCTACAAACCATCAAATTGAACAAACTGTTGAATCATTTGTATTGTGTTAGGCTTTAATTCAAAATTATTAGCAGCTATAGTAGGCCTAACAATACTAGATTCTGCTCCTGTCAAATTAGGTTTATCATAATCATACATAGTGCGTGGAGCATTATTTTCTCTCACATCAGGTGGATTAATTTCGTCCATCCCTTCAGTAGGATTAGATCTGTCTTGCTATTCTTCTCTTTGGTAGTCTAGAGCTCGTCTAGTTTCTCTGCGATTTCTTCGAGTGGTAGCCTCAATGTCACTTTCATATTCTAATGGTCCTCTCGGGTTTCTTCTAGTCATAAACTAGAGGTACCTCGCAAGTCAAGAAAGAAAGAAAGAGAATTAAAAATAAAAATTTAATAAAAAAATAATAATAATAGAATAATAGCTAAAGTAATAGAAATAGAGCTTTCTTAATATTTTAGAGTTCCCCGGCAACGGCGCCAAAAACTTGATCGTGTCAAGCAATGAGTTTTAAAACTTATAAAAGAATGATTGAACACAGAGACTAACTATGACAACGATAGAGGCAAGTGCACCTATCGAACAAGAGTATCGTTTAGGCAAGAATATCTTATCGAACCCAAAGGAACCTAAAAGTACTACTACTCACTTTCTTTCTATTATTCAACCTGAAATATGGAGCGATTGATTTATTAATCTAAAACTAATGAAATATTTTAAACTAAATGCAAATACGAAAGAACTAAACTTTGGGAAAAGACTGTGGAAAAACTCAATTGATTTTAGACGATACCCTCAGGAAGAATCCACCTATGACTTCTATTGTTATCTAACTTTTAATTCATATGATTTCTTTACTTAGCTTGATCCGTGAGACTCCCTAACCTATATTAAACCCTCTCTCAAAGCGAATAACGTCTAAACTTAGGTTAATTAGTAGAGCTCTCACTCTCTTATAATAACCCCCTAAGGAAGCAATAAATCAATTAATGGATTCCCATATTAGGTTTTACCCTAATCCGGTAAAATCTCGTAACCCTATCTCTAGGCGTTCGATCAACTCCGCTTAATTATGCTAGATCTACTCTTGGCAGGGTCTATTCCTTCTCCACCTAAGCACATCAGATTAAATTAAGCAACATAATTAAGAACAAACTAAGTATTTATCATATAAACCAAAAATCAAATAACAAAATCCATCATAGGTTTCATCTCCTTTAGGTATCTGAGGGGTTTAGTTCATAACAAAGTAGGAAAACATCTCAAGAGAAAATATAAAACAAAACATAAGAAATCCCTAAAACCCCCTGAATGAATTGAAGAGGAGATCCTCCGTCTTGAGTAGAATCCTGACTCTTTGAGATGGATCAAGTGGCTATTTTCGAGTAATTCCCTAAAAGATGAAAGTTTCGGCAAAAGCCTCTGCCAAAAACCGTCCCCCTTGAATGCCTGCCTTGGGTTGTTTTTATAGGCTTTTGAGATGCTTTACTTGGCTCCTAAGTACCTCTTTTAAGTAGAATTACTATTAGGGTGTTTAAGTAGATTTAGGAGTATGTTTCTTTGGCTTAAGCATCCAATTCCGAGTGACATTGCTCATTCCGGTGGCAGGGGCACGGCCAGGGCACGCCCGTGTAAGTTGAAACACCCCAAACCCGGTCCACAAGCCCTGACCGGATCTGGCATGCTTCTAGGGAAAAGTTATTTGAAACTTATTTGAATTTTGGCAAAATATGTGTGTGTTTTTGAAAAACAATTGGTTTGTGTTGGGTTCAAATTTTAAACGGTGTTGATTAGGTGTCAAAACATTTAACATTTATTTTTAATAAAAGTTGCTTAAACTTTAAGGTGATAAAAATCGTATCCTATTAGAATAATTTAAATGCATGCGTAGATAGTTTCATACTAGTGGCCTTATTACATCAAAGAAAACCCGAAATAAATTCAAAACTTGAATATTAAAACTAATAAAATAAAACAATCTACGAGTTGAGCATGGCCACCATCGAGTTCCTCCGATCTTATCCATTCTTGAGTGTCACCAAAAAGATCCCACAACGGGTGAGTCAAACAGACTCGATTAATGTAACAGCCAACACAAGTTTCAATCAATTTAGGCATGTCAAATCATACATAATAAACATATATAATCAATGATGCAAACCCGAACCCAAACATAGATAACCATCCGCTACACATAACCCGTACCAACCATCACACCGTAGGGACTACTAAGTCAACCCTCCATCCGCTACACATCATCGAAGGCAGTCGCTGCAGACGACATGCTCATCGCCCTTATATATATATTGTGGCATAGCCACCAGATAATTATTTTGTGACATAAGTAACCACCTTTAGATTTCGTGACATAAGTCACCACATTCAGATATTGTGGTATAAAACCACCAGATCACTTCCCCTTAATATATCACCCATATGCCCCATGTCATACAAATCATGCAATAACATGCCTTATTCTTTATTTCACATTCTTATTAATATTCACGGATGGGCCATAACAGATATTCATGCTATCATAACTACGAGAGTAGTAAGTTACGTGACTGAGTACTTCATACAAAGGCATGGTACTCATAGCCATATCTTACGATTCTTATTAACACATTTATCAAAACATAACCATAAATCTATTAAGGCTTAGTGTGGGGTACACACCTGATTCACTAATGCTTTCACTGAAATCCCGAAAACCCGATCTAATCCTCTAGATCCCAAGTTCTTACATTCGGCCAACACTAACCATTTTAGCTATAGGCCATTCGGCTAAATGATCAAATCTCGAAGGATTATCGCAACCAAAATCTTACCTTGGTGCCGATTTGACTACTAATCAAATCCCAAAACTTTGTAGTGTTTCCTCCTTTCAATTGGCTAGCACTAAATCACTTCACAGATTAGTTTTCGGCTCTTTGAATAAATAAGAAATAGATCTAAGTCACAAAATAGGCCTTGGCCGAATATCACATGCACTTACCTTGTGGATCCAAATCCCGAAATATCACTTGTCCTTAGTCTCTGTCAAAATCTCTACAAGCACTATGTCAGATCCAATTCCAATATTTGAATACATGGCTTTCTACCTAATCTTTCACCTTACTTACCTTAGATCCGAAATCCCAATGATCTCCCTAAGTTTGTTACTATAGAAATCCCGAAAGAATCCTTCATAGGTTCGGCCAAAGATATTAAGGGCATTAGAATCTTGATTTTGGCTTTAAGAAAAGAAATAAAACGATGACAATAAAATCCTTACCCTTAATGTTGGAATCGGCAACACCCTTACTTGAATACACAAAGATGTGCGGCTATGAAGGCTAAGTAGTGATCAACAAGTTTTGGCTTTTGAAGCTATGAAGAAATCGGCTAGGGTACCTTGAGATTTTGACTTTTGGAGAATAAAAAGGAAAAGAGAAGAGAGTGTATGAGACTTAGAGAGAATTGGCAATGATGGATTTTGAGAAAGGAATATTCGGCTTTGGCAAAATAAAAGAGAACATAGGAGATTCACTAGAGAATTTGGCAGAGGAAAAAGAGAAGAAGAAAAGAAAAGAATAGAGAATGGCCGCACTTCTCCCCTTTTTGCCAAAAATACCATCAAAAGAGTACCTTGGCCGGCCAACTCTTCCTCTCTCCACTCAATCCCCTTTTTCACTCTACCTTAGCTGAATCTTTAAGTTTCTAACTTGATCTACACTTCATCTTGAAGTGTCCTTGTGCCGTCCACTTCCTCTCCTCCTTGCTGCAAAATAAAACTCCTATTTGCTCCATTTGTGACTCGAACCTAGGCCCTTTCCCCTTGCTTGTGGTGTCACACTCTAAGGCCCTAAGTGGCACCTTCATGCCACTTAAACAAGCCCATTTTTGTGTCTTATTTCCCCTACTAATTTTCTTAAGGCCTCTTACGCTTAGCTCCCTCTTTTAAACTTAAAATCGAATAATTTCTAAGGCATTCACTACATTTTAAAGTTTCCAAAATTCATGCAACATAATTCAGAACACACATAGACATGCTTTCATACATACTTAAGCAAAAATGCATAAGCCATAAATCCTAGATATTACAGTTCTACCCCCTTAAAATAATTTCAACCTCGAAATTACCTGGCTAGAATAGGTAGGGGTATTACTGTCGCATTGCTTCTTCTGGCTCCCAACAAGCTTCCTCCGATCCATGGTTATGCCATAACACTTTGACCAGAGAGACCGACTTCCTCCGAAGCACCTTCACATCTCATTCCAGAATCTGAATTGGATCTTCCTCATAAGACAGATCTGATCTCAGCTCCACCTCTTCAATCAAAACTACATGAGATGGATCCGATCGATAACGACGTAGCATAAAGACATGGAATACGTCGTGCATCTGCTTCAATTTCGGAGGTAACTCCAACTGGTATGCCACCGGTCCAATTCGCTTCAATACTCGATATGGTTCTATAAACCTTGGACTTAACTTCCCTTTGCGACCAAATCTCATCACCTTCTTCCAAGGTGAAACTTTAAGGAACACTTGATCTCCCACATCAAATTCTATTTCCTTCTATCAGATGCTTCCTTCAACCGAGCTCGAATTACCTTAACCTTCTCCTCAAATTCTGTCACAATCTCTGGACCCAAAACCTAACGTTCCCCTAATTCCGTCCAACACGTAGGAGTGCAACACTTCCGTCCATACAATGCCTCGTACGGTGACATTTTAATACTTGCCTGATAACTGTTGTTGTATGTAAACTCAGCTAAAGGCAAATATTCTTCCCAACTTCCTCTGAAGTCTTCACATAGCCTCTTAAAATATCCTCTAACACTTGGATCACTCATTTAGACTGGCCGTCCGACTGTGGATGAAAAGCCGTACTGAAATCCAATCTAGTGCCTAAAGTCTAATGTAGAGCTTTCCAAAACCGAGACGTAAACCTCGTATCCCTATCCGAGATAATCAACACCGGCACTCTATGCAACCTTACGATCTCAGCTACATACAACTTTGCTAACTTTTACAGAGAATAGTCAACCTGCACTGGAATAAAATGCGCGGACTTTGTCAGCCGATTCACTATCACCCATACCGAGTCCTTCTTAGTAGGCGTAAGGGGAAGCCCACTAACGAAGTCCATGGTAATTCTCTCCCATTTCCACTGTGGAATCTGTATTGGCTGAAGCAACCCTGACGGAACTTGGTGTTCAACCTTAACTTACTGACACGTTAAACACTTCCCTACAAATTCAGTAACTTCCTGCTTAAGACCAGGCCACCAAAATTGTTCCCTTAAGTCTCTGTATAGCTTACTACCTCCGTGGATGCATAACATAGGGCTACCATGCGATTCTAAAGAATTCTCCACCTTAACTCCTCGTTCTTGATATCGACCTTACCCTTAAAACACAATACTCCATCATTTATTAACACCATAATCCTCCAACTCCCTTCCGCACTTGTCAGTAGCTTAGTAATCAAATCATCATCCGCCAATCGTCCTCTTTCACCTCATTCACCATGTCGGTTTAACTTGCAATTCTGCCAATAAGCTTCTGTCGTCATAGAGGCTTAAATGTGCAAACATTGCCCTTAACTCCGTTACTACTTTTCAACTTAGGGCATCTGCCACCACATTCGCCTTGCCCGGGTGATACTCTATAGAGCAATCGTAGTCCTTCAATAATTCTACCCACCTTCACTGTCTCAGGTTCAACTCTTTTTGAGTCAGCAAATACTTCAGGCTATTGTGGTCCGTGTAGATTACTGACTTTTCTCCATATAAGTAGTGCTCCACACTTTAAGAGCAAAGACCACTGCTGCCAATTCCAAGTCGTGCGTCGGGTAGTTAACCTCATGTGGCCTTAATTGTCGAGACGCATAAGCAACTACCTTCCCGTCTTGCATGAGGACACCTCCCAATCCTGTATGGGAAGCATCACGGTACACTACAAAATCCTTCCCTGCCTCAGGCTGAATCAACACTAGAGCTTCAGTCAAGACTCTCTTAAGCTTCTCAAAGCTCTTCTGTTGCTTATCAGTCCATACAAAAGGTACCTCCTTTCTCAACAACTTTTTCAGAGGTGTGACTATCGATGAGAACCCTTCTATGAACCTTTTGTAATAGCCTGCTAATCCCAAGAAACTTCGAACCTCAGCCACAGACTTGGGTGGTTTCCAATCCAATACCGCCTCAATCTTCCGAGGATCCACCTTTATTCCTTTAGCTGACACCATATGTCCTAAAAACGTAACCTCTTTCAGCCAAAATTCACACTTGCTGAACTTGGCATATAGTTGTTTCTCCCTTAACACTTACAACACAACTCGGAGGTGCTCATCATGTTCTTCCTAAGACTTGGAATAAACCAAAATATCGTCTATGAACACAACAACGAACCGATCCAGATAGGGTTGGAAAACTCGGTTCATCATGTCCATGAATGCGGCTAGGGCATTTGTCAATCCGAACGGCATTACCAAGAACTCATAGTGCCCGTACCTTATTCGGAAAGTTGTCTTATGGATATCAGCCTCCTTCACCTTAAGCTAATGATATCCAAACCTCAGATCTATCTTTGAGAATACCGCGGCCCCCTTAAGCTGATCGAACAAGTCGCCAATCCTTGGCAAAGGGTACTTGTTCTTGATGGTCAGCTTATTCAACTGACGATAATCTATGCACATATGCATAGTTCCGTCCTTCTTCTTCACAAACAAGACCGGTGCTCCCCATGGAGACACACTGGGTCGGATAAACCCACGGTCAAGCAATTCTTGGATTTGAGCCTTGAGCTCAACCAACTCCTTTGGTGCCATTCTGTACGGGGTAATTGACACAGGAGCAGTTCCCGGCAATAAGTTTCGAACTCCACTTCACTATCCGAGGGTATTCCAGGTAACTCCTCCTGAAAGACATCCACAAACTCCCTTACGATTCTAACTCCACTAACTCCCCCTTCTTTCACATCCAAAGTACTAACGAAAGCCAAAAATGCCTTACACCCTTTCCAAACCATCTTATCAGCCTTTAAGGTTGAAACTACGTTAGACAAGTAGTTTCTTCTTTCCCCTATCATAATTGCCGCCTCATCCTCTAAGGTCCTTAACTCCATTCATTTAGCTACACAATCCAATACAGCCCGATGTTCCACTAGCCAGTCCATACCAAGTATAAGGTTGAATTCTCTGAAGGGTAGTTCCATTAAGTCGGCAAGGAATATCACTCCCTGAATCTCTAGAGGTACTTTTCAAATATCTTGTTCAACACTACAGTTTGACCTAATGGGCTTACTACAGTCATCTCCCTACCAGAGAGTTCAGAGGCTATTCTTAGAGTTTCAACTACTCTACATGCAACATAAGAGTGGGTAGAGCCAACATCAATCAAAGCAAAGTAAGGCTTGCCAAATATAAGGAACATACCGGTTATGACGTCTGGTGCGTCTCCGTCCTCCCTCCAATGTACCGCATAAACCAAACCCGACTGCCTGGCCTCCGTGTTACCAACACCTCAGCCCGTTGTTCCTCGTCCCCTTCCAGCACTGTTACCTCTGCCATTCAGACCACGGCCCCGCTGAGGTTGCTGTCCTCCTCTTCTAGCCTGGTTAGGACCTTAGCTTATTGGTCGACCCTCTTCTGTTCTCATAGGACAATCCTTAATCATGTGGTCCTTGGAACCACACTTAAAGCATCCTCCGTCTTTTTCCAACACTCTCCTAGGTGCATCTTCCCACATTTGGCACAAGTACGATACTACCCTCCCGTAGCAGCTTGTTGACCTCGTGGCCCATCAACTCTAGGCCTCTTTTGGGTATTCCCCGATGACCCTGATGGTCCAAAACCTCTCTTTTGCCTATTGCGGTCCGTATTCTACCTCACCGAGTCCTTAATCCCTTCGGGTACCTTAGCCTTCTCTACCAATAAAGCAAACTTCCGCTCCTATTACGTGAGCTATCAACAACCTCAGATCATCTCTTAGTCCGTCCTCAAACCAGAAACATTGCTCATGCTCCGTAGCCACGATTCCCCTGGCATACCTACTCAACCTTAAGAATTTAGACTCGTATTCTACTACGGACTTATTTCCTTAAACCAGCCTCAGAAACGCCTTGCTCTGTGCATCAACATAACTAGTTCCAATGTACTTCTTCTGATATGCCACCTTGAAATATTCCCAAGTAAGATCGTCTGCGGCAGCACCTTCCCGAACTGTGAGCCACCATTGGTATGACTCATCACGGAGTAGCGACACTACCCTTTTAGTTTTTTCGCAGCAGTCAGGTCTAAGTCGTCCATAGTCTGCTCCGTTGCTTCCAACCAATACTCAGCCGTATTGGGTGCCACATCAGATACTCCACGAAAAAACACAGCTCCATTAGCTCGAAGTCGCTCAGGTACCGAATTCCGAGCTCCCATGCCTCCACCTACTCCAACACCCTTTCTAAAACTCACAGCATCGCCTGTGATACTGCATCATCCCCCGTCTGATCCTGATATTCCACATCACCGGCTGGTGGTGGTGGTGGCATCTCATTTTCGGACCTTTGTCCGGACCTAACGGGCTCCGACACAGTCATTCACCTCTACCATGGCCTCGCACGCGTTCGACCACTTCCCTAGAGTTCATGCTTCCAATTGCGCTTATCTAATTAAAGAATTTTATGAATTAGTTTTGTTCCATCGATTTATCACGAACAATCTTATGTTCAATAGTTCTAGGGAGTAGTTCTTTCGATTTCATACATACAGTCTCAATTCATTCATTCAATCACATTCATGAACTTGCATTCATTACAGAAAAATATTGTAGTTGTCATTGTTTGTTGTTTTCCACTACCCAAGGGTATTTCCGTAATTTTATCCTATAGGGGTATTTTGGTAATTTTTTTCCAAATTAGGGTATTTGAAAATTTCACAAAGTAAATTTTTTTTGGTATATAGTTTTTTTTTTCAAAATTGAAATACTTGGTAAGTAAATATCAAGGGTAAAATGGTAATTTATACACCGAGGGTATTTTTGTAATTTTTCAAATCAGGGGCATTTCGGTAATTTTTCACAAAATATGGTTCCTGGTGACTTTTCAAAACAAGGGTATTTTAGAAATTTTAATTTTGAGGGTACTTTGGTAACTTTCTACACTGAGGGTATTTTAGTCATTTGTACGGACTAGGGGTAATTTGGTCAAGTTGCAAATCGGGGTAATTTCGTAAATTTTCCAAATCAGGGTATCCTAATATTTTGCAAAATAGGGTTTTTGGACATTTATAAGGTAAGAAAATCTTGATAAAACTGTGGGTAGTACGAAAATTTTATGAACCAAGGGCATTTTAGTAATTTTTTTCAACCAGGGTTATTTGGGTAATTTTGTAAATCGAGAATATTTTGGAAAATTTCAAAATAGTTTTCCTACACATCAAAGGAGTAATTTGGTGATTTTAAAACTAGGGTTTTTATAAAAATATGGCTAGTCCCTTTCGGGTTTTAATTATTGGGTTTAGCCTGTGTTTGAGTCCTATTGGCTAAGGTGAACCGTCACTACGCACCAGGTAGGATTCAAGCGGTAAGGAGGTGAGTCACTAGGACTGCTTAAATACCAAACTCCCACTAAATCCAATCCTAGACATGCGCACAATGGTTGCTACACCTTTGACTCAGCGACTCAGGCACAAGTTTGTTTGGTTGACTTTAAGTTTTATGTAACTTGGTGTTGGAGTAAACTAATCCTAGGGTTTAATTCCTAATTTACTAATCTACGTCCCTACAAATCCCACATACAATCACAAAAGAGTTAGGAGTACTTACTTGGTGGACTTCGGGCCGGAGACTCGGGTGCCATGCCAGAAAACCTGTTTATTTCTTGGAGAAATCCCATTTCAAAAGAAAGAAAACGTTTTGAGCCCTAAAGCCCTCAAGGCCGAGTTTTGAACCTGACTCTGATACCAAACTGAAACACCCCAAACCCGACCCACAAACCCTGACCGGATCTGGCATGCTTCTAGGGAAAAGTTATTCGAAACTTATTTGAATTTTGGCAAAATATGTGTGTGTTTTTGAAAAATAATTGATTTGTGTTGGGTTCAAATTTTAAACGGTGTTGATTAGGTGCCAAAACATTTAACATTTATTTTTAATAAAAGTTGCTTAAACTTTAAGGTGATAAAAATTGTATCCTACTAGAATAATTTAAATGCATGCGTAGATAGTTTCATACTAGTGGCCTTATTACATCAAAGAAAACTCGAAATAAATTCAAAACTTGAATATTAAAAACTAATAAAAATAAAACAATCTCTGAGTTGAGCATGGCCACCACTGAACTCCTGCCGATCCGGTCCATTACTGAGTGTCACCTAAAAAAGATCCCACAACGGGGTGAGTCAAATAGACTCAGTGTACCAGCCAACACAAGTCTCAATCAATTTAGGCATGTCAAATCATACATAATAAACATATATAATCAATGATGCAAACCCGAACCCAAACCTAGATAACCATCCGCTACACATCACCCGTACCAACCATCACACCGTGGGGACTACTAAGTGAACCCTCCATCCGCTACACATCATCGAAGGTAGTCGCTGCAGACAACATGCTCATCGCCCATATATATATATTGTGGCATAGCCACCAGATAATTATTTTGTGACATAAGTCACCACATTCAGATTTCGTGACATAAGTCACCACATTCAGATATTGTGGTAGAAAACCACCAGATCACTTCCCCTTAACATATCACCCATATGCCCCATGTCATACAAATCATGCAATAACATGCCTTATTCTTTATTTCACATTCTTATTAATATTCACGGATGGGCCATAACAGATATTCATGCTATCATAACTACGGTGTAGTAAGTTACGTGCATTCGAGTACTTCGCATCAAAGGCATGGTACTCATAGCCATATCTTACTTGATTCTTATTAACACATTTACCAAAACATAACCATAAATCTATTAAGGCTTAATGTGGGGTACACACCTGATTCACTTAACGCTTTCACTGAAATCCCGAAAACTCGATCTAATCCTTTAGTTCCCAAGTTCCTACATTTGGCCAACACTAACCATTTTAGCTATAGGCCATTCAGCCAAATGATCAAATCCCGAAGGATTATCGCAACCAAAATCTTACCTTGGTGCCGATTTGACTACTAATCAAATCCCGAAACTTTATAGTGCTTCCTCCTTTCAATCGGCTAGCACCAAATCACTTCACAGATTAGTTTTTGGCTCTTTGAATAAATAAGAAATAGATCTAAGTCACTAAATAGGCCTTGGCCGAATATCACATGCACTTACCTTGTGGATCCAAATCCCGAAATATCACTTGTCCTTAGTCTCTGTCGAAATCTCTACAAGCACTATGTCAGATCCAATTCCAATATTTGAATACATGGCCTTCGGCCTAATCTTTCACCTTACTTACCTTAGATCTGAAATCCCGAATGATCTCTCTAGAAGTCGGTTACTATAGAAATCTCGAAAGAATCCTTCATAGGTTCAGCCAAAGATATTAAGGGCATTAGAATCTTGATTTCGGCTTTAAGAAAAGAAATAAAATGATGAGAATAAAATCCTTACCCTTAAAGTTGGAATCGGCAACACCCTTACTTGAATCCACAAAGATGTGCGGCTATGAAGGCTAAGTAGTGATCAACAAGTTTCAACTTTTGAAGCTATGAAGAAATCGGCTAGGGTACCTTGAGATTTCGACTTTTGGAGAATAAAAAGGAAAAGAGAAGAGAGTGTATAAGACTTAGAGAGAATCGGCAATGGTGGATTTTGAGAAAGGAATATTCGGCTTTGACAAAATAAAAGAAAGCAGAAGAGATTCACTAGAGAATTCGGCAAAGGAAAAAGAGAAAAAGAAAAGAAAAGAATAGAGAATGGCCTCAGTTCTCCCCTTTTTTTCGAAAATACCATCTAAAGAGTCCCTTGGCCGGCCAACTCTTCTTCTCTCCACTCAATCCCCTTTTTCACTCTACCTTAGCCGGATCTTTAAGTTTTTAACTTGATCTACACTTCATCTTGAAGTGTCCTTGTGCCGTCCACTTCCTCTCCTCCTTGCTACAAAATAAAACTTTCCTCTCCTCCTTGTTGCAAAATAAAACTCCTATTTGCTCCCCTTGTGACTCGAACGTAGGCCCTTTCCCCTTGCTTGTGGCGTCACACTCTAAGGCCCTAAGTGGCGCCTTCATGCCACTTAAACAAGCCCATTTTTGTGTCTTATTTCCCTTACTAATTTTCTTAAGGCCTCTTAGGCTTAGCTCCCTCTTTTAAACTTAAAATCGAATAATTTCTAAGGCATTCACTACACTTTAAAGTTTCCAAAATTCATTCAACACAATTCAGAACACACATAGACATGCTTTCACACTTACTTAAGCAAAAATGCATAAGCCATAAATCCCGGATATTACATAAGTGTTCTTCTAGGTCGTGTCTTTATTCTATTGATTGAGGCACGGCCGTGGAAACCAGGGTTCAGGCCATGCTTCGGGTCTGTCGATTTGGACATGGCCATACAAACCATGCCTGGGTCGTGTTGGGCTTTTTTTCCACGAGGAACGGCTGTGTAAATCGAGGACAGGCCGTGTTCTAGATGGATGGCAAGGCACGGCCATGTGACATGAAGCCTAGGCCGTGTCGTCTTCTTGGGTTGGCCCAATTTAGTCCGTTTTAAGCCTATTTCTTATTCTTTTTATTCTCGGGTGCTTTCCTGAGTATAAGACATGAAAAGAAAGGATTACAAGCACCTTTTGTATAAATGAAGGACTAAATCATCAAAAAGCGTACTAAATGTGGGATTAAAATATGTTACTTTTATGGTTTATCAATAGGCATGCTCATACTAGAAACTAATTTCATGCAAATATACGAGTGGGTAGATCTCGGATCAATTAAAACTATAACATGAGTATCATAGAGAGAAAATGTACCCGTGATTACGGCAGGGGAGGACGCCTCTTCACGAGCACAAATGGCATATGTTCTCGTCGGTGCTCTACCCCCAGCTCTTGCAGTCTACTCTCTAGAAATATTCTTACTGCTCATTTCATTTCTCAGGTTTCTTTGTGATCCTCCTCTCATAGCATTTCTCGGTCTTGCACTCTGAGGCTTCTCTCTCTCACCTACTTTGGGGCAATCTCTGATTAAATTGTCTAGGGATCCATATTTGAAACAATCTTTCTCAATCACTCGACATTCACAGGGATGATGTTTTCCACACTGTGGACATTCTGGTCTACTTAGCTGAACATTTCCAACACTTGCAATTGATGTGGTCTGAGTTTTAGACCCCAATAACTGTTTACCTTTACTTCTACTTGAAAATCTAGCTGAGGTGGCTGATCGAGCAGCGTAATCTCTTGACTTCTTGGATAAAGATTGGAATGACTTGCCCATTTGTCTCTTCTTTGAGTCACGAGACTTAATCTCAGCTTTCTTTTTCTCTTTGACTAGCTTTTCAGCCTTACAGGCTTGATCTACCAGCACTACAAACTCTTTTAGTTCGAGGGCACCAACAAACAAGCGGGCATCCTCATTTAACCCATCCTCAAACCTTTTGCACATGATGGCTTCTGTCAATACGCACTCTCGAGCGTATTTGATGAGTCTTACAAACTCACGATCGTATTCTATCACCGTCATTCGGCCTTGTTTTAGCTCTAAGAACTCCTTTCTTTTCTGGTCAATAAACCTTTGACTAATGTAATTCTTCCGAATTCCTCTTGAAAGAATTCCTAGTTAACTCTTTCCTTTGGTAACATTGACTCAAGGGTGTTCCACCACTGATAGGCTAAGTCTCTCAAGAGAGATACCACACACTTTATGCACTTTTCAGACGTGCACGATAACTCATCGAATACCTTAATGGTATTCTCAAGCCAAAATTCTGCCCTCTTTGGATCATCGTCTTTACTAGCTCAAAATTCCTCAGCTCTTTGCTTCCAGATCTTATCGACCGGAGGACTTTCTCTTCTTACTACCTCTACCACTTGTGGAGCTACAAGAGTGGGTCGAGGAATAGGTGGGCATGGAGGGGGTTAAGCATTAGGATTTGTTCAAATGCACTCAGTGTACCAATTTTTCATCATATGGAGAAAGGCTTCTCGAGCCTCTTCTGCCTGACCCATAGTCTCGGGTCTATTCTCTACTGGTGCGGTCCCTTGTACAGGAGCCGCGCATTACTTACAGCATCATCGATTCCAGCTCAGTCGGGATCAGGATCCATTTACTATATAAAAACACAATTCAAATCATCAGGAGTCATCACACTATCATTACATATATACTCTTACGTATGGCATGTATAGCTAGACTCATACTTATGCTACGTTAGTCTGAGAATCGACTAAACCGTAGCTCTGATACCACTAAATGTAACACCTCCTACCCGTGTTCAAAGTCGAAATCGGATACGAGGCATTAGCTAAATCAACTTGCTTAAACATACCACATCATGCCATAAAATTTTGTTTTAACTTAAGACTTCCCTTTTGAACTCATAACATCCCCATCCTAGGCCTACGAGGCCTTAAACATACTTATGAAAGGTTTTAGAATTAAACTGAAAACTTTTACGCACTTAGAAAATTTTTGCCTAAACAAGGGTCACACGCCCATGTTGTCCAAGGGATACGCTCGTTTGCCCTTGAGACATGCACGTGTTCTTCACCCATGGTCGACACTGACTTATTTCACATGACCAGACACACACCCGTTTCCCTCACACGACCTCGACATGCCCGTGTCTTAGCTTGTGTGCCAAAACCTTGGCATTTTGTTTATGACGTCATCACGTCGCTATGGTCACATGGCCAAAGGCACATGCCCGTTTCCTTAGACCGTGTGTCAAATTAAATTCTTAATTTTAGGTACAGACTTCACACAGCATGGGCACATGTCCATGTCTTAGGCCGTGTCAACCACACGGTCGAGACATACGGCTGTGTCTCTTCCCCTGCATTTACTAGTGAGCATATTGACTTGCCAACCTAGCATGCATGGGGACACACGGACAATCAACACGCCCATGGGGCTGACCGTGTGTCACACATGGCCTAGACACATGCTCGTGTGTCTACCTGTATGGACATTTGAAAGGCTATCTACCAAGAAAAATGCCATCCTGCAAAGCAATCATACTTATACCAATTCAATTCAACACATATTATAACCATAGGGCACTTCTAAGAACACATAATCAAGACATCCACATAAGTATACACTCCATGAATTTCGTCATCATTGAATATATAAACTTGTCAAGTATTGGCCCACTTCCAATGACCACTTACAAAATGAATTTAACAACATTCATAGCCAACACTTTGGCCATCAAATATGACATACAAAATGACCAAGTCCTATACATGTGATACTCAAAATAAATCTAACTTTTTTATACCAAAGAGATGTCGATAGTGTGATTCTGAACTCTGACGTCCCATGATCCTCGAGTTATCTTGGCAATACTACAAGGAAAAGGGAAATGAGAGGGGTAAGCATAAAGCTTAGTAAGTTTGCATGAAAATAAATAGCAACATAAAGCTCATTATGTCATCCATCCATGACATTAGATAACCGCACAAAGCCTCAAGCAATTTGCCATAACTTACTCGTAGTTGTTCTTGTCTAATACATACAATGCCACATATCGTAAACATTCCTCATGAATTACTCACGGGTACTTGTTGTAACACCCTGGTTATAGGGGTTATGCATTTAGTGCATAACTCAGGGGTTGGCATACTTCAGTGTGTGGTTGGGTGAGTTTTGAGGGTCTTGAGAACTTTAAAGTGTAGTAGAATGTCTTAGGAAATTATTGAATTTTTAGTATTAAAAGGGGAGCTTGGCTAGAAGGGTTTTAAGAGAAATATTTGGGAGGTTAAGACACAAGAGAAGGCTTGGCAGGGTGGCAAGGGAGGCGCCACATAAGGCATGGAGAAGTGACGCCTCAAGGGTGCTATGGGGTCTCAGGTTCGAGCTGCAAAGGCAGCATTTTGGTTTGTTTTTGCATCATGAGCATGGGGGAGAGTTGGTTTCGGTTTTGGCACCTTAAAAGGAGGATTTTGACTTGTTCAAACCTTTTTGAATGAGTGGCTAAGAGAAGACTTAAGGTGGTTTGAATTTGAAATAGTTTGAAGGATGGGTGTAGAGTGGAAATAGGAGAAAATCTTGGGATTTTTGTGAGGGGTTGAGTAGTGGCCGATTTTGGGGAGCTAAGGGAGGGCATTTTTTGGCTTTTGGAGGGTGTTAGGTGGGTGCCAATTGTAGTAGTATAAATAGGGGGGAGGTGCTCACC
Organism: Gossypium rotundifolium; assembly: GCA_025506655.1. Lineage (NCBI taxonomy): Eukaryota > Viridiplantae > Streptophyta > Magnoliopsida > Malvales > Malvaceae > Gossypium > Gossypium rotundifolium. Next base: position 89,519,290 of record CP106727.1, read on the forward strand.
TTTTACCTTTTTCCCATTTGCTTTCTTGTCAATTTTGCTTCACAAATTCTCCATTTGTTCTCCCATTTCTCCTAAGCCAAACCTTCATTGCTAACTTCCTTCTTTCTATTCTTTTTAATCCTTGGCGAAATCACTCACCCTTCCATCTCTCTTCTCTTCCATTTGGTGCTAAACCAAAAGTGCACCCCATACCTTTATTTCCTCTTTTCAAACCTTTTGGTCAAACCCTATTCCCTTTCCATTGGGTTTTTTTGTTAGTTAATCTACACCCCACCTTTGTTCAATTTCCTTTCTTCAATTTGGTAGCACCTTGGTCAATATTAGCATAGATCTCTTCGGTTTTCCGTTGCAATCGTTGTTGAAGGTACTCTAGGATTTTGAGGTATTCAACAAGCCTCAATTGTTAGCAATGACTTGGTAAGTGGTGGTAAGGGTTTATTTTGGTAAGTTATGTATTTGGTATTCGATTAAGTCTAAGGTTGTTAAGTATATGATGCTAAGATCGATTGTAGGAGAAGAGCCTAACGCAGAGACCCTTTTCGGATTCAAGTTGAGTTGGTAAGGAATATTTATTAAGATTTGATGTTTGGATTTATGACTTGAGTGATTAACCTTTCGACTGATTTAGCGTTTTGATGGAGGCATCAACCACCAAGGTGGGCAAGAGAAAGCCCCTATTCAAGTTCAAGAAAAGAGTCGTCTCGGCGATTCGAGATTGGCCACCTACAGTGGGCCAAATACAAAGCAGCAGCTTTAGGCAGATCACCGTGGTTTCGCTTTAGCGATAGCTTTGAGATCGGGGTATAGAACTTCATGATTAGGTGCGTAATCATCGCACTATTTCTTCTGGTTATTTACTTGCTAACGCTTATGTATATGAATGATGTGGTAACCGATCTTAATGGCTTAGGGTGAATACCCTTGTTTTGGGTAATTGATATCGTGAGTAAGTTTGGGTTATTATGATATTGTGATGTATATATATATTTGATGTGGTAATGATACGAGATGTATGCTCATTTATATGATGACTTAACATGTGGCATTTACATAATTGCATGGGATTTGGGTTTGGATCGAGGAAGGAAGGTGCACACATTGAGGTACATGGTCTAATGTTAGCTTATGGTTACATTGGCGCTTGATGAGTTGTTGTGTGCATCATCAAGGGAGATGTTAGCTTGGTGCCCATCTCGGCGGTTGATAGCTAAGTGCATCACCGAGAGACGAATTATTGTGGGATCACGTTGTGATCGGTGGCTTAGCCACTGCCTCGCAGCAGTCCGCCGAGGTAAGAATTGTGGGATCACCTTGGTTGTGATCGGTGGATTAGCCACTACCTTGAGCAGGAGTCTGCTAAGGTTGGAGTAATGGACGGACCTAGGTTGGACTGTGATGCATGATTGCATGAATGGATCGTGGATTGTATGGTTATGGGCCAAGCCCATACGTGTGGAAATAAGTGTTGTGATTATGCACTCGAGTCAAGGACCCACCCAATTATTTTCCTAACATTTCGTGTGACTCTTGAGATTGGACCGGATCGGAGAGGACACATGGTGGCCCATGCGTAAGGAAGAGTTTAAATATTTTAAAGCTTATTTATATTAAGTTTTTGGTTTAAATATTGGTTGTAATAAAAGGCCTTTTGTTTATTTCTAGAATTATTTTATTATTATCTTAATTATGGGTTGCTTAAATTGAATACTATGTGAAGTTGATTTTATTTTAATCACTTTATTTACATGCTAAAGTTTTGTTTTGGGCATTTTATAATATTTTATAATAACAAAGATTTACTTATACTTTTTCCAATAAACACTATACTCAAAAGTTAGTATATTTCCATGTTTTTATTCTAAGTCAAAAGTTTTTCGACCATTTTTTCCGCGTGACATAACCAGATCCGGTCAAAGCCCGTGGGCTGGGTTTGGGGGATGTTACACTTGTATTCACTCAAGCACATAACTTTAGTACTAATCTCATTTCTATTTCCAAGCTTATCTATTCATCCTACTAAATCACTAGGGATAGATCAAAGATGCATATTCATCGTCATTAATATGATCACAAAGTTAATGCCACATCCCAGATGTGGTATTACATGGGATCACCTTTGTGTGCTGACACCATATCCCAAATATGGTCTTATACGGAATCTTTTATCAATTATCGATGCCATATCCCAGATATGGTCTTATACGACTTTTATTATTCAATGCCGATGCCATATTCCAGATATGGTCTTATATGAGGTCTTAATTCAGTGCCGAGGCCATGTCCCAGACTTGGTCTTACACGGACCTTATCCATCTCATGACTTAATGATAGTATTCTCACATTTATTATAGTCCAACTTGGACTTCAACATCTTAACTTGCATCATCTTTCTCATTCAACACCATTACACAATTTCCTAGAATATCCTATATCATTATAATATCAAACATTCTCAAACATACTAGCATTAATGTTGAATTTATTACATACAAACTTACCTCGATTTCAAACTAGGCCACTTGCCAATTTAATCTGATACCTTACCTTTTCCTCGGTCAAGGTTAATCCCTCATTCTTCTTGATCTATGTAGTATCAAATTAGCTCATTTAATTGCCACATTATTAAACACATTTCAATAATCACATTTTTACAAAATTACCATTTTGCCTTTAAACTTTTACAAGATGACCATTTTACCCCTAGGCTCGAAAATCAATTCTAATCAAATTTATTTCTTTATTGAGCCTAGGTGAACATTTATTACTCTTATGGAAGCCCTCAACACTCATTATTTCACACATTTACTACAAATTTCACAACCTTTACAAAAAGGTCATTTTAGGTGTTTTCATGGGAACACCCTTCACAAAAGTTGTTTATCTAATAGCTAAGACTCATTTTCTTCCATAAAAATGTAGCAAATAACATAAATTCTCACATGGAAAAACTCTAAACTTTAAACCATTTTGGAAAATAGTCCCCTCCTTAGCTAGCTTAAGCTTTAGGGGTTCCAAAAGTTCAATTATTAACAAGAAAAAATCACTAAAGTCACTTACTTGGAAGGAGAAAAGCTTGCTAAATTTTTTTAGCTCTCAAACCCCTATTTTGCTTTTATTTTTTGTTGGAGAAGAAGAGAATAAAAGATGATATTTTTCTTTTCTTTATTTTATTATAAAACAATCAACTTAGTCACCAAATCCTTACCAACTTTGACTAATTTTAACTTTCTTGTCCCCTATGGCTGGACACCTTATGTCTAAGGGTCTATTTTTACATTAAAGACCTCCAATTAATATTCTATGGCTATTAGGCACCTTTAGCTTATAAAAATTAAACTTTTGCACTTTATGCGATTTAGTCATTTTTCGCGATTAAGCATGAAATCGCTAAAATTAAAGCATCAAAATTTTCATGCACATATATAATCATGCTCTAACTCATAAAATAACATAAAAAATCATTTTCTCTGACCTTGAATTAGTGGTTCCGAAACCACTATTTTGACTAGCCTCTAAGTCGGGTTGTTACATAAACGATTCATCGAAGGATTGAATGAAGACATTAAACTTCTGGTCAGGATTCTTGATTTAAATCAATTTGTTGTATTGGTTGAAAGAGCCTGTAAAGTCGAGGAGCTTAGTAAAGAAAAGAAGAAAGAAAATTTAGAAGCTAGAGACGAGAAAAAAAGGTCGATAAGTAAATCGTATCACTTTTTGTCAAAGAGATTCAGAGATGCAACCAATCGTTTAAATTCTTCAATTGGACATTCAAGTAAAGATCGTGTGAAATAAAATACTGGTCCTAAAACTCAAACTCCAATGGAATCAAGTGTTGGGAGTGTCAGAAGTAAAAAGCATGAGTGTAGACAGTGTGGGAGAAGTCATATCAGAGAATGCTAGGGCAAGTATAATAATAGAGCTTGCTATAAATGTGGATCATGAGATCAGTTTATTCGGGAATACCCAAAGTTAGCTGAGAAAGATAATGTTCAGAGTGCGAGGCTGAGTAACTTGATAGTTAGGGGTAAACTACCCAGAAACACTAGAAATGTGAGTGGTAGTCAGAGAGGAACAACAGATACAACTGTGAGATCTGAAGCGAGAGCACCTACCCGAGCCTATGCTATTTGCACTCGAGAAGAAGCGTCATCTCTAGAAGTCATTACTGGTACTTTTACTCTTTTTGATACTGATGTGATTGCATTGATAGATCTAGGATCTACTCATTCATATGTGTGTGTGAAGTTAGTATCTAGTAAGACTCTACCTGTTGAGTCTACTGAGTTATAATTAGAGTATCTAACACTTTAGGCAAGTGTGTTTTGGTTGATAAATTTTGCAAGAATTGTCCGTTGATGTTTCAAGATATTTATTTTCTGGCTAATCTGATGCTGCTACCCTTTGATGAATTTGATATAATTCTGGGTATGGATTCGCTAACTTTGCATAATGCTATTGTGAATTGTAAACGGAAGAGTATTGATTTGGGAAGTCAGAATGGTGAGATAGCTCAAATTGAATCCAGTAATTTGAATGGACTACCGACTGTAATATCTTCAATGAAAGCTTTGAATTATGTGAAAAAGGGATGCAAAGCTTATCTTGCATATGTGATAGATACAAAAGTGGCAGAAAAGAAAGTTGAATCTGTCCTGTGGTTTGTGAATTCTCTAATGTGTTTCCTAAAAAACTACCGGGATTACCTCCAATACGAGAAGTCAAGTTTGATATTGACTTAGTGCCGGGGACGACTCCTATCTCAATAACTCCATGATAGAATTGAAAGAGTTGAAGTTTCAGTTGCAAGAGTTGACCGATAGAGGATCTGTTCAACCAAGTTTCTCGCCCTAGGGTGCTCCTGTGTTGTTTGTGAAAAAGAAAGATGGTACTATGAGGATGTGTATTGATTACCGATAGTTGATGATTTATTTGATCAGTTAAAAGGAGCTACGGTGTTTTCAAATATATATTTGAGATCGGGATATTATCAGTTGAGAGTCAAAGAATCAGATGTGCCAAAAACTACTCTCAGAACGAGGTACGGACATTATGAATTTTTAGTTATGCCTTTCAAACTAACGAATGCTCTTGAAATATTTATGGATTTTATGAATAAAATGTTTAGAATGTATTTGGATCTATTTGTTGTTGTGTTTATTGACGATATTTTTATTTATTCTTGTGATGAGATGCAACATGCTGAGCATTTGAGGGTCGTAATACAGCCTCTGCGTGAGAAGCAATTGTATGTAAAGTTTAGTAAATGTGAGTTCTGGTTGTGCGAGGTTGGTTTTCTAGGACATATAGTGTCAACTGGAGGAATACGAGTTGATCTGAATAAGATTTCAGCAATTTTAGATTGGAAACCTCCGAGAAATATATATGAAGTCCGTAGTTTTCTGGGACTAACGGGATATTATAGACGGTTTGTGAAAGACTTTTCGATGATTGCAACTCCGTTGACGCAATTGCTACAGAAAGATGTTAAATTTGAGTGGTCAGAAAAGTGTCAGTAGAGTTTTGAACAGTTGAAAGTATTGTTGACAGAAGCACCATTGTTAGTTCAACCTGAATCGGGTAAAGAATTCATAGTTTATAGTGATGCATCATTGAATGGTTTAGGCTGTGTGTTGATGTAAGAGGGAAAAGTTATAGCCTATGCTTCGAGACAGTTAAAACTGCATGAAAAGAACTATCCGACACACGATCTTGAATTAGTAGCTATTGTATTTGCATTTAAGATTTGACATCACTACATATTTGGTGAAAAGTGTTACATTTATACTGATCACAAGAGCTTGAAATATGTGATGACTCAGAAAGAATTGAATTTGAGATAGCAAAAATGGTTAGAATTACTAAAAGACTATGAATTAGTAATTGATTATGATCCAGGAAAAGCTAATTTTGTTCTTGACGCTTTGAGTCGAAAGTCTTTATTTGCTTTACGAGCAATGAGTACTTAGATAGATCTGTGTGATAATGGTTCGGTTTTGGCTGAATTGAAAGTGAGACCAATGTTTATACGTCAGATATGTGATGCCCAAAAATTGATGCTGAGATGATGGCAAAACGAGCTCAGTGTGGTTTGAATTCTAATTCAAAATTTTGAGTTGATAATGATGGTTGTTTGAGATTCTGGTATTGGATTTGTATTCCGAGAAATTTAGAGTTGATTCAAATAATTTTAAATGAGGCTCATAATAGTCGTTTGTCTGTTCATCCGGGAAGTACGAAAATGTACAATGGTCTGAAACAGTTTTATTGGTGGCATGGTATGAAATGGGATATCTAAGAAATTTGTTTCGAGATGTTTAGTTTGTCAGCAAGTCAGAGCTGAATATCAGGTGCCATCTGGTTTGTTACAACCGATCATGATTCCTAAGTGGAAATGGGAGAAAATTACGATGGACTTTGTGTCAGGATTGCCCCTCTCTCCGAGAAAAAGGATGAAATTTCGGTTATAGTGGATATATTAAAAAAAGTCAACTCATTTTATTCTAGCGAGAGCGAATTATTCACTTGATAAGTTAGTCGAATTATATATTTCTAAGGTGGTGCGATTGCACAGAGTACCATTATCTATTGTGTCTGACAGATATCTGAGGTTTACTTCACAATTTTGGAAGTAATTGCAAGAGGCTTTAGGTACGAAGCTGCATTTCAGTACTTCATTTCATCCGCAAACGGATGGTCAATCCGAGCGGATCATTCGGATTCTTGAGGATATGTTGAGATGTTGTATCCTTGAGTTTGAAAGTACATGAGAAAAGCATCTGCCGTTGATTGAATTTGCATATAATAATAGCTTTCAGTCAAGCATTAAAATGGCACCATATGAGGCTCTTTACGGTCGTAAATGCAAAACTCCATTGTATTGGACTAAGCTTAGTAAGAATAAAATTCATGGGGTTGATTTGATTAAAGAAACAGAGTAAAAAGTGAAAGTGATTCGTGACAGTTTGAAAGCAGTGTTAGATCGACAGAAATCCTACGCAGATTTGAAACGAAAAAATTATTGAGTTTGAGATCAGCGAAAATTTGTTTTTGAAAGTGTCTCCGTGAAAGAAAGTACTTCGTTTTGGCAGAAAAGGCAAGTTGAGTCCGAGATTCATTGGACCATATGAGATTATCGAACGTATCGGGCTGGTTGCTTATAGATTGTTGTTGCCACTTGAGCTAGAGAAGATTCATAATGTGTTTCAAGTATCGATGCTTCGACGATATAGATCTGACCCATCACATGTGATTGCTCCTACTGAAGTTGAGATTCAGTCTGATCTATCATATAATGAAGAACCGATTCGAATTCTGGCACGTGAGATCAAAGAATTGAGAAATAAGAAAATTTCTTTACTGAAAGTGTTGTGGCACAAACATGGAGTTGAAGAGGCTACGTCGGAGCCTGAAGATGTTATGAAAGAGCAGTATCCGAATTTATTCACTGGTAAGATTTTCGGGGACTAAAATCCCTAAGGGGGGAGAGTTGTAATAGCTCGATTTAGACCTTAATCAGAATAGCGGTTTCAAGACCACAGATTAGAGGTCAAAAAAATATTTTAATATTATTTACCGTGTTTACAGTATGTGATTAAATATGTGTGAAAGTTTTATGAATTAATTTTATCGTTTGAATGTTTAATTTGATAAAAGGATTAAATTGTATAAAATGAAAAAGTGGCTTTCTATTTGACTAAGTGTCAAATTGATGTGTCTCTTTAAATGTGAGGTCCTTATGTTGTTATTAAACCATTTGAATATTTGGTGGACATAAATGCCTAAGGTTAATGGATTTTGAATGTTATTAAAAGGGCTAATTTGGTAATTTATGAATTAGGATGAATAAAAATAAAACAAAGAAATATTTGTTCATATTTTCTATCACCATTGTCGAAAATACAAAGAAAAAGAAAAGAAAAAGAACATAAGGGTTCGACACACTTTTGATCTTGATTGAGGTATGTTTCAAGCTTGGTTTTTGATGATTTTTACGTTTTTGATCGTTGCTTAGTATTTTATTAAGTCATGCCTCAATTTTTTATTTTGATGAAGATTTTGAGTTTAGCCATTAATGAATTTATGAGTTTTGTGATATTTGACGATGAATTATGCAAGTTTGGTGATTGATATACATGTTTTATACAGTGATTTTTGATGAATTTGAGTATTATGGGTTAAATTGTGAAAATGAGAAATTGAAGGACTAAAATGTACAATAAATGAAATATGTGGGCTTGTATGATATAGGGGAAAATTCGGCTAAGCTTGTATAAAATGAAATTATGTGTAATTGGTGATTTTAAGAAATAGGGACTAAAATATCAAAAAATGTGTGATTATGAGGGCTAAAGTGTAAATTGACCTAACTATGTCTTGTGGACTGTTTTGGATAAAAATGTCATTGAATGAGTTGAGTTTAATATTTTATAGATCAAGAAAATAGAGATTTGGATCGAGATCGAGGCAAAGACAAAGTGCTCGATTAATCGACTAGTGTCGTTAATTTTATGTTCGAGGTAAGTTCATGTATAATACAAACTGCATAAACAATGTTTATTTGTTATGAAATAAATAGAAATGTGATTATTGAACTAGAAATGTGAAATGTGAATTCAAAGAAATGTAGCACTATGTGTGCGTAAATATAATGGCTACTACGATGAATTGCACTAAGTGTGCGAGATAAAGAAGTGTATTGATTATAATAGTTGGCACTATGTGCGCAATATTGAGATAACTCCGATTTAAAGTGATGGCACTAAGTGTGCAATACTATTGTAGCTTCGGCTAATTAAATGGCACCGAGTGTGCGAATTCATCAAAGGTTGAAAGAGGACTTAACAAATTATTGTATTGAGCACTGAATGGTAAATATGATTGATAAGTACGTGATGGTACATGTATGTACGGAACCTATGTGGTTGATGATATTGTATATGAGATAAATAGATGTTTATGTGAGTATTAACTATGGATGAGATTGAGTATTAATGAGAATTGAACCATGTGATAGTTAACTTTGTTTAATGAATTTGAATTGTTAAGCTAAATGTGTTATATTACGAACTTACTAAGCTTTAAAGCTTACTATGTGAAGTCTTCCTCTGTTTTACAGTGTCATTAAAGCTAGCTCGGATCCGGGGATAGTCAGAGACTCAATCACACCATCGGCCATTTATTTTGGTACTTTTGGAAGTTGTATATTCGGTATATGGCATGTAAAGGCTAGTGGTTATGGAATATTTTGAGATGTATAAATCTTGCCATGTGATATGGCTTGATAGTTGAATGCCTTTAGTATATGTTTTGGATATGTGAAAATGATGGTTATAATGTGTATATTTGGTTTATGTGAATGATGATTATGGTATGAATTGGTGAAAATGGAAACAGTATATTTCATGCTTGAAATGGTTGATGGGAATGGTGGTTTAAATGTATGTTTTGTGATTTGGTAATTGAGCATGTAGATGACCCAAATTTTGGGTAGCAATTTGGCCTTACAAATGGCCTATATTTGCCCACACAATTGAGCACACGCGTGTTTCTCGACCGTGTCTCTTAAGATTGTATTTTGTAATAAGTCAGTCTCGCACACAGGCCAGACACATGGGCGTGTGACAGGCCGTGTGAATTAAGTCATGTTGCCTACGGGTCAAGCACATGGGCGTGACTTCGGCTGTGTGGACAAGTCAGTATGTATGCCCTATTTTGCCACAGCTTAGACACACGAGTGCATCTGATGCCGTTTGAGGCACACGGCCTACTCACACGGGCGTGTTACCTCTGTAATTTTAAAAAAATGTTTGATTTTCAGAAAATTTTGTATGTGCTCGGTTTAGTCCCGACCTCTTCCTAATGCAAGTTTAAGGTCTCGTAGACATTTTAAAGGGACTCTATGTATATGATATGCTAATGATATATTTATGTTTGTAAAATGATCGTAAATGTTCCGTTATGTCCAGTAATGCTTTTTAACCCTATACCGACGATGATTATGGGTTAGGGGTGTTACATAAACAATGCATGATTACAATTGCGATGTATGATAGTTAAAATTGTAGATACACGTATGTTTAACTCCTAAATCTAACATAAATACTATAAGACACTGATTTACAAACATGTATTCAAGTTTGAACTCATCGCTTAACTTGCTCCAGGCGTAGACCCAATTCAGGCGTAGACCCATCTCGCCACTTCTTTCATGTAGTCCCGAGATTGTCCCTCCAGGCGTAGGCCCAATTTACCTTCTCAAGTTTTCCTTAATCGACTCATTCTTTTGTATTCACCTTATACTCTAGCAGATACTCTCCTAATTACTCTATTTATCCCTTGTTAGAGATCTATTCACCCAAAATGCTGTCATTTTAGCATTTATCAACCATTGGTTGTCATCTCATCAAAATTACACGATTAGGATCTGTTATAACTTCTCTATCTACTTTCAGTTCATTATCCTTATCGAAAAAAAAATCTAGTATTCTACTTTATTGAAGTGCATTGATTCTACAACATTTCAATAACACTAATTATTCTTACAAGTCTTGCTAGTTGTGCAATATCCATTTATTTTATGGCTCACTTCAAAATTTAACCCCTTTAAGTCTTCTTCATACATACAGTTTCTTCCAAGGTCACCATAAAAGCTTTTCCTTCATACTATGCCATAAAGGCTTCTCTTTTATATAACATACCACAGAAGCTCCCTTGCCACATCATGCCACAAAGGTATTTCTTTTCAAAATTGTCACCATGACTTTTCCTTCAAATTGTAAGACAAGGGCATTTCCTTTCATGCATCACCGAAGAGGCTTTCCATTCCAGAGATTGCCACGAGTCTACCTCTTTCATAGGTTGCCACAAATGCTTTCTTTTACAGAGGTTTTCCACAAAGGCTTTCCTTTGAGAGGTTCACCATAAAGGCTTTCCTTTTAGAGGTTTTTGAAACACCCCAAACCCGGCCTAAAAAGCCTAACCAGATTTGGTATGTTCCTCTAGTAAAACTATAGCAAATTATCGTTTTTAAGAAAAACTTGATGATTTTGTAGAAAACAGAGTAACTTAACATTTTAGGTTGAAAACAAATTTGTAAAGTAAAATTTATATCTTTTAAAAACATTATTTGTAGGAGGAATTGATAAGTCAAAAGAAAACCACATTTAAGGAAATTACCTTAAAACATATATATATATATATATATATATTAGTTGACAAAACATTTTGAATTATTATTTATCGAAAACCATTTAGTTATTTAATAGTTATTGTCCATGGCAAAATAAAAGAAAATCCAAACACAAAATTAAAGATAGTTTATAGTGGCCTTATTACATAAAATTGGCAAACCCATAATAAAGTCTAAATAATAATTAACTTAATAAGTTTAAGTAGGAAAATTTCCAAACTTCATTGTTTGAGCTTTGGCCACCTCGAACTCCTTGTCAATTCGATCCATCGCTTTACTGAATTATCCGAAAAGTTATCCCATAAAAAATGGGTGAGTTATAAACTCAATGTGCAACACATACATCAAAAAGCCCATTTGATTAAGCCTTTAAGCCCATTAATTACACATATGGCCATAGGCCCATTTAAGTCATATTTGGCCCAAAAGCCCATTTAGCTCATATTTAGCCCAAAAGCCCATATCATGGCGGATCGAATAATAATCATTCAATATTACATGGTTATGTACATGAAATGAAATGCAAGCCCATACCTAAATATCCATCCGCTACACACCACCGTACCAACCAACACACCGTGGGATTACTAAATCGACCTCCATCCGCTACACACCATCGAAGGCGCTTCTTGCAACAACATGCACATCGCCCTTATAATATTGTGGCAAAGCCACCAAGCAGATGTGACCAAGTCACCGACCAAGTCCAATTTCAAATCGTGACCAAAGTCACCAGATTCACATATGTGACCGAAGTCACCGGATTTCAAATATGTGACCGAAGTCACCGGAGCCAAATATGTGACCGAAGTCACCGGAGTCAAATATGTGACCGAAGTCACCGGAAATGTGGTAAAACCACCAGAATACTTCCTCCTTTATCAAATATACCCATATGCCCATGCACATACATATCAAATCAGATTTTCATGCTATTTACCCCACAAATCATAATATAGTCATGCTTATTTCACGTTTATGCATATAGCAAAATGAACAAAATATTGGGGTAAACATACCTGAATATCGTATACCACTGAATGGTATCCAAAATCACAATCATATACGTGGTCATATAGTCACATTTAAATATATGTAAATCTTATGAGATTTTTAATGTAAGGTTACACACCTAGTGACAGTGAGAACAATACCCTCTCGCTCGTCAACACCTAATTGATTAACACACTTGGTTAGCATACACTATTGCTAATAAAATTGTACTTATTGATAAGGGATCTAAATCCTTACCTTCGGATTCTCCAACGACAGTTATTTGTGGTTTTTCTCCACTAGATGGATCAAAACCCGCTGATATTCCACCAACGTAAAGTGGTTCGGTTGTACGCACTACTTCAAATAACCGATCCTCGTTAGCAGAGGGTCCACAACCCGGTGGAAAGTCTCTAACCGCCGATACTGCCCTTCGTTTGAAGTTTGATGGTAAAGGAATACCTCCTCTCTTCCAAACACTCAAATGCGGCTCTTTTCTTACCTATCTTGTTGGTCTTAAATTGCCCTAAAAATACGATCGATTAGTAGTCTATCTAAAGAAATTGATATGATCTAAATTAATAACCTTACCTTGATGATTTCGAATGGTCACTTCTTAAGAGTTGTCTACAACAAAGAACTTTGAAAAATCATTTCAAATGATTCGGCCTAGGAGAGAAAATAAAAGATCAAGATTCTAAATTTGCCAAAGTAAAAGAAATGATGAAAATGATTGACAAAACCTTACTTTGAGTTCTTCAAGATTCGACCTTGAATAAGAAGAAAAGAAGGATTGATGATTGACTTTAACAAAAAGATAAAGGAAAAAGATATTGATTTTAGCATAAATAGTTTGGTTTTCAAAGAAATAAAAAGGAGAAAAGAAAATCGAAATAGAAATTGATTCGGTTGACAAAAGAGATGAGAATGATGTTGATTCTCAAAAGAAAAGAGATTGGTTTTGGAACCTATGCACATTCGCCAAGGGTAAAATTGAAGAAAAGTGGTTCTTGAACCTTTGTAGTTTTAAGAAAGAGGGAAAGAGAAGAGAGAAATAGGATGAAAAAGAAAAAGAAAAGGAGAAATGATCAAAGAGAGTAAATGGGCTTCAAGTTATGGAAGAAATTCAATAAAGAAAAGTTTTTGGTAATGGTCAAGCGAGAAAAGATGAAAGAAAATGCCTTCAAAAGTGGTAATATTTTGGTACCAAAAGAGAAAATCTTGAGAGGAAAAGAAGAAAAGAGTACCAATTTGGCCAAATATGATAGCCAAAACAAAACAAAGTTTTCACCTAATGCAAAAGATAATTTCGGTTTGGAAGAAAGATTTTGGAGAAAGGAGAAAAGATGGACAATTTGCTAGGATTTTTGGCCAACTAGCACCCTAATGGCTACGCTAAATTTTTGGTCAACCTTAGCCAACATCATCCCCCTTTTTCCTCCTTGTTTCTTCCCCATCATAGCCAAAATTTCCAAGACAATTAATCACTCCCTTAGCCCTTCATGCCGTCTAGGTTCATGGTCAAATGACCATGAACAAACTCCCAAAACATTGCCCAATATCATGCCTTTTGCCCCCCTTATCTTATCATCAACTTATGATTCCATACCATAAGTTCCTAGCTTCCCTTTTTCACATGGTCAAATAGCCAAAATTAAGAGAATACTCATCCACTCTAGAACATTCTTGGCCGACACTAAAGGGAAGGAAACAAAAATAAAATCCTCCCTAATACTAGCTAGGAGATTCAAACCTCACTCCTCAAGCACACATCCATGCATCTTAACCACCTTGCCAATTACTCAACTTATGCTAGAAACCTCTTGTCATTAATTCTTAAAGCCTAACTTGCTTAGCTCTCTTAATTATTAGAAATTAAAAGTTTCACTAAGCATTCACTTAATTAATGAAGCTCAAATAACTTCCAAAATACACTCAATAATAATTAAGCATGCAACATCATTCAGTTAAGTAGAAAATGCATAACTCCTAATTATCAGGATGTTACAGTTCTACCCCCTTAAAATAATTTCGTCCTCGAAATTACCTGGCTGGAATAAGTGAGGGTATTGCTGTCGCATCGCTTTTTTCGGTTCCCACGAAGCTTCTTCTGATCCATGATTACGCCATAATACCTTGACGAGAGGAACCGACTTTTTCCGTAAAACCTTTACATTTCGATCCAGAATTTGAATTGGCTCCTTTTCATATGACAAGTCTGATCTTAACTCCACCTCCTCGACTGGCATTACATGAGATGGATCCGACCGGTAACGGCGTAACATTGAAACATGGAACACATCATGCATTTGCTTCAATTTCGAAGGCAAATCTAACTGATATGCCACAGATCTGACCCGCTTCACAATCCGATAAGGTCCAATGAACCTGTGACTTTGCTTCCCTTTGCGTCCAAATCTCATCACCTTTTTCCAAGGTGAAACCTTTAGGAAAACTTGGTCCCCCACAGCAAACTCTATTTCTTTCCGCTTAAGATCTGCGTATGATTTTTGTCTGTCAGATGCTTCCTTTAACCGAGCCCGGATTACCTTAACCTTTTCTTCAGATTCAGCCACTATTTCTGGACCCAAAATCGGCGTTCCCCAATTACGCCCAACACGTAGGAGTGCGACACTTCCGTCCATATAGTGCTTCATATGGTGCCATCCGAATCTTGGCTTGGTAATCTTGTTGTTGTACGCAAATTCGCTAATGGTAAGAATTCCTCCCAACTTCCTTTGAAATCTATCACACATCCCTTAACATATCTTCTAAGATTTGGATTACTCTTTCGGACCGTCCGTGAGGATGAAATGCCGATCGAATCCAATCTGGTGCCCAAAGCCTGATGCAATGCTTTCCAAAATCGCGACGTAAATCTCAAATCTCTATCCGAAATAATCGACAACGGCACTCCATGCAATCTCACAATCTCAGCCACATATAACTTCGCCAATTTCTGCAAAGAGTAATCAATCCGAACTGGGATAAAATGTGCAGATTTCGTCAATCGGTCCACTATCACCCATACAGAGTCTTTCTTAGTAGGCGTAAGAGGAAGCCCACTAACAAAGTCCATGGTGATTCTCTCCCACTTCCACTGTGGAATCTTTATCGGCTGAAGCAATCCCGAAGGTACTTGATGTTCAGCCTTAACTTGCTGACACATTAAACACTTTCCCACAAATTCTATAACTTCTTGCTTAAGTCCAGGCCACCAAAATTGATCTCGCAAATCTCGGTATAATTTACTTCCTCCGGGATGCATAGTATAGGGGCTACCATGCGATTCTCAAGTATCTTTTGCCTCAACTCCCGATCCCTTGGCATACAGACTTTACCTTTAAAACACAATACCGAATCCTTTATTAATACCAAAATCTTCCACTTTCCCACTCGCACCGTCAAGCTTTTCACTCGGATCTTCATCTACCAATTGCCTCTCTTTCACTTGACTTAACCATGTCGGCTTAACTTGCGCTTACGCCAGCAAGCTTCCATCATCGTAAAGACTAAGATGTGCAAACATCGCCTCAAATCGACACCACTTTTCGACTTAGGCGTCGCCACTACATTCGCCTTACCCGGGTGGTACTCGATAGAAACGATCGTAGTCTTTCAACAACTCTATCCACCTTCGTTGCCTCAAATTCAGCTTCTTTCGAGTCAAGAGATATTTCAGACTTTTGTGGTCCGTGTATATCACTGACTTTTCTCCATATAAGTAATGTCTCCAAACCTTAAGAGCAAAGACTACAACTGCCAACTCCAAGTCATGCGTCGGGTAATTAATCTCGTGTGGTCTCAATCTGCCGAGACGATATGCAACTACCTTCCCGCTTGCATCGAACACATCCTAATCCGATGTGAGAGCGTCACAATACACGAAAATCCTTCCCGCCTCAGTTTGGATCAAACCGAGCTTCACCAAAACTTTCTTGAGCTTCTCAAAACTCTCTTCTTTGCTTATCACCCACACGAAAGGTACTTCCTTTCTCGATAATTTCATTAAAGGTGCAACTATCGATGAGAATCCTTCAACGAATCTTCAGAGTATCCTCGCTAATCCCAAGAAATGCGAACCTCCGCTACGGACTTAGGTGGTTTCAATCTAGCACACCTCAATCTTCCGATGATCCACCCTTATCCTTCGCCGACACCACATGGCCTAAAATGCGACTTCTTTCACCAAAATTCACACTTCCTAATTTGGCATACACTTTTTTCCTTAAAACTCGCAACACAATTCGGAGATGCTCGTCATGTTCCATTTGGACTTAGAATACACCAGGATGTCGTCTATGAATATCACGTAATTGATCCAAGTAGGCTGGAAAATTCGATTTATCATATCCATAAACACAGCTAGGCGTTCGTCAATCCGAATGGCATTACCAGAAATTCATAATGCCCATATCTAGTTCGGAAAGCCGTCTTATGGATATCTGCTTCTTTCACTTTAAGCTGATGATACCCCGACCTTAGATCAATCTTTGAGAATACCGCAGCTCCCTTAAGTTGATCGAACAAGTCGTCGATCCTTGGCAAAGGATACTTGTTCTTGATGGTCAGCTTATTCAACTGTCGGGAGTCTATGCACATCCTCATCGATCCGTCCTTCTTCTTCACGAATAGGACCGGTGCTCCCCATGGAGACACACTAGGTCGAATAAATCCATGATCAAGCAACTCCTGAATTTGAGCCTTAAGCTCAACCAACTCCTTCTGTGCCACTCTATATGGAGCAATAGAACCGCGCCGTTCTAGGCAATAAATCAATCCCAATTCTACCTCACGATCCGGTGGCAACACGAAGTTCTTCCTAAAAACATCTACAAATTCCTTCACTGTCTCCGACTTCATTAGCGCTTGTCTCCTTAGCCTCCAAAGCATTCACTAACATCGAAGGCTTCACATCCCTTTCTAACCATCTTTTCCGCCTTAAGAGCGGATACTACATTAGATAAGTAGTTCCGTCTCTAGCCCAACACTACAACTTCCTTGTCATCAAAAGTTCTTAAGGACATTCTCTTAGCAAAGACAATCCACATTTGCACTGTACTTCACAAGCCACCCATGCCTAAGATTAGGTCGAATTCTCGAATGGTAACTCCATTAAATCAGCCAAAAATCGTATCCTTGAACTTCTAAAGGCACTTCCTTAAAAGTTTGTCTATTTCTCTTTCTCATCTAAAGGACTAAGTACATCATCTTCCTAGGTACAGCTTTGAAGTCACATACAAAGTCCCAGATACTTCACTAGCGATATAGGAATGAGTTGACCTATATCTATCAAAGCAATAAAGGGCAACCCGTAAATCGAACGCATCGTGATAACATCAGTACGCCACCGCTTTCTCTCGACGAATCAGATACACCAAACTTGGTTGTCTCGCCTCGAGCTACCACCGCCTCTGCACGAAGTTCTGTGACCTCTCTCGAACCATTGCCCCTTCCATTTGGACCACGGCCTCTTATCGCCATCGTCCACTTCTATCAGCCTGATTAGCACCCTGACTTGCTGGACGGTTCTTCTCCGAATTCATCGGGCAATCTTTGATCATATGATCCTTCAAACCGCACTTGAAACATCCGCCGGTCTTTTTCCAACATTCTCCCGAGTGCATTTTCCCATATTGAGAACAAGTACGATTTTGTCCACCCGTAGCAGTCTGTTGACCTCGCGGTCTATCATTTCTTGATTTCTTCTGAAAATTCCCGGACGACCCTGAGGACCCAAAGCTTCTCTTATTCTTGCTCTGGCCTCTATCCCGGTTCTATCTCTCGGTCCGTTTAGCCTCTTAGGCAATTCTTGCCCTTTCCACTAAGATTGCAAAATCTCTTTCACGGTGTGGAGCAATCATCACTCGTAGCTCATCTCTAAGTCCATCTTCAAATCTGATACACCGTTCATATTCCGTAGCCACTATCCCTCTGGCATAACGGCTAAGTCGTAAAAATTCTGCTTCATATTCAGCTATCGACTTATTTCCTTGGACCAAATTCAGAAATGTCTTCCTCTGGGAGTCGATGTAGCTAGCTCCAACATACTTTCCTTCGAATTTCACTTTAAAATACCCCCAATCCAAACGATCCACAAGGGTACTCTCCTTGATAGTGAGCCACCACTGGTAGGCTTCATCACGGAGAAGTGAAATAGCACCTTTCAATTTCTCTTCATCAGTGCAGTCTATATCGTCCATGATCCTCTCGACTGCCTCCAACCAATATTCAGCTACATTAAGAGCTACTCCAGATACTCCTCTGAAAACCTCAGCTCCATTTGATCTAAGTCTCTCAGCTACTGACTTTCGAGACCCATTTCCAGAACTACCTTCTGCTACTCGTTCCAAAACTCGCAAAGACAAATTGGTGATATGCGTCACCTCCTTCATTTTGTTCTTGAAAGTCCACCCCAACAAATAGGTGGCGAGCTTCATTCTCGGAACCTTGACCAGATCGAACTGGTTCCGAAAGCAGTCATTCTTCCTCTTCCACGTCCACGACGACCACGTCCCCTAGAACTCATGTCTACTACGCGTATTATCTATTTTTACGAAAAAGTCTTATGTATTAGAGTCTTTTCACTTCTTATTAAAGGAAAGTTTTATGAAATAGATATTCAGTAGTTTTTCCGTAGTAGCACACAAACACCTAAGGTCCATGTCTCTAAAGTGTAGTTTATGCTTAAACTATCATACATATCACATATCGATAAAGTACATACCGATGGATCCAAATTTGAGAACTTCGAGTGCCATGCTCTTATAAAACCATTTAACTTAAGAAAACTTTCAAAAAAATTATTTGGGCCAAATTTTGAAAACGTTGTGGGCTTCAAAACCCAAGGCCGAGAGTTTAAAATCGGGCTCGATACCAAGTTGAACGCCCAAACCCGCCTAAAAAGCCTAATCGGATTTGGTATGTTAAATCGAGTAAAACTATAGCAAATTATCGCTTTTAAGAAAAACTTGATGATTTTGTAGAAAAGCGAGTAACTTAACATTTTAGGTTGAAAACAAATTTGTAAAGTAAAATTTATATCTTTTAAAAACATTATTTGTAAGAGGAATTGATAAGTCAAAAGAAAACCACATTTAAGGAAATTACTTTAAAACATATATATATATATATATATATATATATTAGTTGACAAAACATTTTGAATTATTATTTATCGAAAACCATTTAGTTATTTAATAGTTATTGTCCATGGCAAAATAAAAGAAAATCCAAACACAAAATTAAAGATAGTTTATAGTGGCCTTATTACATAAAATTGGCAAACCCATAATAAAGTCTAAATAATAATAATTAACTTAATAAGTTTAAGTAGGAAAATTTCCAAACTTCATTGTTTGAGCTTTGGCCACCTCGAACTCCTTGGTCAATTCGATCCATCGCACTACTGAATTATCTGAAAAGTTATCCCATAAAAAATGGGTGAGTTATAAACTCAATATGCAACACATACATCAAAAAGCCCATTTGATTAAGCCTTTAAGCCCATTAATTACACATATGGCCATAGGCCCATTTAAGTCATATTTGGCCCAAAAGCCCATTTAGCTCATATTTAGCCTAAAAGCCCATATCATGGCAGATCGAATAATAATCATTCAATATTACATGGTTATGTACATGAAATGAAATGCAAGCTCTACCCACCTAAATATCCATCTGCTACACACCACCCGTACCAACCAACACACCGTGGGGATTACTAAATCGACCTCCATCCGCTACACACCATCGAAAAACAATCTTTGCAGTCAACATGCACATCGCCTTATAATATTGTGGCAAAGCCACAAGCAGATGTGACCAAGTCACATGACCAAGTCCAAATTTCAAATACGTGACCAAGTCACCAGATTCACATATGTGACCAAGTCACCGGATTTCAAATATGTGACCAAGTCACCGAGCCAAATATGTGACCAAGTCACCGAGTCAAATATGTGACCGAAGTCACCTAAATGTGGTAAAACCACCGAATACTTCCTCTTTTATCAAATATACCCATATGCCCATGCACATACATATCAAATCAGATTTTCATGCTATTTACCCCACAAATCATAATATAGTCATGCTTATTTCACTTTTATGCATATAGCAAAATGAACAAAATATTGGGGTAAACATACGAATATCGTATACCACTTGAATGGTATCCAAAATCACAATCATATACATGGTCATATAGTCACATTTAAATATATGTAAATCTTATGAGATTTTTAATGTAAGGTTACACACCTAGTGACGGTGAGAACAATACCCTCTGCTCGTCAACACCTAATTGATTAACACACTTGGTTAGCATACACTATTGCTAATAAAATTGTACTTATTGATGAGGATCTAAATCCTTACCTTGGATTCTCCAACGACAGTTATTTGTGGTTTTCTCCACTAGATGGATCAAAACCGCGATATTCCACCAACGTAAAGTGGTTCGGTTGTACGCACTACTTCAAATAACCGATCCTCATTAGCGAGGGTCCACAACCCGTGGAAAGTCTCTAACGCCGTCTGACCCTTCGTTTGAAGTTTGATGGTAAAGGAATACCTCCTCTCTTCCAAACACTCCATCGGCTCTTTTCTTACCTATCTTGTTGGTCTTAAATCGCCCTAAAAATACGATCGATTAGTAGTCTATCTAAAGAAATCGATATGATCTAAATTAATAACCTTACCTTGATGATTTCGAATGGTCACTTCTTAAGAGTTGTCTACAACAAAGATCTTTGAAAAATCTTTTCAAATGATTCACCTAGAGAGAAAATAAAAGATCATGATTCTAAATTTTCCAAAGTAAAAAGAAATGATGAAAATGATTGACAAAACCTTACTTTGAGTTCTTCAAGATTGACCTTGAATAAGAAGAAAAGAAGGATTGATGATTCGGCTTTAACAAAAGATAAAGGAAAAGATATTGATTTTTAGCATAAATAGTTTCGGTTTTCAAAGAAATAAAAGGAGAAAAGAAAATCGAAATAGAAATTGATTCGGTTGACAAAGAGATGAGAATGATGTTGATTCTCAAAAGAAAAGAGATTGGTTTTGGAACCTATGCACATTCGGCCAAGGGTAAAATTGAAGAAAAGTGGTTCTTGAACCTTTGTAGTTTGACAAAGAGGAAAGAGAAGAGAAATAGGATGAAAAGAAAAGAAAAGGAGAAATGATCAAAGAGAGTAAATGGGTTTTGGTTATGGAAGAAATTGAATAAAGAAAAGTTTTTGGTAATGGTCAAGTGAGAAAAGATGAAAGAAAATGCCTTCAAAAGTGGTAATATTTTGGTACCAAAAGAGAAAATCTTGAGAGGAAAAGAAGAAAAAGAGTACCAATTTGGCCAAATATGATAGCCAAAACAAAACAAAGTTTTCACCTAATGCAAAAGATAATTTGGTTTGGAAGAAAGATTTTGGAGAAAGGAGAAAAGATGGACAATTTGCTAGGATTTTGGCCAACTAGCACCCTAATGGCTACACTAAATTTTCGGTCACCTTAGCCAACATCATCCCCCTTTTTCCTCCTTGTTTCTTCCCCATCATATCCAAAATTTCCAAGACAATTAATCACTCCCTTAGCCCTTCATGCCGTCTAGGTTCATGGTCAAATGGCCATGAACAAACTCCCAAACATTGCCCAATATCATGCCTTTTGCCCCCTCATCTTATCATCAACTTATGATTCCATACCACAAGTTCCTAGCTTCCCTTTTCACATGGTCAAATAGCCAAAATTAAGAGAATACTCATCCACTCTAGAACATTCTTGGCCGACACTAAAGGGAAGGAAACAAAAATAAAATCCTCCCTAATACTAGCTAGGAGATTCAAACCTCACTCCTCAAGCACACATCCATGCATCTTAACCACCTTGCCAATTACTCAACTTATGCTAGAAACCTCTTGTCATTAATTCTTAAAGCCTAACTTGCTTAGCTCTCTCTTAATTATTAGAAATTAAAAGTTTCACTAAGCATTCACTTAATTAATGAAGCTCAAATAACTTCCAAAATACACTCAATAATAATTAAGCATGCAACATCATTCAGTTAAGTAGAAAATGCATAACCCCTAATTATCAGGATGTTACAGTTTTCCACAAAGGCTTTCGTTAAGAGGTTTGCCACAAAGGCCATCCTTTCAGAGGTTCACCACAAAGGCTTTCCTT
This sequence comes from Gossypium rotundifolium, assembly GCA_025506655.1. Classification (NCBI taxonomy): domain Eukaryota; kingdom Viridiplantae; phylum Streptophyta; class Magnoliopsida; order Malvales; family Malvaceae; genus Gossypium; species Gossypium rotundifolium. The sequence continues at coordinate 89,541,656 of CP106727.1, forward strand.
TGTAGAGTTTGCCACACAAGCTTTCCTTTTAGAGGTTCACCATAAAGGTTTTCCTTTACGAAGGTTTGCCATAAAGGCTTTCCTTTTAAAGGTTCACCATAAAGGTTTTCCTTTCAGAGGTTCACCACAAAGGCTTTCCTTTGCAGAGGTTTTCCACAAAGGCTTTTTTTTTTCTCCAGCGCGTTCATGATAAGGATTTGTCCGACTCACATTACATGAGGTTTTCCCCTAATCACCTCGAGACATGCAAAGAACTCCACTAGAAAATAACCTTCCTATATTTCTTTCCATATAATGCCATAACCCACTAGTTATGATCTTACACGATATGGAACCATAAAATTTTCCTTTCAAGGAATCGTGTTTAAAGTCCTGAAGGACTCCTTTAAATGACTCCATGGAGACAGACACAGACTTATATTAAATTGACTTACTTCTAATAGACATGAACTCAAACAACTTCAAGATATGCACATACGTTCCAATCATTCTCATACGAGCATTCTTCATCCTTAAGATTCACATGACATGCTTAGATCATGGATCTCATATCAATCCTCTCATGTATTTAAACCAAACTTAACATATATCTCAGACATTCACTTACAGTCATACTTTTGGCTGCAGAGTTCTCATCATATATACTAAACCTAACGGATTCATACAAACTATACAAGTAAATCTTGTCCAACAATCATACACCAACATATTCATCATACTATCCCTATTAGGTTCAAATATCAATTCATACAATCTTTCGTAGAAGCATCTAGAATAAACAACATACACATACATAGGTCAGCTTAGGGACTCACCTGATAATCTCCAAGGCTTAGACTCTAGAACCCGCTCACAGCAAGATATTGTAGCAACCACTGCCTTGTACAAAAATAGAACACCATTAAAATCTGTCCAAGTAGCTTTTATGTTCATTTCAAACCTTAAATAACCCATAAACAAAGCCTTACTTTATTAGGCATTCATGCAAAATCTACTTTTCCAGAGCCATTAACTTACCTCGACATAGAGAAAAATCACTTAATAAAACCCAGAATTTCAGATCTAGCTTAAATAAGAAAAATGCTTCTTGTTTCCTCCAGTTCTAGGTCTTAATACTTTAAAGAGGAAAGAAGATAACTCCCCTTAACCAAACCGGAGTACCCTTTTAACTTAAACCAAGTTTCTATTGGAACTTGGTAAACGTCACACCCATAATGAATTGTCTTATCCAAAATCTACCACTTTCAATAAAACCTACTCGATTATCTCTTTAACCTCTAACTCTTTTACTTCACATTAGGTTAGTTCCTAACCAGCTTACCTTGTAACCTAACTGGCACAGAACCACAGTCACTATCACATCCAAAACTTTTAATTGTTGTTGTTAGCTCATTAACAAGCAAATGATTTGGCTTAATGGTTAAGTACCTTAAGTAACTCCATAGTGAACCAAGTTCAAGTCTCCATGTTTTCATATATTTTTAAAATTTTAATTAAATTTTGGTCAACCTCGCCATGCAAACCGTCCATGCATGTGTGCATGGTAACTCTTAATTTAAATTTTTAAGTAACTCATTATTTTAAAATTCCTAGTTGTAACTTCTATAATAAAATGTAGTTAATTTTTCTAACACTTTTGTCCCCCTCTTGAATGCTTTGTTGGAAGTTTGATGTGCTTGTGTCATCCCACCTTTTTCACAATCCTTCATTTTTAAATTTTCATTCATCTTTTCTCTCTTTGCTCCTCCCTATTCACCACCTTGTGCCGCCCAAGTTTGGTTGCTCCCCTTCCTCTTCTTTTTTCTTTATTTGATTTTTTTTCTAGCATATTGAATCACCAACTTTCAACCAACACTTCTTCATTAAATCAACACCAATGAACCACCATACCACCACCATAGCACAACCATATCACAACCCTTGTACCACTATATCACCATCTTTGCACCACCTTGAAACATTGTTTTATTCCATAACTCTTTTTCTCTTTTCTTTTTTTTCTTTTTCAAAAAATATTATTCTTGTTACTCATAAATATAAATCTTTTTCCTACTCTTTTATGCCAAATATTATCGATTCTTGTCCTCATTTTTGGAGTGGTTCACCATCGTTTATCATCTTTGACATCACCGGCAACCATTGTACTTTCAATTTCACTTTCCTCTATCTATTTTCTATTCATCTTATTTTCTTTTCCTTTAAATAACAATTTCATTTTATTAATTCTTTCTTTTTCTTCCATGTTTAGACTCTCACATCAATTAGATCGTCAACAATCGTAATCGTTCTTTTTGACTATTAGAAGTAAAAGTGTAAGTAATGTAAGATTTATTTCATTTTTTTTATGATGTCCAAATTGGGAGAAAGTTTGAAATTTCTTTTAATCAAGTGATTATTTTTGATTGAAGGTTTAATTCGGGAATCATAGTCTTTTATGATTCCAAGTGGGAGTTTTTGGTTGAAGAGGATTAAGGGTAAGTATTGGTTACAATCAGAAAAAATAAGTTGGATATCTTTGGTTTTTAGATAACTTCTTGTAATGGAAAAAAAGTGATTTCTAATTTCCAATCAAATTTCATTAGGTACAAATCTAGTTTCGACCCACTTGGAACTGAAGTGTTCGAGTTTAGTTTAGGATTTTCGATTTGGATAAGTTTAAGGTGTGTGTTTTATTTAAGTATTTTGGGTGAAAATAATGAATTTGATTATGATATTTACATTATAAATTAAATACTATTATAAGTATAATTTAGTAGCAAAAATAACATGGTGAGTGATTATGTGGATTTAATGTATGTATTTTAATTTAAAATTTTCTAATATGTTATGTTATCTGTTGCTAATATGTGATATTGTTCTAATTCTCATGGCATGTGTCATTATGGCATATTTGTTTAATATGATTTGTTCACATTGAAAATTTGAAATATCTATTCTATAAAGCATGGCTTACCATGGCTATCGATTTCTGGTATACGACTGCATGTTTAACATGCTTGCTGTTTTGATATTGAGATTGCGTGCCATGTCACATTTCATGGGGGTGGGACTATATGTTAAGGAGGAATATTTGGAAGATTAATAATCTGCATTATTTTGTGGTTTAACCACACTTTTGTTCTGGCATCTTGAATATGATTCTAGTGGCTTCCACAATTATCTGTTCTGGCAGCTTGTCAGTAATTCTGGTGGCTTTGTCCACATATATTTGTTGGTGTGTTTTGGATGGATGAGTTTCAAGGAACTCCATTTGGTGTGTAGCAGAGATGGGTAGAAAATTTTAGAAAATCTGCATATATGTTTTTTATAAAATATTGTATCCTCATAATCATGCTCATAAAAGTCAGCACAATTGATTATTAAGCATTCTGCGGTATTTTTGTTCTGTTAAATTAAATTTTGTTAAATAGCTTGAATTAAAAACTCACACTAAGCATATTTGCTCACTCTTTTAATTTCCTTCAAACTTTTCAGATAATACTCGTGGATAGGACTTAGATGCAACATTTGGAAGAGATTCTCAGATTTAGTTAAAATAAAGTATTTGAAACTCTTTTGGGATTGTTTTGGACTTTGGATTTTTTTTAATTATGTCACATAAACTTTGATATGTTAACTATAATGCATGCATAAATTTTAGATTTTTAAATGCTTTAATCATTGATTTTTGAAGTTAATTTGTTTTACATATTTTATATAAATTTAAATAATTTTTTAAAAAATATTACATATTCCGTTGCAAATTTTTGAAAATAAGAGATTTGAAAATAATGATTTTAAGTTGGTAATACAAGTTTCCTTCTTTAAACTATTAAAAAATCCGATCTAATAAAAGAATTTACTTAAAATAAATATATTTTATTTAAACTTTCTTTAACAATTTTTCTTTCAAAAATAAACAATGATTTTCAGTAAGATATTTTTAAACATAATTTATTTAAAAAAAAAAATCTTTTCTATGGGATTGATGTAGCTTCTGAAATCTCGCCATAACGTCTAAGCCGGGTTTGGGGGATTATAGTGACCAGGTGCACTATGCTGCTGACATAAACTCGTCCCCTAAAAATAATTTCACTTAACCACAAATCCCATCCCATTGATCATAGTAATCTGACATGGAACCCTTATTCGCTTATACCCACTCTATATTCTCAAAAAATGCATTTGGGCGAACACTACTTCACCAATCATATTGCTTTTACGACTATGTGAATATGCCACATCATTCCTTACAGAACTGCTTCCTTCAACGTCGCCATACACACTATTCCTTCACAGTTCGCCAAACCTTCCAGTCCTTCAAGGCTAACCACACATATCATCTCTTTATGGTTTATCTTACTTACCTTTGTTCAAAGCTATTCATGCCTATCATTCTTCTAGGGTTTGTTGTACTCACTATTCATCTCTTCCAGTGTCCGCCAAAATCGAGGCTTTCTAGGCATGCTCATAGAATTCTTATACTTATCCAAATTTGAACACTATATACACTAACAAGTACTTTATATGCCTTACTGCCTTAAACAATATTCAGACACTAATGCTTCACTAGGTGAGATGTTACAACTCATTTAAATTTATCAGCCAACGACTGAATACAACCTAAAATTTTTGGATAAAAGTGCCCCAAGACGCTGAATTTTGATTGGGGTTGGATAAACTACCACTGCAGTCAATTTTCTCCTTGTCAAGCAGTGGTATCATGATACCCAGGCTCTAGTGTTGCAATACCAAAACATTAGTTAAATTGGGGTTTAAGGGGTCTTAGTGTCGCAATACCACTCCTTAGTATCGCGATACCACTAGAGTTGGACTTAATTTCTTCATTTTAGCTCCTTCAAGGATATCACGACTTCCATGGCATCAGTGTCACAATGCCCATTCTAAATGATGTTCTCCTTGAGTTTGAGTCCTTATCGTCTCCCTACCCCAACTTGATCACATCATTAGATTCTACATGGCAAGTTTGGCCAAATTGGGTCTTAAAAGGGTGTAAAACTAATAAAACCCATTTATTAATGATAAAAGCTAAAAATCGACAAAAGTAAGTAAAAGACACCTAAATTTCTTGAAAATAAGCTCCTCAAGTGTAATGGAGAGTCTAATTTGACGTATCAAATTACGGCAGATCAAACTCCCCCACACTTATGTCTTTGTTTGTCTTCAAGCAGACACCTAAGGCACATGCATAATAGATGACCCTTGAACAATGAGAAAAATTGACAACAAATTAACATGTATAGTGTAACTAATTCTTCTAATATACAATCTAAGAATGATGCATTGCAAATTCATAACTTCGGGATCAAATAAAGTTAGCTCACGAAGTTCCAGAATATCTAGATATAGAGGTAATTTTATAAAAGCATACTTTTTTACATTATTGTATTAAAATGATATATGCGGATATGATGTATCTTTACATGATGGAATCCAACTTATTCATTTCACACAAATTTTTGCAAGTTTTAAATTTGTACACAAATACACTAAGGTCACATAGGGCTTTAGCCTTGTAACTTTTTAAGGCTTAGGTTGGAATGATTTCAAAGAAAAAGATCAACTCAAAATGGTTCAAGCACTAAAATAGTATAGCACGTAGCATTGTTCCCAGTTCCCCCATATGCAATCGTTAAAATCTCTGCCTTGTTTCTCTTTCTCTTGCCTTCCTTTTCTCTCAATAATGTGGAATATAAGGTTTTATATTAATTAGTATAAACAACTTAACAAGTACTTGCGCACTATGAAAATGAAAAGCTTGCTCTTTCTTTTTTAAGCATATTTTACAAATTCTTGCTCTTTTCACTCACAATGCTTTTATCTCTAATCATGTTTTTTATTCACTCGCTTTGCTTTTGAATCTTACAATTTTTTCTGTGTTGCTCACATTTTCCTTCTTTGCATAATTTGTAAAAGCCTATATGCGCTATACCAAACCATCTCTTCACTATTAGTTCAATTTCATTTTTGAAACCTCCAAATTGTTTCTACCTATCCTTCACTGTCTGTGGCCTAACATCCATTCTATGGTGCAAATCAAGATCAAGGAATGAGAGTGAATGCCGCCTCAAAATCATCAACATAAAGCTCGGGATGATCATCCAACATATGATCCTCCTTTTCATCCTCTTCATCTTCATCATTATTCTCTTGGCCTTTTTCTTCTTATTCTCCTCAGAATGATGCAACTCGTGGCTTCGTCGACCTACGCGAGTCGTCCAACCCATGTCTCATCGCATAATGATCAATGTACAACTCCATCATTTCTATCATCGAGCATTGTACCTCACAGGTTCCAATAGCTCATTGAGATGCGTTTGTGTGCCTCTGGAAGTCTTTTTTGGGAGGACGAGAGACATCTCCATCTTGTGTTTCCAGCTTTGGTTCCACTCTAGGATTTGATTTTGTTGCAGCTCTTTGAATTAAAGAAGCATGTAATCGTCTATTATGCTCCAAGTGGGATGATAAAATTTCTCAATTGGTTCCATAACCTCCATTTCTTTATGGCATAAATCCATAATTAGGTGTGGGAAATAGATACCAACCTTGCCTCCAACTGCACATTTACTTATTTTTTTGTTGATCCATGTCCTTAGATAGACACATATTGTAGAGTACAATAAAATGACAGCTCGAAAATTGTTAACCTTGCTAGTGTTAAAAGCATGGCTAATGTAACACCTCTAACCTGTCTCATTCGTCAGATCTTTAAAGCAAAAACAATAGCTGCAAGCTTTAAATCTTGAGTCGGATAATTCTTCTTATGCGGTTTCAATTGTTGGGACGCATAAGCTACCATTTTGCCTTCTTGCATTAAAACACAACCCAAACCATTCAATAAATGATGACTATAACTCATGAATTCCTTACCGGACTCTGCTTGAACCAACACAGGGGCTTCGGTCAACAACGCTTTCAACTGATCAAAACTTTGCTAACACTTTTTAGACCATTCAAACCTAACATCTTTCTAAAATAGTTTCTTCGACGGCGTAGCAATCATCGAAAATCCTTTAACAAATTTCCAAAAATATCCGACTAAACCCAAAAAAATTTTGATTTGAAAACATTTCTCGGAGGCTTCCAGTCCAGTATAATCGATATTTTATTCAGTCAACCCTAATACCATCAACCAATACAACATGTCCCAGAAATCCAATTTCTTGGAGCCAGAACTCACATTTGCTAAATTTAGCAAACAACTATTTTTGCGCAAAATCTACAAAATTATTCTCAAATGCTGAGCATGCTCTGTTTCACCTCGAGAATAGATTAGAATGTCATCAATGAACACAACAACAAATCTGTCTCAATACAGCCTGAATATTCTGTTCATTAAATCCATAAACGCAACAGGTGCATTGGTCAAACCAAAAGGCATAACAAGAAATTCGTAGTGTTCATACCTGGTTCTAAAATTAATTTTCAGCACATCTGAATCTTTAACCCATAACTGATAATATACAAAATGGAGATCGATCTTTGAAACAATTGTCGTACCTTTCAACTAATCAAACAAATCATCAATATGTGGCAAGGGATATTTATTCTTGATCGTGACTTTGTTAAGCTGTCGATAGTTGATACATAACCTGATTTACCCGTCCTTTTTCTTAACAAATAATAAGGAGCACCCCAGGGAAAAAAACTAGGCCGAATAAAGCCTCTTTCTGCCAACTCTTGCAACTATTCTTTCAACTCTGTAGGTGCCATTCTATACGGAGCTATCGATATCGAAGAAGTTCCCTGTATTAACTCAGTAGCAAACTCAACCTCTCTGATCATCAGTAACCCTGGTAACTCTTCTAGGAACACATCTGAGAACTCACAGACAGTCAGAATTGACTCTTATTTCAACTTTGAGACCCCATAATCAAATATATAGGCTAGATATGCCTCCCAACCCTTTCTAACATATTTCTGTGCTGACATAGCTAAAATCACATTAGACGCACCATCAAATCTATCTTTATTCAACCTGAATTTTATCACCACTCTAACATTTCAACATAATATGATTTCGTTTACAGTTCATAATAGTATCATGCAGAGTTAACCAGTCCATATTGCAATCCTGAATGATCAAGGGTTAGTTTTTACAAACTTTATCTACTAACACATACTGACTTAATGGATTTGTTACTTTGACCTCAAATTCAGTAGACTCATAAGGTATTTTCTTATCTGACACTAAAGTTTTGCATACGTATGATTGTGTCAATCAAAGAATTAACATTAGTACCAAAGATAGAAAATGTAGTGGTAATCACATCAGGTGCTAAAGATTCCTTTCGAGCTTTAATTGCATTAGCTCTAACTGGTGCCCGTGTCTCAAATTTAACAATAGAATCTTTCGTCCCACTTTGACTGTTACCTGCATTTCCACTATTTTGGGGTGGTCTCCCTCTTATAGTTGTATTACTCATATGAGTGTTTTGAGCTTTCTCTTTATATTATCTTTCAGGGAAATATCTAAGAAAATGGTCATAAGAACCACATTTGAAACATGATCTGTCTTTCAATCTGCACTATCTGAAATGCTGCCTATTGCATTGTTGACATTCAGGTTTGTTGTTTCAAACACTACCCACACTCACCACAGATGTAGCCTGAGGTCTCAAACTGGAATGCTGCTTTACTTTATCTTTTCCCGAGAATCCTACAAAAGCTAATGAACGACTGTGAAATTCCTCTGATTTCTTTGATGGAGAAGAAAATAACTTTCCCATAGGTCGTTTACTCGTATCACGAGCCTTAGAATCTGCTATTCTTTTGGCTTTACTAAGTTATTTAGCTTTATGTGCTCGATCCACAAGAACTATGAATTCTGTAACACCCCACACCCGTGTTCAACATTGGAACAGGGTTACAAGGCATTATCGGACTTACATAACAAACAATCATACAATTCTGGGTCATAAATTTCAACCAAATTAAAACCATTGGCATTCAGTCATAAAGTCCCTGATACGAGCCTACCAAGCCCAAAACATGGGTTGGAAGTGGTTTTAGATTAAACTGAAAAATTAGGAAATTTTTACAAAACTTTGAAAATATTTTTCATGAACAAGTGTCATATGACCGTGTGGTTTGGGACACGCCCATGAGGGCAGGCTGTGTGGTTACACATGCCCGTGTCCCTAACCCGTGTAACTCTCTAACTTGTAAGGCATGATCAAATTGAAGTCACACAGCCAAGACAAACTCTCGTGTGGTTACTTTAATTTTCATAAATAGGTGCAGACTTCACACGGTCAGGACACATGCCAGTGCTTGCGGCCGTGTCCCTCACATGGCTAGACACATGCCCGTGTGCTCAATTCTGAGCATTCTATTTCTCAAAATTAAGGTGCAGGGGACACACGGCCAAAGCACATGCCCATGGGACACACGCCCGTGTGGACACATGCCCATTTGTTACCCTTATTTGCACACACACATTCACAACTTTCATGGTACAAATCATAGCATATTTTTGTAACCAAAACATCTTGTCCTTTCAATATCAACATTTAACATACTTACAACCTCACATTTTACCAAACCAAATCATACCAATTAACCAAACTCATCCATTTGACAACAAAACCATTGAGCCACATTCAACCATTTATCAAGAACTTATAAACCACATCACAAAATGACCTTGGCACATATATGAATATATATATATATAGGCTTACAACCAATTTGACCAAGATAAGCCCAATTACATGGCTAAATACAAAATCACCCTTAAACAATATAAGCCAACACATTTGGCCAAATTCATAATGACATATATATCAAAATGACCAAGTCCCTATACATGCCATATACTTAAAATGTTCAAGTTTATTTATACCCAAAATGACAGTTTGATAGTGTGATGCGATCTTCGATGATCTCTAATCTGAGCTAACATGGTGACATTATAAAACATGGAAAAATAAAACGGAGTAAGCTATATAGCTTAGTAAGCTCGTATGCAAGAAATAAGCAAATCTTACCACACATTCCCATATACGTAACATAATATAAGATAATGTAAATCACAATAAATCTCATGGCCATAATTCACTAAATCACATCTTACCAAGATTTCATCATTTCATGAATTTAACGATCACAAGTCTTACGTACATACCTGTACCATATCGTAATAATCTCACACTTACCTTTATCATTGACATACCCGTTGAACCACTTGGAATAATATCAGATACCCGAGAAATCTCGCACACAAAGTGCCATATATGTAGTCATTACTACCTCTTTTTCAATGCGTATATATATGCTCGCTCTCGAGCCATGAACGGGCCTGCTCACACAAATTGTCAGTCAAGACATAACTATACAGTGCTACTCACACAAGCTGTTAAGTAACCACAACATATGCCGGTATACTTAGCCACCAGTAGGACGTACAATACCAGCACCTGGATCACAAAACATGGTACCCTAGTGACATGTCACTTGTATCATAATCTATTCCTAAGGTTCAATTAGGATTTCTCGATTGCTGAATCATCATCGAACGTGTCTGTAGATTCATCCATACAATTTATGCAATATTAAAGCATTTAAAATACAATTGTGTAAATGCTTATTTAACATGCAAACTTACCTTGGTTACAAAAACAGCGAAAAGGATCTATTCGTCAATTACTTTATTTTCCCTCGAACTACACCCGAACTTTGTTTTTCTTGATCTATATTACCACTTTTAAATTATTTAATTATCAAGCTATTCAATTCAGTCCAAAATCACATTATGGTAAAAATTACATTTTTGCCACTAAAATTTTAATATTTTACGATTTAGTCCCTAGGCTTGTAAAATGAATTTCTTTCAATTTCTTCACAAGCCAAGCCTAGTCGAAACCCTTACTCATAAAAGCCCACATTTTTCATTTATTCACACTTTATCAGATATTTTACAACACTTTACAAATAAGTCCCTATTTGACATTTTTACCAAAAATCATTTTACAAATGTTGTTTAACTGACAACAAACATGCATAACTTTTTGAAATTTTTGGCTATGGGGGCAAAAATTGAAGAAGATGGAAACTATTATTTTAGTTAATTTTGTCTTTATTTACCAAATTACTAAAATACCCTTAATGCATAACTTTAAAATTTTACCTAACCATGTCCATTTTTGTCCACCATAAAGTATAATGGTCTAATTACCAATTAAGGACCTCTAATTAGAAAATTCATAATAGCTTAAACAACTTTAGCTAAGGGAACTCAAGTTTGGCACCTATTGAAATTTAGTCCTTTTTGCTAAATTGAGCATTCAATAAACAAAATTTCTTAACGGAATTTTCACATGATTATTCTATCATGCTGTAGACCTTAAAGAAATAATAAAATAAATATTTCTTCTTCGGATTTGTGGTCCCAAAACCACTTTTTCGATGGCTTAAAATGAGCTGTCACAACTCTCCCCCTTAAGGATTTTCGTCTCCGAAAATCTTACTAGAAAAGAGGTTAGGGTACTATTTTCTCATAACTTCCTTGGGTTCCAACGTAGCCTCTTCGACCCCGTGTCGTTGCCACAAAACCTTCACTAGGTCTATGATTTTATTTCTCAACTGCTTAACCTCTCGAGCTATCACTTTGATCGGTTCTTCACCATATGTCATATCGGGTCGAATCTCAATCTCTAACAGTGAGATTACATGTGATGGATCTGATTGATATCTTCGCAACATTGACACATGAAATACATTGTGGATCCTTTCTAACTCTGATGAAAAATCTAGTCGATATGCCACTTGTGCTATTCTTTCAATAATCTTGTATGGCCCAATGAAACACGGACTCAACTTGCCTTTGCGACCAAATCTATGAATTTTCTTCCACGCAGACACTTTCAGAAACACTCTATCACCAACTTGAAATTCAATATCCTTCCATTTCAAATCCACATACGATTTATGTCGATCCAAAGCTGCTTTCAAACAATCACGAATTGCTTTCACTTTCTCTTCGGTTTCACTGACCAAATCAACCCCATGAATCTAATTCTCACTAAGCTCGGTCGAATACAGTAGAGTTCGGCACTTTCGACCATACAGTGCTTCATACGGTGCCATCTTTATGCCCAATTGAAAACTATTGTTATAAGCAAATTCAACCAAAGGTAGATATTTCTCCCAACTACCTTTGAACTCTAAAACACAACAGCAAAGCATATCTTCAAGAATTTGAATCACTCTCTCAGATTGACCATCGATTTGTGGATGAAATGCAGTACTAAAATTCAACTTTGTACCTAACACTTCTTGCAATTTCTTCCAAAATCACGATGTGAACCTCGGATCTCTATCCGAAATAATAAAAGTAGGCACTCCATGCAATCTAATAATCTTAGCAATGTACAATTCAGCTAGTTTATCAAGTGAATAATCGGTACGTACCAGAATGAAATGAGCCAATTTCGTCAATCTATCAACAATGACCCAAACAACATCTTTCTTTTTCGGAGTCAGAGATAACCCCTATATGAAATTTATCGTAACTCTATCCCATTTCCACTCGAGTATCATCACAGGCTGAAGTAAATCGAAGGCACTTGATGTTCGGCTTTCACTTGTTGACAAATCAAACATCTTGTTTCAAACTCTAAAATGTCTCATTTCATGCCTGACCACCAATACAATTTCTTCAAATCATTATACATCTTTGTACTTCCAGAATGAATAGATAGACAACCATCATGTGCCTCATGAAGAATTTTTTGAATCAATTAAGTATTTCTCGGTATACAAATCCTTCCTCGGAACCTCAAACAATCATCGAATCCAATCTGATATTCTGAATCATTATTCGATTTGTATTGAACTCTTTTAGCTTGCAACTCATTATCACCTTTTTTAGCTTCACAAACTTGCTGAAGAAATACAGGTCAAGCTTTCAACTCGACCAAAATTGATCCATCATCAGATAAAGTTAGCCGTGTATTCTTTGCCCTCAAAGCAAACAAAGACTTTCTACTTAAAGCATCTGTGACTACGTTCACTTTCCCCGGGTGATAGTCGATCTCTAACTCATAATCTTTCAATAGGTCGAGCCATCTCCGTTGTCGTAAATTCAAACATATCTAAGTTATTATATACTTTAAACTCTTGTGATCGGTAAAGATGTGACACTTCTCACCCAATAAGTGGTGTCTCCAAATTTTTAAAGCGAACACAATAGCGGCTAATTTCAAGTCGTACGTCAGGTAATTCTTTTCGTGCGGTTTCAACTGTCTCGAGACATAAGCTATCACTTTACCCTCTTACATCAACACATAACCTAAATCGTTCATTGACGCGTCGCTGAAAATCAAAACTTTTTCTCGAATCAGGTTGCACTAACACCAATGCCTCATTCAACAACGCTTTCAACTGCTCAAAACTCTGTTGACATTTCTCACACCACTCGAATTTCTCATCTTTTTGTAACAATCTGGTCATAGGTGTGGCAATCATCAAAAATCCCTTAACAAAACATCGATAATAACCGACCAAGCCTAAAAAGCTTCTAACTTTGGATACATTTCTCGGTGTTTTCCAATCAACAAGTACTGAAATCTTAGTTGAATCATCCCATATACCTTTCGCTAAAACAATATGTCTCAAAAATTTGACTTCTCGAAGCCAAAACTCATTTTTTCTGAATTTAGCAAATAATTTTTTATCTCTCAAAGTCCAATACAATTCTTAAATGTTCGGCATGCTCATACTCATCTCGAGAATAAATCAAAATGTCATCAATAAATACAACCACAAATTTATCTAAATGCGGCCTGAAGATTTGATTCATCAAGTCCATAAAAACTATAGGAGCATTTGTTAATCTAAATGGCATAAAAAGGAATTCATAGTGCCCGTACCTCGTTCTGAACGCAGCTTTTGGCACATCTGAATCTTTAACTCTCAACTAATAATAGCCTAATCTCAAGTCTATCTTCGAGAACACTGTTTCCCCTTTCAACTGATCGAACAAATCATCAATTCTCGATAAAGGATATTTGTTCTTTATTGTAACCTTATTAAGCTGACTATAATCAATACAAAATCCCATGGATCCATCTTTCTTCTTAACGAATAACACTAGTGCACCCTAGGGTGAAAAACTCAATCTTGCAAAACCCTTATCTGTCAACTCTTGCAACAGAGATTTCAATTCTTTTAATTCTGTTGGATCCATTCTATACGGAGCTATCGATAACGGTGGAGTTCTCACCACTAAATCAATAGCAAATTCAACGTCTCTGATCGGTGGTGATCTAGGCAACTCTTCTGGAAACACATCCTATAACACCCCATACCCATATCCGTCGTCGAAATAAGGTTACAAAATATTACCAAAACTTTCAGAACAATTTGTAAATAATTCATGCAAATTTCAATTTATAAATCAAGATTATTCATAACATCCCTTAAATGGACCCTCGAGTCCCAATACGACCATTAGAAATGAATAGGGACTAAATCAGGATCTTAAGGAATTTTTTGTGAAATTCTAAAATTTTTCTTATGTACAATGCCCACACGCCCGTGTGGTGTAGGGACACACTCGTGTGGTCGGGCCGTGTGACTACACACGCCTATGTCCCTAACTCGTGTAACTATCTGACTTCTAAGGCATGAAGAAATTGAAGTCACACGGCCAAGTCACATGCCCGTGTGCTAGGCCATGTGGCAAATTTTTATTTTCAAAATTAGGTACAGTTTTCACACGGCCATGTAACACACTCGTGTTTAAGGCCGTGTCAACCACATAGCTAAGACACACGCCCGTGTCTCTGCCCATGTGCTCAATTCTGAGCATTCTGTTTCTCATTTTTTAAGGTGCACGGGGCACACAGTTGGACCACATGCCTATGGGACAGACCGTGTGTCACACACGGCCAGGACATATGCCCGTGTGCCTACCCATGTGGATGAAATAAATTCATTTCCTAGCCTCATTTTTCACCCCAAAACTTACCATTTTCCTACACCAAAACTAACTAACATATAACCACCAATCCAATCATAACAACCACATACAAATAGCCATTAACCATGTTGAATCATTTCATGTACTCATGAGCATAACTTAGTCTTTTCATAACCTATATAGTTAATATGATTTCATCAAACTAATATACAATAGGCACTTATGTGTTTACCAAAACATAACTTGCAAGATAGCCAATGTAACAGCCCAATTTTAGGCCTAGTCAAAACAGTGGTTTCGAGACCTCAAATCTGACATAGAAAAGTTTATTTTTATTATATTTTTATGGTCTATAATTTCATGAAATGATTTCGTGAAAAGTTCGTTCGAAAATTTTGACGTTTGAGCACTCAATTAAGTCAAAAGGACTAAATTGTAAAGAGTGCAAAAGTTGAGTTCTACATGTTAGAGGTGTCTAATTGCTATGGGATTTTAAATTTGAGGTCCTTATATGATAATTAGACCATTTCTTAAGATAGTGGACAAAAATGGACATGGTGAGATAAAATTTTAAAGTTTGGCAAAAAGGGCATTTTGGTCATTTGGTTAATAAAAGAATAAAAAGGGAAAATAAAGCGAAAATTTGCTCATCTTTCTTCTACATTGGCCAATTTTCATAAGGGCTCCATAGCTAGGGTTTTTCCACTTTTCAAGCTTGATAGTAAGTGCATCCTATCCCGTTTTTAATGCTCTTTACATTTTTTAAGTCCTCGTAATCCAGTTTACCTATTTCTACCATTATTTTGAAGTAGGGCTCATGTTTAAAAATTTACCCATGTGTGACATTAATGTATTTTGATGTTTTATGGAAGACATTGATTGTTTAAGGTGTGATAAATAACTTTCTCTAAGTGATTTTTAGTGAAAATGTATAAAAAGGACTTATTTGTAAAAAGTTGTAAATTGGATAGTAAAAATATGATTTGATGAAAAATGTGGGATTTTATGAGCATGATTTAGGTTCCTCTAGGCTTGGAATTCAAGGAAAATGGATACATTTCATTTTACGAGCCTGGGAACAAAAATGTAAATATGTCAAAGTTTAGTGGTAAAAGTGTAATTTTGCCACAATAGGATTTTGGACTGCATTGAGTAATGTGTATAATAAATAAGTTAAATTTTCTATTATAGATCAAGAAAGGCAAGGTTTAGACCTTGATCAGGGGAAAAACAAGGTTACTGACGATTAGGTCTATTTCTGCTATTTTTGTATCGAGGTAAGTTCGTATGTAAATAATGCATTATTATTTATGCTTTAATTGTGTTATTATTGTATGATTTTTTATTTACTCTTTGAATGAATTCAAAAATGTTCCACAAGCAAGAAAAAAAAAATCCCGGTTGAACCTTAGGAATTGTTAAGATACAAATGTCATGACATTAGGGCTAGTTGAGATTACGTGTAAGACCATATCTGGGATATGGCATCGATATGAGATTTTGTAAGACCATAGCTGGACTATTGGCATCGATATGAGATCCCTTGTAAATTGGTATGGTACTATGTGAATTCCAAGTTGTTCAACGGAAACTTACCGGTAAAGTTTAAGTTGTGAAAGACTATGGTATGATGTGAAAGATTATGGTAAGTTGCAAGTTGGTACAGGTATGTACATAAAACTCATGCTTAATGAGCTCGATATGTGATGAAACATCATATTGGTTCGATTTAGTAAGTTATGATTGATGTGTCTAAAACTAACTATGATCACAATAAAGGCAAGCGCACCTATCGTTCAATAGTATAGTTACGGTAAGACCGGTAATATCGTATCCACAATGACCAAGAGTACTAGTAATTACTATCTTTTTATTATCTAGCCTAAGAATTGAAGTGATTTCTTTTAAACTAAAACTAATTAAACACAAAAAGAAAATAATTAGGAAAATACTTTTAGACAACTTATATGAGATAGGCAATACCTAAGGAAGAATCCATCTAGACTTCACTTATTACTTTTGATTCATACGATTTATTCACTTTACTTAATCCGTAGAAATCCATGATTTATGTTAATATCTCTTTAAAGACTAAAAACAACTAACTCTAGGTTGATTAATTGAAATTTCTTTCTAATTAAAACCCCTATTGTCGCATTAACTCGATCTATGGATTCCCTTATTAGATTTGACTCTAATCCAGTAGATTTTCATCGCCCTATTTCTAGGGTTGCAATCAACTCCGCTTAATTGTGTTGATCTACTCTTAAATAGGGACTTTTGCTCCTCTGAATAAGAACATTCGACTTGAATGAATAACCTGAATTATCAAAACAAGAATAAAAACTCACAATTAAAAATAAGAACAAGTATTTATCTTATAAATCAAATAATAATAAGATTAGTCCTAGGTTTCATTCCCTTAGGTATCTAAGGGATTTAGTTCATACTAATGGTGGGAAACATCTTAAAGTAAGGAGAACAACAAAACATAAGAAAACCCAAAAACTTCTAAAGAACTTGATGGGAAATCTTCAGTCTTGATGGAGATCCTTCTTCCGAGCTGCTCCAAATGACTGTCTTTGAGTATTTTCTACCTTCTATTCAGCGTCCCCTTTTAGGTTTCCCTCTAGGGTGTTTATTTAGGCTTTGGAACACCTTTCTTGGCCCACAAGTGGCCTATTCCAAATAAAATTAAACTTTGATATGACAGGGACACGCCCATGTTCGATTCCTTAGACCGTGCTCGCTTCCACTTGCCACACATGGCCATGTGTTCTGCCCATGTACGTTGATTCAGGCCATGTTTGATCATGCTTGTAACACACGGCTGTGTTTATTGGTTCAGGCAGTGTTGATTTCACAGGTAGGCCCATTTTAGGTTGCCCCTAGGGTGTTTATTTTGGCCTGTTTCTCATTCTTTTCCACTCCCTAAGCTCTCCTGAGTGTAAAACATGAAATTAAGGGATTAGAAGCATCGAGTTCATCAAATCTAATAAAAATTCATCCAAAAATAAGTCACGCATGGGGTTAAAATATGTATAAATTATGGTTTATCAATGATGTTAAGATTTTAATAACATCTATGCTAAGCTTGATTATGAATTCACAATGACATTTATGTTAATTTACTTTAAGTTAAATATATGTTAAAGTGTGTATGATGCTTATTATTTGCATAGGAACTTACTAAGCTTTAAAACTTACTCCCTTTCTCTTTCTCTTGTCTGTCGCCAAGCCAGCTCTGGGATCGAAGATGG
Source organism: Gossypium rotundifolium (assembly GCA_025506655.1). NCBI lineage: Eukaryota > Viridiplantae > Streptophyta > Magnoliopsida > Malvales > Malvaceae > Gossypium > Gossypium rotundifolium. The sequence goes on from CP106727.1 coordinate 89,559,839, forward strand.
TCAGAGATTCAATCATACTATCAAATTATCATTTTAGGTACTTATGATTTCAATATTTTGAGTTATGTCATGTATAAGGACTTGGTTTTTTGTTATGTGTCATAATTGATTTTGCCATAAGTGATTGCTTCAATAGTTGATAATTCATTTTGTAAATAGCCATTTGATATTGGCTAATACCGGTTAAGTATATATACATATGATGATGTTTTCATGAATGTGGGAAATTACATGGTTTGAGATGCTAAGTATGTGATGTTTTATGTGATAAATGATAGCATGTAAATGATATGTGGATGCCTTGTGTATGGCTAATTAGGTTGAAAGTATATTCTGGATTGGTTCTATGTTTTGTTGTGTAGGTTGGTGCATGGAAGGGTGGCAAAAAGGATTGGTAAATAGCCTTATATTTGTCCACACGAGTGTGTGTCTAGGCCGTGTGTGACACACGGTCTGCTCCACGAGCATGCGTTTCAGCCGTGTGTCACCTACACCTTAATTGTTTCAAAATAGAATGCTCGGTAATGAGCACACGGGCAGAGACACAAGCGTGTGTCTCAGCCGTGTGAACGGCACGGCCTCGAACACGACGTGTGTCCTAGTCATGTGAAGTCTGAACCTATTTTATTAAAAATTATGAAAATTTAATCGATCACATGGACTAAGCACACGGGCGTGTGACTTGGCCGTGTGACCTTAATTTGATGATGATGACATAAATAGAAAGCTCCCTAATTTGAACACGGCCTGAAGCATGGGAGTCACATGGCCTAAAGTTCTCAGTTTAGTCCTGAACCACTTTTGATGCATGTTTTGGGCCTCGTAGGCTCGTTTTAAGGATGATATGAATGTTTTTGAAAAGTTTTAAATTTGAGTGGAAATTCATGTTTCGGTTTTGAATGTTTTCTTATGAATAAGTTTGGTAATGCCTCATACCCTATTCTGGCATCGGATACAGGTAAGTGGTGTTCAGCCAAAATAGATCATCACTAGCAACTCCAATGGCTAGATTACAAAACAACAATTACAAGCCATCATTGGCCAAATAAGCTTATACATGCTATTATACCAAATGAGATTTCTATATATACTAAAATGAGACAGTGGATAGTGTGATGACTGCTCCGACCGACTTTCAAGCATCGCCAACTTTGAGCACTATAAGATAGGTAAAATTAAATAGAGTAAAATGCTTAGTAAGTTCGTATAACGAAAATAAACTTACCAGTCATATTTATTAATACAAGCAACATAAATATACATTCCATCAATTTTGGGTAAGTTACCTAAACACATACACTTATTCAAACAAATTAGTCACATAATCTCACATGAATATCAAGTAAACATAGATGAGCTCATCACATTACAAGCTTCCATAATTTTTACCTTTCCACCCTTCAAGAATCCTTTCCGTTGAACTATTGAAATCTCGATGGATGTTAGAGTAATATACACATGTGCGAAAGTACCCATTAGGGTACATAATAAGAAGGCACACTCTTGAGCCGTAAATTTTACAGTAGGATTACCAGTCCAGGTTAAATCCTATCAATAGCATTTTCTCAAAAGAGCTTAATATGGATTACCCGTCCGGGCTAAATCCAATTTATAACCTAAACTCAAAAGGGCTTACATTACAATTACCCGTCCACGCTAAATTCTATTTGCAACATATGCATTATTATACTTAACCCATCGAAATTTAGCACTCGACCGGAACATGATAATTTGTCCATATTACACAACTTAAGACCATTTAATTATGTATATATCATCTCACACATATCAACACTATCATACAATTTAATTCAAGCATATTAACATACATTTTTAAGTTACACGAACTTACCTTGAAAATGGTTTGTATTTTAATGTCAACTAATCTAAAACCTTTTGCTTTCCTCGATCTAGTTCCGTTGTTGGTATTTTTGGATCTATATGGATATCAATTACATTTACATTCTATTACGTCCTAGGCAAAATTACCATTTTGCCCCTATCTTTGGCAAAAATTTTAATTTCGTCCCTAGGCTCGGAAAATGAAATTCATGAAATTTAACCCTCTTTCCAAGCCTAGCTAAAATTTATTTATTACACTTACAGCACATACATTTCAATAATTTTAGAATTTTCCATGGATTTTACCACTTTTTCATTTTAGTCCCTAAATCAAGTTTTCATTAAAAATTAATTTGTAAAAGTTGTTTATCTATTAACAACCTTTCATTTTCTACCATAAATTTCTAATTTTCAGTATATTCATCCTTGACCCAAATTTCATACGTTGATAACTTTTCAAATTAATCCCCTAAATAGAAAGATTAGACTATCTCGGTTTTAAAAATATAAAAATAATTAAAAACGGGACTTGATTTCATACGTTTTCAAGTTTGGTAAGTTTTTTTCCTCTCTCCTAGGGTTTCCATAGAAATTTTGGGGAAGATGATATGAAATTAGATGATTATTTCTTTTTATTTAATTAACATCTTTTTATTTTTATGATTTCCAATTTAGTTCCTTGCCTTTTCTAATTTTTCCATGGATGAGTCATTAAAATAGCTAATAACTACCCTTCAATGGTCTAATTACCAAATAAGAACCTTAAGTTTTTAATTTCATAGCTATTTGATACCTATAGCTACTATAATCCAACTTTTACATTTTATACAATTTAGTCCTTTACCTAATTAACCACTCAATCGATTAAATTTTCGTATCAAAATTTTCATGTGACCTTCCTATCATGATTCCAACCATGAAATAAAATAAAATAAATTTTTATTTTTAACTTGGATTTGTGGTCTTAAAACCACTATTCTGATTTCATCGAAATTGGGTTATTACACATCCGAGTATTCACAAACTACCGGCACAGATTCGATCTTCAATTTAGACACTTTTTCATCCAGTACATAGGCAAGATAAGCTTCACAACCTTTTCTTGCATACCACTAAGCCGACATCAATGAAATCACAATAGGCAACTCACCCAACTCATCTGATTCAATCCGAAGAATTTCACTATCTTAACATTTCAATTCAATAACCTTTCGTCTACAATTCACTATGACATCATGTAGAGTTAACCAATCCATTTCAAGAATTACATCAAACTCATCAAATGGTAAAAGCATTAAGTCAACCAGAAAACAGTGACTCCAAATCATTTAAGGACATCTTTTCTAAACTTTATCAACTAAGACATATTTGCCTAAGGGGTTCGACACTTTAATTACAAACTCAGTAGACTCAAAAGGAAAATTCTTAATAGATACCAAATTCATGAAAATATAAGAATGGGTCAATCCAAGATCAATGCAACTACATTAGTATCGTAGAGAGAATGTACCAGTGATAACATCAGGGGATGACGCATCTTCGCTAGCGTGAATAGCGTTGGCTCTAGCAGGTGCTCTGACCTCTGATCTCGCAGTTAAATTTATAAAGAATATGATCAAACCTGGAAACTAACTCTGACAACGATTATAGGCAAGTGTACCTATCGAATAGTAGTATAGCTTAGGCAAGACCGGATTGTCGAACCCAAAGGAACTAAAAGTACTAATACTAACTTTCTCTTTATTATTTAGCCTAAAATAAGTGAAGTTTCTTTTAATCTAAATTAATGACTACTAAACTAAAGACGCAAAGACAAAAAGAATGAATTGGGAAATAACTTGATGAAAAACTCAGTTGATTATGATGATACCCTCAGGAAGAATCCACCTAGACTTCACTTGTTTTTTAACACTGAATCATACGATTTATTCACTTAGTTCGATCCGTAAGACTCCCTAACATATATTAAACCCTCTCTCGAGGTGAATAATGTCTAACCTTAGGTTAATTAGTGGAACTATCATTCTCTTATAATAAGCCCCTAGAATAGCAGTAAATCGATCTATGGACTCCTATATTAGGTTTCACCCTAATTCGGTAAAATCTCATCACCCTACCTCTAGGCGTGCGATCAACTCCGATTAATTATGCTAGATCTACTCTTAAGCAGGGTCTATTCCTCCTCCACCTAAGCACATCAGATTTAGATTAAGCATGCACAATTAAGAACAAACTAAGTATTTATCATATAATTCAAAAATCAATAACAAGATTCATCTAGGTTTCATCCCCTTCAGGTATCTGAAGGGTTTAGTTCATAATGAATAAAGAAAACATCTCAAGAGAAAAGATAAAATAAAACATAAGAAATCCCAAAAACCCCCTAAAGGAATTGAAGGAGAAATCCACTGTCTTGAGTAGAATTTTGGCTCCTTGAGATGGATCAACTGGCTATCTTCGAGTAATTCCCACAAATTAGGCCTTCTAGCTCGGCTCCTTAGCCTAGCTAACCGCCCCCTTTCAGGTTACACTTAGGGTGTTTATATAGACTTTTAGAATGCTTTACTTGGCCTCTAAGTGTCCCAATTCAAGTATACTTCCTACTTGGTGCTTGAATAGGCTTTGGAATGTGTTTCTTTGCCTCAAAGTATACAAATCTGAGTGAAATTGCTCTCTCCCGTGGCAGGGGCATGGCCATGGTACACACCCGTGTAAATTATTTTCAGGCCGTGTCTCGATTCTATCGATTGGGGCACGGCCGTGTAAATCGTGGCATGGTCGTATGAAGTAATTTGACGAGACACGACTATGTGGGTTGAAGTTTAGGCCGTGTCGATTTCCTCTTTGGCCCAAGTTGGTCCGTTTTAAGCCTGTTTCTTGTTCTTTTCATCCTCGGGTGCTTTCCTGAGTATAAACATGAAAACAAAGGATTAAAAGCACCTTTCTACATAAATCAAGGGCTAAATCATCCAAAAGCATACTAAATGTGGGCCTAAAATATGTTACTTTTACGGTTTATCAAATACCCCCACACTTAAGCTTTTGCTTGTCCTCAAGCAAAATTCTCAACTTATAATTAAAATGAACTTTCCATAATTCACAATTCCTATCAACAATGCTTCATCATAATTCAAAGATAATTTATACATGGATAATTTAGCTCAAAAACTCTTAAAGATTCAAACAATTCTAAGCCGTATAGTTTGCAGCTCGAAAACATAGGTGTCTCCCTTTATCTAAATAATTACCTTTGATTCAAAACCGACAAGGATTGACATCCTCACTAGAGATTCACTCAAATCACTCAAAGGTGTTTAAGGTTCCAAATTAATGCACTCAACAGTAGAACCTGAAAAGTTAATCCCATAGGCTTGCCTGAAATTCAAATCTCCACCACTATAATATGAGATGATACACAAATCCAAAGGTTTTTGACAAGGTTGTAACGAGGCTTAGGTTAAAGGTGTGGATAAAGGCTGAATTAGAAGGTTGAAAATCGAGATTGACCTGATAAACTACCTACTAAGAATAATGAACTAGAAAATAAATGATTACATCAATTGAAGCTTTAAACTAATACGAGCTTTTTCTTCGATAATTGGAAATTAAATGTTCAAGCTCACTTTCTACACTACTAATACTGAATATACTTCAATTTTTCAATTTTTTTTATTTTTTTAATATCAAATAGAAACATAACAAAGAAAACTTTATCAACTGAAATAAACTAATTCGGTAACTGATCAAATCAATTCTCGATAGGAGGGTAGTCAAAAGAATGGTGATAATAAATACAAAGGGTTTTGGGTTAATATTAGCGGGTAAATCAATAAAAAGGGTTGTTAGGATCAAATGGGTTCACTAAGGGTTAATTTGTGGGTAGGCTTTTTAGTGGTGTGAATGGGTTAAAACCTAGGTGCCTTTATCATCTTAGTATATCAAATCATAGATGTGGTCTCAACATGTATAATCGAGGAAAGTTCTAGAATAACAGTTCAGTGTTGACACACTCATAATCAATAAGGTGAGCATGAAAAAATATATATGCTCTATAAGGCTATTTGACATCAATCCTATAAATTCCAAACTTCAAGGTAATATTCAAATTCAGTTCAACAACCTAGAAAAATTTTTATTCTTGAAAAATAGACTTATCATGCTTGATTCTCTAGTATTCTTCAAGTATAAATCATCAATGCACAATTATCAATGACTTAATCCAAAACATATCAATAAAAATCATAAATCATTAGAAATTTTATCCTAATTAATAATATGAGAATAAATACTTAAAAACAAGATTAAATTTAGGATTTTTAGAATTATGCAAAAAGTTAAGCACTTAATCCCCCCACACTTAAAATGTACATTGCCCTCAATGTATAAAGATAGATAAATAATCTTGTAATAGTGAAATCAAAAGAGAAGGGGAGAAGTGACACTTCCTGAATTTTGGATGACGCCGGGAGTTGGCAGAGGTCGTGGAGATGACTTATGTAGTTATAGATTACCCTATTGATTTGTTCGTTATTTGGAGTGTATGGTTGGAACTGTAAAGTCATTAGTTAGATGGTTTGGAGGCATAAGTAAATAGTTGTTTGTTAGACATATGCGATGATTAGAGAGCCAGTGATATCATAAATAAAGTGTAAAATTGAAATAGAAAATGCAATATGGTTAAATTAAAGTAAAAAACTAAAATAAAAAAATAAAATAAAATAAGACTAATAGTAATAACAGGACTCAGAGGTCCTCATCGTCTGCTGGGTTTGGAGGTGGTGGCGATGGTGATGAAATGTGAAAGTGATGGCAAATCTGTTGAAGGGTGGCCTCAATCCCGTTAAAACATCGAGCGGTGTCGGTGAATTACTATGTACAGTGCTGCTCAAACTGGGTGAGGCATGCAAAGATGTCTGCCATTGAGGTTGCGAAACGGGATGGCTACTGGCTTGGGATTGGTGAGACATTATCAGTAATGTCCTCGGGCTCCCCTCTCGTCTGTAGGTGTCACTAAGCGGTATTAAGGTGGGTCGGTCCCTCGACGATGTTTAATCATCCTCATGTATAGCATCGTCTGGATGCCTTGAGGCACCATCTGGCCGATCAGTGTGAACGAAGTGATTTGAGCCTCGGTGTCGAGGAGGCCGAAGTGTCTAGCCAACCGTGTTATAAATGGGCCCATCGATATAATTCCTTTCCTGTGTGCCTTTGTTTGATGCTGCATTTCACAAATGATAAAGTATGCAATGTCAAACATGTGTCCTTCTGACATGCAGAATAAATAATAAACATCGTGGCGATTTACTACGCCGATGCTCTCACGGCGACCTATAATGGTGTGCGTGAGAATGGCATAAATATACCTCAAGCATGGGGCGAGCACTGTCGCCTTGGAGCGACTAGGGTCATAAACGTCTGTGATGGGGCCTAAGCTGTGCTAGTAGTGGAGAGGAGTACAGTGGAGTTATCGGTTTAAGTCGGAGAGTGGGTTCTCTTCTATAAATTTCAGTGTATAGAGTCCAAGTGCTGATCTAAATTGAGGTACGCTTAGTTGGCGTACCGTGCCCCCTAGATGAAATTGGATGGTGCCTGGATCTTTGTAGTTGGTCATCACTATCTGCAAAGTGAAAGTGGTGCAGAACTCAAGTGTGAGTTCCAAATACGTTGGCTCAATGATAGAGAAGAATTTCTCCCACGACTCTGTTAATATGAGGGCTAGAATGTTTGCTGCAAGTTTGACTTGTTCCAGTGCGTTCCAATCGATGCACCTACCGATGCCGAGTGGTCTATTCCTTATTGCCTTGTAACAATCTTCCTGAGCTGCTTGAACAAATCGAAGAAATGGGTGTCGTTACTCGGAAGAAGCACTTGCTGAAGATGAATAAGGGCCCTTTCTTTTCTTGCTTGGGGTAGCTGTGGATCATTTTGGTTCGGATGATTTCATTTTACCTAAAATCAGTAATATATAAAGCAAGTTCATTTTATCAAGTGTCAATCAATAATCTAGCCAGACTATTCCACACTAAATCAATTAAAATTTTGAAGAGTTTTACCATGTTAATTATCCAAAATTAGCAGAGATTATTTCAAATAAGGAAATGTATTAGTTCTGAAATGCAATAATTTATTTCTACATATCAACATGAAAACCAATCCGACAAGTGTTCATGAATATTTGAGAAAAGTTCCTTAATAAAATTCGTGCTTAATACTAAAACTAAACCAAAATAAAGCAAGGTAACATCAAATTTATCAAGCTTTAAGTCAAGAAATTGAAGTAATGAAGGGAACCAGGTGTTGTGGTGATGTAAATCGGCGAGCATGGGTGGAGCACGATAGTGCTGTGGTAAATTTTATAGGTACATAGCTGCGCAGAGGGCGTGGTCTACTGCAGCACAACAGTGTTGAGGGTGTGCGGTCAATTTTTTGTGAGGTTTTTAGAGGGAAGGGCAAGGTGAGGAGTTTTGGGAAAGTTGGGATATGGGAGTCGCTGGATTTGGGAGGAAGGAGGCTGAGGAATCTGATTAGGGTTGAAGTGAAGGGGTTGAACAGTTAAGGTTGTTTAAATAGGGGTGGGGGGCACGGGGAGTTGGCACGCCCGTGTGACTTTAAATAGCCCGTGCTTTTCGCAAATTTGGCGCTTTTAGGGTTCTTGGCACGGCCGTGGGTCAATAGGCACACCCGTGTTTGATAAGCCAGTATGTTGGCACGGTGAGGTCACATGGGCATGTGTAGCCCATGTGTGGCAAGTCAATATCGTTACACGGTCATCTGACATGGGCGTGTCTCACTCGTGCTGGATAAGTCAGTAACCTCGCATGGGTAGCTGGCACGGGCATGGTCCTTTATCGTAGGTCATGTTGGAAAAATAAATTCTTCTTTGTCGTGCACGACTATTGGCCCGCCCGTGGGTTATCCCCTAGCTTCCACACGCCACGAGCACGCCTGTGGGTAAGGCCGTGTGGTCTTAAATCTGCACTTAATTAGATTTAATTAAAATGAAGATGTTGAACAAATAAAAATATAATGTTTAGGGGAGTTAGTGCTTGGGTTGCCTCCCGAGAAGCGCTTGTTTAAAGTCTTAACCTAGACTTTCTCTATCCCGAGAAGTGCTTTGTTGCCTCTTTGTATAGTTTCGAGTTCTCGTAGGCCTCAGTTCTCCATTTATCTAGTTCGTTCATTTGCATCATTATTTTCTTTCTTGCAGTTCTAAGATCAAAATTTAAAAACTTTATGGCCCAAAAGGCTTTGTGTTCTAACTCAGATGGTAGATGACAACTTTTCCCGTATACAAGTTTGTATGGGGATGTCCCTAAAGGTATTTTAAATGTTGTTCTATAGCCCCATAAGGCATCATCTACTTTTAATGTCCAATCTTTTCTATTTGATTCAATCGTTTTTTCTAGGATGTGCTTAAGTTCTCGATTTTCTACTTCAACTTGCCCACTGGTTTGAGGGTGATATGGGGTAGCTGTCCTGTGGTGTACTCCATATTTCTTTAGAACTCTTTCAAATTGAGTATTACAGAAATGAGTACCCCTATCACTAATGATAGTTCTAGGTGTCCCAAATCGAGAAAATAGTTTCTTAAGAAATTTAACTACTACCTAGCATCATTTGTAGGTAAAGCTTCCGCTTCTACCCATTTTGACATGTAATCAACTACCACTAGGATGTATTTATTTCCAAATGAACTAGGGAATGGTCCCATAAAATCAATACCCCATACATCAAATAATTCAAATGATAGCATGTATGTTTGAGGCATTTCATCAAGTTTAGAAATATTACATGTTCTTTGGCATTTATCACACGAGGTAATATACCTGTTGGCATATTTAAATGTAGTGGGCCAATTAAAACCTGATTTGAGTATTCTGTGTGCTGTCTTAATGCCACTGAAGTGTCCTCCTGAGGGTTCTGAATGGCAATGTTCTAGGATTTTGCTTGCTTCTGCCTTTGTAACGGATCTTTGAATTACTTGATCTGTACATATGCGGAAAAAAAAAGGATCTTCCCAAAAATAGTTTTTCACATCAGCAAAGAACCACTTCTTTTGGTGATATGTTAGTCTTTTTGGCAAGATGTTAGCTGCTAAATAATTCGCAATATTTGCAAACCATGGTACCTCAAAATGTGTTATAGAAAAGAGTTGTTCTTCGGGAAATGAATCGTTTATCTCATTTTTATCGAGCTCCCTGATATGTGGATTCTCAAGTCTAAAGAGGTGATCTGCCGCAAGATTCTCAGCTCCCTTCTTATCTTTTATTTCCAAGTCAAATTCCTATAAGAGTAAAATCCATCATATGAGTCGGGGTTTTCCATCAGATTTGTTTAAGAGACAATGAAGAGCTGAATGATCAGTGTAAACGACAACTTTAGACAATATTAGATACTGCCTAAATTTGTCAAAAGTAAAAACTACAGCTAGCAATTCTTTCTCTGTGGTGGTGTAGTTTTCTTGTGCGGGTGTTAATGTTCTTCTAGCTTAGTAATTTGGTTGAAAATGCTTATTTCTTTGTTGTCCCAAAACTGCACCTACTGTAAAATCACTTGCATCACATATTAGTTCAAAGGGTAAGTTCCAACCGGGTACAATTATAACCAAAGCATTTATTAATTTATCCTTAAGGACATTAAATGCATATAAACATTCCTGATTGAAATTGAAAGGAACATTTTTTCTAGTAATTTTGTCAATGGCTTAGCTATTTTAGAAAAATCTTTAATAAATCTTCTATAAAACCCTGCATGTCCTAAAAAGCTTTTAATAGCCTTAACTGAACTAGGGGAGGTAATTTTCTATAGTTTCAACCTTTGCTTTATCTACATCAATCCCTTTACTAGAAATCTTATGTCCTAATACAATGCCTTCTCTAACCATAAAGTGACATTTTTCCCAATTCAAAACAAGGTTTGTTTCCTCACATCTCATTAGAACTTGTTTTAAATTTTTAAGGCAAAGATGGAAAGAATTACCGAATACCGAGAAATCATCCATAAATACCTCCATGATGTCTTCCACAAGTTCGTCAAAGATTGCCAACATGCAATGCTTAAAAGTAGCAGGAGCATTACATAATCTAAAAGGCATTCTACGATAAGCAAACGTACCATATGGGCATGTAAATGTTGTTTTCTCTTGATCTTCAGGAGCTATGGGGATTTGGAAGTAGCCGGAGAGTCCGTCCAAGAAGCAGTAGTACATATGCCCGAATAGTCTTTCTAACATTTGATCTATGAAGGGTAGAGGGAAGTGATCTTTTCTGGTGGCATCATTGAGCTTTCTATAGTCTATACAGTCTCTCCAACCTGTAACTGTTCTTGTGGGGATTAATTCATTTTTTCATTGGGTACCACCATCATACCTCCTTTCTTTGGAACTACTTGTACAGGACTTACCCAAGTGTTGTCAGAAATAGGGTAAATTATTCCCGCATCTAGAAGTTGAATTACCTCGGCTTTGACTACTTCTTTCATGTTGGGACTTAGCCGTCTCTGGGGTAGTACACACGATTTATATTCTTCTTCCATTAAAATTTTGTGGGTGCAGAACGAGGGGCTAATACCTTTGATGTTAGATATTTTCCAAGCTATGACATTTTTATGTTCTTTTAGTACCTTTATCAACTCCTCTTTTTCCCTAGGTTCTAGTTCTGAAGAGATAATTACCAGTAGCGTAGAATTGTCTCCGAGGAATGTATATTCTAAGTGTTTTGGTAACTGTTTCAATTCCAGACTGGGTGGCTCATCAATGGAGGATTTCTATTTTATTTCATCATTGTTTTCAATGCTTTCTTCCTTCATTTTTCTGAATGATGATGTATTCAAATTCATCTTATCGCCTTCATCTCCTTCCCCTCTTCTTGAGTTAGGCACAGTTCCATCGTGTCGTCATGTATGATTTCCTGTAATAAATTTTGAATTATATGATAAGTAGTATCAACAAAATAACATGAATCACCTTGTTCTTTAGAATATCGCATGGCATCATAAATTTGAAAAATAATTTCTTCATCGCTTATCCTTAATGCCAGTTTACCATCACCTACATCGGTAATAGCCCTAGCAGTGGCTAAAAAAGGGTGCCCTGGAATTAAGGGGACATTAATATCTTCTTCTATGTCTAACACAACAAAATCAACAAGGAAAATAATTTTATCAATCTTTACCAAGACATCTTCGATAACTCCTCTAGGGTATTTAATGGATCTATCGGCTAATTGAATACTCATCCTAGTGGGTTTTGGTTCCCCAAGATCTAGTTGTTTAAACATTTTGTAAGGCATTAGATTAATACTGGTGCCTAGATCAGCTAATGCTTTCTTAATATTTAAGCTACCAATTAGACAAGGAATAGTAAAAATTCTTGGGTCCTTTAATTTGGTTGGTAACTTGTTTTAGAGGATGGCTAAGCATTCTTCATTAAGTTCCACCATCGATACTTCTTCAAGCTTCCTTTTATTCGTCAGGAGTTCCTTCAAGAATTTTGCATACTTCGGCATCTGTGAAATAACTTCAACAAAAGGTAAGTTGATATGTATTTGCTTAAAAGAGTTCAAGAAACTTACCGTATTGGCCATCTAATCGTTCCTTTTTTAACTTTGTTGAATATGGGATTGGTAGTTTCCTTTCTTCGCGTACTGGATTTACATCCTCAACTCCCTCATCTTTTGCTTTGTTGTCTTCGTGTGGGATTTTTTTCCTTTGGTTCAACTAATTCTTTTCCACTTCTTAGTGTAACTGCTTTTACCTGTTCGTTTCTTTAGAAAAAATCTCTGCCCATATTTCGTAGATCATCTTAATAAGTAGTCTAATTGACTTAGTGAGCTCCCAAATGACTCAATAAGTTTTTCAACTGATGCTTGTTGATATTTAAGTGTTTTCTCAATTTCTTGGAAATGATTTTCTGTGTTTGCCATGAATTTTGTCAGCATCTCTTCGAGGTTTGGCTTCTTCTCTTGTAGGTATGGCTTATTTTGGAAATTTGGAGGAGGTTGTTGTCTTTGATTTCCTTGAATTTCTTAGCCTCCCCATGAAAAATTTGGGTGGTTACTCCAACCTGGATTATAGTTGTTACTATAAGGATTGTTATTGGATCTGAAATTATTACCTATGTAGTTCATCTGTTTGCTCTCTACGTTCGGTTGGTAGGGTGGGTACTCAGGATTCGCCACAGTTCCACTGGTGTTGCACTGCATGACTGGATGTACCTGCGAAGAACACAAACTATTAAGCTTTTTGTTCATCATCTCTACCTATGTTGATAGCATGGTCACTGCATCGAGGTTGTAAACTCCGGCTAATTTTGTTAGTTTTGTCCTTGTAACTTGCCACTGATAGTTATTCAGTGACATCTCTTCAATGAACTCGTAGGCTACTTCAGGAGTTTTGTTGTTCAGGGGTTTACACAGTTATAGAAAGTCAGGACTTTTAGCCATAATGGTAGACCATGGTGTGGACACCTCCTCAAGAGATCATTGTATCTCTCACATGCATCGTATAATGTTTCTAAATCCATCTACACAAAAGAAGAGATATCATTCCTTAATTTGGCCGTTTTGGCCGGTGGAAAATATTTTAATAAAAATTTTTCGATCATCTGCTCCCATGTAGTGATTGACCCTCGTGGTAACAAGTTTAACCACTGTTTGGCTTTATTTCTTACTGAAAAGGGAAATAATCAAAGAGGTATGGCATCATCAGAAACGCCATTTATTTTGAAGGTATCACAGAACTCTAAGAAATTAGCTATATGAGTGTTTGGATCTTCATCCTGCAAACCATCAAATTGAACAAACTGTTGAATCATTTGTATTGTGTTAGGCTTTAATTCAAAATTATTAACGGCTATGGTAGGCCTAACAATACTCGATTCTGCTCCTATCAAATGCGGTTTAGCATAATCAAACATAGTACGTGGAGCATTATTTTCTCACACATCTTGTGGTGGATTATTCTTGTCCATCCCTTCAGTGGGATTGGATCTGTCTTCTCGCTCTTCTTCTATGTAATTTAGGGTTCGCCTAATTTCTCTGCGATTCCTACGAGCGGTAGCTTCAATTTCACTATCGTAAACTAGAGGTCCTGTCGGGTTCCTTCTAGTCATAAACTAGAGGTACCTACTAGGAAAAAGGAAGAAATAAAATTAGCAAAAAATAATAAAATAAAATGAATTGCGAAATAAAAATAAAAATAATGGCTAAAGTAATAAAATAGAGCTTTCTTAATATTTTAGTTCCCCAGCAACGGCGCTAAAAACTTGATCATTGTTTTTGTCGAGTTTTAAAATTTATAAAGAATATGATCAAACCTAGAAACTAACTCTGACAACGATTATAGGCAAGTGTACCTATCGAACAATAGTATAGCTTAGGCAAGACTAGATTATTGAACCCAAAGAAACTAAAAGTACTAATACTAAATTTCTATTTATTATTTAGCCTAAAATAAGTGAAGTTTCTTTTAATCTAAATTAACGACTACTAAACTAAAGACACAAAGAAAAAAAGAGTGAATTGGGAAATAACTTGATGAAAAACTCAGTTGATCATGACGATACCCTCAGGAAGAATCCACCTAGACTTCACTTATTTTTTAACACTAAATCATAAGATTTATTCACTTAGTCTGATCAGTAAGACTCCCTAACGTATATTAAACCCTCTCTCGAGGTGAATAACGTCTAACCCCAGGTTAATTAGTGGAACTCTCGTTCTCTTATCATAACCCCCTAGAATAGCAGTAAATCAATCTATGGACTCCCATATTAGCTTGCAAAGCTCGTGATTTGGTTAAGACATTAAGTAATAAAGACGATTCTAGAAATCCTGTTAATAAGATTAATCATGGAATTCAACCCTCTTTACAGGAAACTCTTTCGAAAAACACAAATGAGCCACATTCTGGTTCATGCGCCAACAATGGAACCATTCATGAAAGACGAATGTCACAGATAGATGAACTAGATGAATGGCAGACTTATGTCAAAGAGGAACGAAAGCAACACCATGTCGAGCTTAAGGATAGAACCAATCAATTAAGGTTGGGGACCAAGAACTGTTAGATAAAATGAATCCTCGAGTTGTCACTTCAAAGCCTAATGCAAACAGAGCAACTCCCTTTACGATACTAAATTGTCTTCCCATACGTACAGTTAAGGAGAAAAGAGTTTCAACTCCTCAAACCACTATGACCATGCGAATGAGAGGTAAGTCAAGCTTAGACTCTAAATAAGAACTTCTTAGGAGGCAACCCAAGCACTAAGCCTACTAATTAGTTTATTTTTACTTATTTTCATGTTTAAATGCTGGTTTTTGACCAACATGGCCTGGACACATGGGCATGTCCTTGGCCATATGGAAACAGAGCTAAAATTTTTCCCAAAAATCGACAGAGACACGACCTTAAATTAAACCACACAGGCGTGCGACACGCACGGCCTGAGACACACAGGCGTGTCCTAGGCCGTGTGAAACCTGAAGCAAAATTTTTTGAATTTTAAAACAACTCAGAGAGTTACATGGGCAAGGCACACGGCCATGTGCGAGACATGGCCTAGCCACACGAGCGTGTGGGAGGTCACACGGGCATGGGAGAAGCGAAGGACGATATACATGGCCGTGCGACTCGGCTGTGTGAACCACACGGACCGACACACGGGCATGTCCTAGGCCGTGTGAAGACTAGGCTACTTTTTTTCCCTCGACAAACACGGGTTGAAAACAAGCCACACGGAGTGTGACACAGCCGTGTGACCTAACAGGGACCCTCACACAAATGTGTCACCCCATAAAAACCCTAACTCTTTTCTCTTTTCGTATTTTTCCTTCTTGTTTTATCTTATTTCTATTTCTATTTCTATTTCTATTTCTATTTTTTTTATATTTATTTAATTTGTCTTTTATGTTTTTTATTATCTTTTAAAGACTTATCTATTATATTTTGAACTTTATTTTAGTTATTATGGTTGTTCCTAATCGAGTAATCTTTTAATCTTCTCCACAAGTTGTGTTTATTTTCTTAATAGCTTGCTCAGAATCATGCATTACATTTAGCCTTCTCTACAATTCCGCTAGGACTTCATCCAAAATTCAAGGCAGTTACACTTCTCTCCCTCTCTTATGATATTCTACTTATACTGTCATTATATATATTCATACATTGAGGACAATATATATCTTAAGTGTGGGAGGTTATTTATATGATTATTAGAAAATCCCTAAATTATGTCTTGTTCTTAAGTAATTTTCTCATATTACTATTAGAATGAATTTTTATTGATTTATGATTTTATTGACATGTTTTGGATTAAGTCATAGGTAATAGTGCATTGATTGTTTAAACTTTAAGACATTAAAGAATCAAGCATGATAAGTTAATTTTTCAGAATTAAAAATTTCTAAGTTGTTTCCCTAAATTGAGCCTTTAGAGTATATATATTTCTTGCTCACTTTTATTATTGGTTATGAGTGTGTCAATATTGATTTTTTATTCCAGAACTTGCTTCGATTATACATGTCAAGACCGCACCTTTGATTTGATATACTGAGAAGATAAAGGCACTTAGGTTTTAACCCACTTATCTTATAAAAAGCCTACATTCATAATTAACTCTTAGTGAACCCCTTTAAGCCTAAAATACCATTCTTGAATTACCCTAAATATTAAACCATAACTCATTTGTGATTCGTTGAGAATTGTTCTCATTTTTTTTACTTCCTTTTGTCGAGATTTGATTTGGTTAGTTGTCTAACTATGTTCTTTTGTTTTAGTTGTTAAAATTTCTCTTATTATCCATTCATCTCAAAAAAAAAGTGAAAAAAAAAATATTGTTATCATATATACATTTATGTTGATTCTTTGGTTTGATCTTAAAATTTCATATTCTGATAAGAAGCTCGTGTTATTATTAAATAATTTCAATTAATGTAATTATTCAGTATTAGTTTATTTTTCTAGTTAGTTAATTTATCAATTCGATCTCGATTCTAACCTTCTTTTTCAGCCTCTATCCACACCATCAACCCAAGCCCCATTACAACCTTTAAAGACCTTTTTATTTGTGTATCATATCATTTTATAGTGGTGGAGATTTGATTTTCGTGCAAGCTTATGGTAATAACTTTTCATGTTTGACTTTTGAGTGCTTAATTTTTGAACCTTAAACACTTTGAGTGATTTGAGTGAATCTTTAGTGAGGATGTCAAATCTTTTCAGTTTTGAATTAAAGGTAATTATTTAGATAAGAGGAAATACCTATGTTTTAATGCTTTAAAAATGTGTGACTTGGATTGTTTGAATCTTTAGTGCTCTTTTAGTTGAATTATCAATGTGTGATTATTTTTGAATTATGATAAAACATTATTGATGAGAATTATGAATTGAGAAATTTTAATTTTAATTGTGAGTTGAGGATTTTGCTTGAGTACAACCAACTCCTATGCTTAGCGTGTTTTTTGGATGATTTATTATTTAATTTAGTGAATTTGATGCTCCTAATCCTTTAATTTCATGTTTTATACTTAGGAGAGCATAGAGAAACAAAAGAAGTGGAAAACGGGCCAAAATCAGACAAAACGGGCTATTTTAAGGATCCACACGGCCAGGGACATTTCCACACGCCCATGTGGCTAGCCACCCCCATGTGGCATTTTAGGGTTTCTAAGAGATGAACGAAGAAATACTATTAGAAAAGAACACCAACGATTCAACTCAAGAACGCCAACTGATTCAACTCGGGATCTCCTTTAAGACTAAAGATCTCTATTCAATTTCTCTCGAAGTTTTTGGGTTTCTTTATGTTTTGTTGTTTTCCTAATTTCGAGATGTTTTCCCCCAAAGTCTCTCTCATTGGTTTTCTTCAAATATTTTCCCAATTTTATTCAATTTTAGATTAAAACACCCTTTAATTATTAGGCTAAATAATAAAAATATAGTAATTATAGTAATTACTAGTATTTTTAGTCCTCGTGGATACGATATTCCGGACACACCATAGCTATACTACTGTTCGATAGGTGCACTTACCTTTGTCATAATTTAGTTAGTTCGTGACGTCAACACTTATTCAGTCATAGAAGTTCCACACCTTGAGGAGCTACTGGAACCAGTTGGGAATTAGGTGGGGGTGGAGGTTGTTGGGCAGCTGGATTTGTTCGAACAAACTCGGAAAACCACTCATTCATCATTTGGAAGAAGGCTTCCCTAGCCTCTCCTCCTTGACCAACCATTACTGGTCTACTTTCAGATAGCGTTGCCCCTTGGGTGGGAGCCGGTGCATTACTTTCAACATCATCAGCTACATCTTGGTCGGGATCCATTAACTATATGAAAACACAATTTTAAATTGTCAGGAGTCGTCACACTATCACAATTCATATATGACATGTATAGCTAGACTATCACACATGCTACATTAGTCCAAGAATCAACTAAATCGTAGCTTTGATACCATTAAATGTAACACCCATCACCCTTGTTCGACGCTGGAACAGGGTTATAAGGCATTACCAAACTTACATCGTAAACAATCATACAATTCTGAGTCATAAATTTCAACCAAATTAAAACCATTTGCATTCAATCATAAAGTCCCTGATACATGCCTACTAGGCCCAAAACATGCATTGGAAGTGGTTCGAAATTAAACCGAAAACTTAGGAAGTTTTTACAAAACTTAGAATTTTTTTGTCATGAACAGGGGTCACAAGCCCGTGTGGTCAGGCCGTGTGGTTACACACGCCCATGTCCCTGACCCGTGTAATTCTTTAACTTGCAAGGCATGAACAAATTGAAGTCACATGGCCAAGACACACGCTTGTGTGCTAGGCCGTATACCTCACAGGGTTAGACACACGCTCGTGTCTCTACCCGTGTGCTCAATTCTGAGCATTCTGTTTCTCAAAATTAAGGTACATGGGACACACGGCCAAAACACATGCCCATGAGACACACACCCGTGTGTCTCCTCGTATGGACAAAATAAAGGCTATTTACCAAGCTTTTGTCACCCTTATTTGTAAAAACACATTCACAACTTTAATGGTACAAATCATAGCATATTTAGGCAACCAAAACATCCATAGCCAAGTCTAAAACTTGTCCTTTCAATATCAACATTTAACATACTTACAACCTTACATTTTACCAAACCAAATCATACCAATTAACCAAACTCATCCATTTGACAACAATACCATTAAGCCACATTCAACCATTTATCAAGCACTTATAAACCACATTACAAAATGACCTTGGCACATATATGAATATATATATATATGTATATAGGCTTACAACCAATTTGACCAAGATAATTCCAATTACATGGCTAAATACCAAATCACCCTTAAACAATATAAGCCAACACATTTGGCCAAATTCATAATGACACATATATTAAAATGACCAAGTACCTATACATGCCATATACTCAAAATGTTCATGTTCATTGATACCCAAAATGACAGTTTGATAGTGTGATGTGATCTCCAACGATCTCCAATTTGAGCTATTTTAGTGACACTATAAAACATGGAAAAATAAATTAGAGTAAGTTATATAGCTTAGTAAGCTCGTATGCAAGAAATAAGCAAATCTTACCACACATTCTCATACAAGTAACATAATATAAGATAATGTAAATTGCAATAAATCTCATGGCCATAATTCACTAAATCACATCTTACCAAGAATTCACCATTTCATGAATTTAACCATCAAAAGTGTTACGTACATACCTATACCATCCTGTAATAATCTCACACTTACCTTTATCTTTGACATACCCTTTGAACGACATGGAATAATATCATATACCCAGGAAATCTCACACACAAAGTGCCATATATGTAGTCATTGCTACCTCTTTCTCAATACGCATATATATATGCTCGCTCTTGAGCCATGAACGGGCCTGCTCACAGAAGTTGTCAGCCAAGACGTAGCTACACGGTGCTGCTCACACAAGCTGTCAAGTAACCGTAACATATGTCGGTATACTCAGCCACCAGTAGGACATACAGGACCAGCACCATGATCAAATAAAATGGTACCCTAGTGACATGTCACTTGTATCCTAATCTATTCTTAAGGTTCAATCGGGATTTCTCGATTGCTGAATCATTGATAAACTGTAAAATTAACATATTTTAACCCCATATTTAGCATGCTTTTGGATGATTTAGCCCTTGATTTATGGAAAAAGGTGCTTTTTTTCATGGTTTATACTCAAGAAAGCATCCGAGGATGAAAAGAACAAGAAACGGACTTAAAACAGCCAATTTGGGCCAAAGTGGAAATTGACACGGCCTGGACTTCAAGCAACACGGCTTGGACCACGATTTACACGGTCGTGCCTAAATCAACAGAACCGAAACATGACCTGAAGTCGATTTACATGGGTATGTGCCATGGCCATGCCCCTATTGTGGAAAAGAGGAATTTCACTCGGAAAAGGATACTTAGAGAGAAAGAAACGCATTCCAAGAGCCTATATAAAGACCCTAAGTGTAATCTAAAAGGGCGGTCGGTTAGGCGGTACCAGGCTAAGCGAGCCGTATGGCGATTTGTGGGAACCACTCGAAGATAGCCAGTTGATCCATCTCAAGAAGCCGGAATTCTACTCAAGACGGTGAATCTCTCTTTCAATTCCTTTAGGGGTTTTAGGGATTTCTTATCTTTTGTTTTTATCTTTTCTCTTGAGATGTTTTATTTTATCATTATGAACTAAACCCTTCAGATACCTGAAGGGGATGAAGCCTAGATGAATCTTGTTATTATTTATTAAACTATATGATAAATACTTAGTTTGTTCTTAATCATGTGTGCTTAATTCTTGTGTTAATATTTCTGGAATATTGATTCAAGTCAAATGTGCTTAGGTGGTGGAGCAAAAGTCCCTGCTTAAGAGTAGATCTAGCATAATTAAGCAGAGTTGATCGCAGCCTAGAGATAGGGTGACGAGGTTTTGCCGAATTAGGGTGAAACCTAATATGGGAGTCCATAGTTCAATTTACTACTATTCTAGGGGGTTATTAAGTAAGAAAGAGATTTCTGTTAATCAACCTAGGGTTAGACGTTATTCGCCTTGAGAGAGGACTTAATATAAATTAGGGAGTCTTACGGATCAAGCTAAGTGAATAAATCGCCTAGTTCAGTGTTAGATAACAAGTGAAGTTTAGGTGGATTCTTCCTAAGGGTATCTTCTTAATCAACTGAGTTTTTCCTAAAGTTATATTCCCAAATCCATTCTTTTTATCTTTGCGTCTTAGTTTAGTAGTTAATTAGTTAATTTAGATTTAAACAACCAAATCATTCAATATTTAGGCTAAATAATTCAAAGAAAGTGAGTATTAGTACTTTTAGTTCCTTTCGGTTCGACAATCCGGTCTTGCCTAAACTATACTACTGTTCGATAGGTGCAGTTGCCTTAAGTCGTTGTAAGAGTTAGTTTCCAGGTTCGATCATTCTCTTTATAAATTTTAAAACTCGACAATTCGTAGACGATTAAGTTTTTGGCGCCGTTTCTAGGGAACTAAAATATTAAGAAAGCTCTATTTTTATTTCTTTAGCCATTTTTTTATTTTGTAATTTATTTTATTTTATTATTTTAGTCTATCTAAATTTTCTTTCTTTTCCTAGCAGGTACGTCTAGTTTATGACTAGAAGGAACCCGACAGGACCTCTAGCATACGATAGTGATATTGAAGCTACCGCACGTAAAAATCGAAGAGAAATTAGGCGAGCCTTAAATTACCAAGAAGAACAACAACAGGACAAATCCAATCCTATCAAGGGATGGATTTAGAATAATCCACCACGAGATGTGGTAGAAAACAATGCTCACAGACTATGTATGATTATGCTAAACCTCATTTAACAGGAGTGGAATCTAGTATTGTTAGGCATGCTATAGCTGTTAATAATTTTGAATTAAAGCCTAATACTATACAAATGATTCAACAATTTGTTTAATTTGATGGTTTGCGTGATTTAAGACCCAACACTCATATAGCTAATTTTTTAGAGTTCTGTGATAATTTCAAAATAAATGGCATTTCTGATGATGCCATTCGTCTTTGGTTATTTCCCTTTTCATTAAGGAATAAAGCCAAACAGTGGTTGAACTCGATACCACGAGGGTCAATTACGACATGGGACCAGATGACCGAAAATTTTTTATTAAAATATTTCCCACCGGCCAAAACGGCCAAATTATGAAATGATATCTCTTCTTTTGTGCAGATGGATTTAGAGACATTATACGATGCATGGGAGAGATGCAAGGATCTCTTGACGAGATGTCCACACCACGGATTACCTTTATGGCTTCAAGTCCAAACTTTTTACAATGGTGTAAATCCCTCAACGAGGAAGCTAATTGATTCAGACGCCGGTGGAACCCTGAACAACAAAACTCCTAAAGCAACCTACGAGTTTATCAAAGAGATGTCGCTGAACAACTATCAGTGGCAAGTTACAAGGACAAGGCCAACAAAATCAGCGGAGTTTTCAACGTCGACGCAGTAACCATGCTATCAAATCAGGTATTGATGATGAATAAAAAGCTTGACAATTTGTGTTCTTTGCAGGTAAATCCGGTAATACAGTGCGACACAAGTGGAACCGTGGTGAATCCTGAGTACCCACCCTACCAACTGGGCATGGAAAACGAACAAACGAATTATATAGGTAATAATTTCAGATATAATAATAATCCTTATAGTAACACCTATAATCCAGGTTGGAGGAACCACCCAAATTTTTCGTGGGAAGGTCAAGGAGGCCAACGAAATCAAGGAAATCAAAAATAAAAACCTCCTCCAAATTTCCAAAATCAGCCCTATCCACAGGGAAAGGAGTCGAGTCTTGAAGAAATGATGAAAAAGTTCATGGCGAACACAGATGCCCGTCTCTAAAAATTGATAACCAATAAATATCGATCAAAGAGATCAAGGACCGAGTCAAGGAAATCACTAAAACGGTTGGACAACTCGCGCAGCCAATGTCCGAATGACCATAAGGGCGTCTACCAAGCAACACTGAGATTAACCCAAAGAAGCAAATCCAAGCCATAACAGCTCATAGTAGTATAAAGGTAGACGAACCCAGTTCAATACAAGAAGATGATGTGGAAGAAGATAAAATTGAGGTAACACAAGAAAAGCCAAAATCAGTAATCAAAGAGTACCATCCTCGCATACCTTATCCCGAAACATTGAAGAAAGACAATTTAGAATAATAGTTCAGTAAGTTTCTTAAAATTTTAAAGAAATTACATATTAACTTATCGCTTCTTGAAGCTCTTTCACAGATGCCAGATTCGAGGAAATTTTTAAAACAACTACTCACGAAAAACGTAAGCTAGATGAGGAACCACATGTGGAATTAAATGTAGTATGCTTAGCAATGTTACAGAATAGACTACCACGGAAGCTAAAAGATCCAGGGAGTTTTACAATCCCATGTTTAATTGGTAGATTAACTATTGATAATGTATTAGCTGATTTAGGGGCAAGTATAAATGTCATGCCTTATAAAATATTTAAGCAGCTAGTTCTAGGGAAACCCAAACAAACTAGGATGAGTATTCAATTAGCTGATAAAACTGTTAGAATTCCTAGGGGTATTATCGAAGATGTTCTTATAAAAATTGACAAATTCGTTTTCCCAGTAGATTTTGTTGTCTTAGACATGAATGAGGATAACTCGATTCCTTTAATCCTAGGAAGACCCTTTTTAGCAACTGCCAGAACTAAAATTGATGTTGCCATAGGAGAACTCATACTTTGTGTAGGTGATGAATCGATCAGTTTACAAGCTCTTAACTCAGCCAAGACATCGATCAATGAAGGTGAGAAAGTAAATTCAGTTGATAATTAATCTATTCAAATCCCACCGCAAGAACAACCACAGAGCTAAAACCTGAACAGAAGCAAGGACCCTGTACCAATAAAGAAGAATTATTTAAGGAGCAAAGCTTTGAGGACAACGAATTAGAAGAGTGGAAAACACATTTTAAAGAGAAGTCGGAACCACACGAGGCAAAATCGAAGGAGCATCTAGAAGAGCTCGTAGAGATATCGAATCACTTTAAAATAGGAGATCAGGTACGGTTAGATAAAGTAGATCCGCGCATCACCACACCAACCCTGAGTTCAAGTGAAGATATTCCTTTTGAGGTACGCAATATCTTTCCATGTGTAACAGTTGAGGTAAGCAATCCCATATTTGGCATTTATAAGGTAAATGCTTCTCGACTTAAATTTTATAAAACTGATAGTATGAGGGAAGATATTCAAACATTTAAACCACCGTAATCATATGAGCAAAAAGGACAGTCTAGCTTAAGACTTTAAACGAGCGCTTCTCGGGAGGCAACTCGAGCACTAACATTAATTTCTATTTTGTGATTTTAGTTTTATTCCTCTTTAGAATTTCAATACGAAGTGCAGATTTAGCACCTAGCACACGGTCGTGGGTGGTCATGGTCGTATGGGTATCTCAATCGTCAGACTTACATGGTAAGAGATACGAGTCAGACGGAATCAATTCACCAAAGTCACGGGCTCACCTACTTCACCACAACTGTGTGAAGCGGCCGTGGACCATTACTGCCTTTTCAGGAATAGGGGTGGCATCTGGAAAATAAGCGTGGGTGAACACAAACAACCGTACGATACGACCGTGTGAATACACTAACTTATCGACCCCGGGTGTGGCAAAATGAACACGGGCGTGTAGATCCCAACACGCCTCCAAACATAACTGTGCGATGCGGTTGTGTAAATCAACACACCCTTGATGCACGACCATGGAAAAGTGTCAGAAGCAAAAATTCTATTTAAACCCACCCCCTTCTTCTCCCTCACCCTCCTTCCTCCTTTCTTGTTCTTATCATATTTCCCCTCTCTCCTTTTCTTCTAATATTCTTATAACTCTTGAGACACCAAAGCCATGCCAAAGAAGCGCAAGCGGCCAACCACAACCTCCCTGTGGGAGACCGATCTACATAAGTTCATGCCGGTCGCTTCGACCCTCCAACACGCCAAGGGTCTTCGAGACCTTTTCTGTTTTATTTTTCTTTTCTCTTTTGCTTCAATTTCCTTATCTATACTTTCTTCTGCTTAATTTAGTTTATTTTATTCTAGTTTCTTAGTTTTAGGTTCTCAAGGCTACTAGGGAATCATACACCACAGCCTTAGAAATCACCCCCACCTTGCAAACCATCTATCAATAAGGACTCTTCAGTCCATTAGTCTTCTCTTTTAATTTTAGTTTTCTTCTTAGTCTCCTTCTCTTTATTTTTCTTGTCCTTAATTATATTATTAGTATATTTTTAATGTTTCTTTAGATTTCCTGGCTATATCTTTCCAGGCTACCAAATTTCTTCATCTAGCACAGTGCTTGTCGATAGCCACCCCACCAGGACCATAGAAAACGCCATCGCCGCCTCCTCCTACAATTCGACAAGGGAACAAAGATTCATCCAAAAATTTAGGAAGTGTTACTTATCCCTAGTCTCTTTTTATTTTATTATTACGTGATCATTTATCTATCTTTATACATTGAGGGCAATGTACATCTTAAGTGTGGGGGGTAAAAGTACCTAACTTTTTGCATTATTCTCAAATCTCTGAATTTAGTCTTGTTCTAAGTATCTTTCTCATATTATTAATTAGGGTGAAATTTCAGATGATTTATGATTTTTATTAATATGTTTTGGATTAAGTCATAGATAATTGTGCATTGATAATTAAAATTGAAGAATACTAGAGAATCAAGCATGATAAGTCTATTTTTTAAGAATTAAAAATTTTCTACGTTGTTGAACTAAATTTGAATATTACCTTGAAGTTTGAAATTTACAGGAATTGATGTCAAATACCCATAATTTTTGTGAAATTTTGAGACTTATAGAGCATATATTCTTTTCCATGCTCACTTTATTGATTATGAGTGTGTCAACACTGAATTGTTATTCTAGAACTTGCCTCGATTATACATGTCAAGACCACATTATTGATTTGATATACTGAAATGATAAAGGCACTTAGGTTTTAACCCACTCACTCCACTAAAAAGCCTACCTACATAATTAACCACTAATGAACCCTTTTTAATCCTAACAACCCTTTTTATTGATTTACCCATTAATATTAACACAAAAACCCTTTGTATTTGTTATCACCATTCTTTTGACTACCCTTCTATCGAGAATTGATTTGATCAGTTGCCTATTTAGTTTATTTCGGTTGATAAAGTTCTTTCTTTATTATGTATTTACATAGTTTATTCTTAAAAAAATCAATCAAAAATCAAAGTATATTCAGCATTAGTAGTATAAAAAGTGAGCTTGTGCATTTAATTTTCAATTATCAAGGAAAAAGCTCGTAGTATTATTAGTTTCAAAGTTTCAATTGATGTAATCATTTATTTTCCAGTTCATTGTTCTTAGTTAAGTAAATTTGTCAAGTCAATCTCGATTTTTAACCTTCTAATTTAGCCTTTATCTACACCTTTAACCCAAGCCCCGTTACAACCCTGTTAAAAGACCTTTTGATTTGTGTATCATCTCATATTATAGTGGTGGAGATTTGATTTTTAGGCAAGCCTATGGGATTAAATTTTTAGGTTCGACTTATGATTGCTTTTTCTTGAACCTTAAACACTTCGAGTGCTTTGAGTGAATCTTTAGTGAGGATGTCAATCCTTGCCGGTTTTGAATCAGAGGTAATTATTTAGATAAGGGGAGACACCTATGTTTCTGGGCTATAAATGTATGACTTTGACTATTTGAATCTTTAGGAGTCTTTGAGTTAAATTATCCATGTATAAATTATCTATGAATTATAATGAGACATTGTTAATGAGAATTATGGATTATGGAAAGTTCATTTTAATTGTAAGTTGAGAATTTTGCTTGAGGACAAGCAAAAGCTTAAGTATGGGGGTATTTGATAAACTGTAAAAGTAACATATTTTAACCCCATATTTAGCATGCTTTTGGATGATTTAGCCCTTGATTTATGTAAAAAGGTGCTCTTAATCCTTTCTTTTCATGGTTTATACACAAGAAAGTACCCGAAGAGAAAAAGAATAAGAAACGGGCTTAAAATGGGCCAATTTAGGCCAAAATGGAAATTGACACGGCCTGGACTTCAAGCAACACGACCGTGCCTTGTCAATTTATGTCACACAGCCTGGACCACGATTCACACGGACGTGCCTAAATCAACAGAATTGAAACACGGTCTGAAGTCGATTTACACGGGCGTGTGTCATGGCTGTGCCCTTGTAGTGGAAAAGAGGAATTTCACTCGGAAAAGAAAACTTAACGAGAAAGAAACGTATTCCAAGAGCCTATATAAAGACCCTAAGTATAACATGAAAGGGGGCGGTCAGTTAGGCAGTTAGCTAGGCCAAGAAGCCGAGCTAGAAGGCCAGATTTGTGGGAATCACTCGAAATAGCCAGTTGATCCATCTCAAGAAGCTGGAATTCTACTCAAGACGGTGGATCTCTTTTCAATTCCTTCAGGGGTTTTAGGGATTTCTTATGTTTTGTTTTATCTTTTCTCTTGAGATGTTTTATTTTATCATTATGAACTAAACCCTTAAGATACCTGAAGGGGATAAAGCCTAGATGAATCTTGTTATTATTTATTGAACTATATGAGAAATACTTAGTTTGTTCTTAATTATTTGTGCTTAATTCTTGTGTTAATATTTCCAGAATATCGATTCAAGTCAAATGTTCTTAGGTGGTGGAGCAAAAGTCCCTGCTTAAGAGTAGGTCTAGCATAATTAAGCGGAGTTGATCGCGCGCCTAGAGATAGCGTGACGAGATTTTTCTGAATTAGGGTAAAACCTAATATGGGAGTCCATAGCTCAATTTACTGCTGTTCTAGGGGGTTATTAAGTGAGAAAGATATTTTCGTTAATCAACCTAGGGTTAGACGTTATTCGCCTCGAGAGAGGGTTTAATATAAATTAGAGAGTCTTACAGATCAAGGTAAGTAAATAAATCATCTGGTTCAGTGTTAGATAACAAGTGAAGTTTAGGTGGATTCTTCCTAAGGGTATCGTCTTAATCAACTGAGTTTTTCCTAAAGTTATTTTCCCAAATCCATTCTTTTGGTCTTTGCGTCTTAGTTTAGTAGTTAATTAGTTAATTTAGATTTAAACAACCAAATCATTCAATATTTAGGATAAATAATAGAAAGAAAGTGGGAATTAGTACTTTAAGTTCCTTTGGGTTCGACAATCTGGTCTTGCCTAAACTATACTACTATTCGATAGGTGCACTTGCCTTAAGTCATTGTCAGAGTTAGTTTCCAGGTTCGATCATTCTCTTTATAAATTTTAAAACTCGACAATTTTAGATGATCAATCATCGTCGAACGTGTCTGTTGAGTCATCATAGAAATTATGCAATATTAAAGCATTTAAAATACAATTATGAAAATGCTTATTTAACATACCAACTTAGCTCGGTTACAAAAACAGCAAAAAGGATCTATTCATCAATTACTTTATTTTCCCCCAATCTACACTCGAACATTGTTTTTCTTGATCTATATTTCCAAATTTAACTTTTTTAATCATCAAGCTATTCAATTCAGTCCAAAATCACATTATGGCAAAAATTACATTTTTGCTCCTAAAATTTTAACATTTATGATTTAGTCCCTAGGCTCGTAAAATGAATTTCTTTCAATTTCTTCACAACCTAAGCCTAGACGAACCTTACCCTTACTTATAACAGCCCACATTTTCATTATTCACACGTTACCACCCATTTTACAATATTTTACAAATAAGTCCCTATTTGACACTTTTATCGAAAATCACTTTACAAATGTTGTTTAACTAACAACAAACATGCATTTTCTACCATCAAACATCAAAATACAAACATATTCAACATGGGTAAAATTTTAGACTTTAAATTTCTCTCAAATTAGTCCTTGAAATAGCTAGATCAAATTATAACGATCTCAAAAATATAAAAATCATTAAAAATGGGACAAGAACGGACTTACAATCGAGCTTGAAAGTTGGCCAAACCCCAAGTATGGTCTCCTTGAAATTTTTGGCTATGGGGGATGTTTATTTACGAAATTACTAACATACCCTTAATGCATAACTTTAAAATTTCACCTAACCATGTCTATTTTTGTCCACCCTAAAGTATAATGGTCTAATTACCAATTAATGACCTCTAATTAAAAAATTCATAACAACTTAAACACATTGTAACACCCCAAACCCGGCCCATGCGTTAAGGCCAGATCTGACCTGTCACATGAGAAAAATACTACTAAGTCCTTTTTATTTGTACATAAATAGATTTAGATTTAAAATCAATTAAAACAAACTCCCATTTAAAAATTTATGATAAAGTATTATTGAATAAAAGATTGATTGATAAATCGATAAACTTGAGATATAAAAAATCTTATAAACCGTGACTTTAAAAATATCATTAATAGTTTTAAAGGAATTTGAAAATAATTTTGACAAGTGTTGATGAAATCTTAAGAGAAAATTTCCAAGTTAAAAAATATTTTATGAAAGTTTATTACTAAACCCTTTTTATATATCCATTTAAGAAAGACGTTTATTTAAGTTTTTAGAAAAATCTCAATTGAAGTACTTAGAGCAAATTATAAATTCGTCAAACAATAAACAAAACAAAAATTAATCTAGAGGCATTATTACAACCTTAACCCAAAATAGTAGAGTAATTAAATGTACTAAAAAGAAATCCAAATTTCAAATTAAACCGTTTTTGTAGTATGGCCTCCACCGAGTCATCCATGGCTAAAGTCTCCATCACTGATCATTACCTGAAAGGGGTAAGGAAAAACGGGGTGAGTTACTAGAACTCAGTGTATAACCCCTTTATCGTTGTCCACTGAGCCAAAATCCCATTAAACAATAATTTGGGCCTAAGCCCATTTACAATAATAATAATGTATCAATTATATCATGTGTATGAAATGCAATTCCCAAACCAAACCTAGTAATCCATCCGCTACACACCACCCGTACCAACCAACACACTTGTGGGGATCAAGTCAACCCACCCCGCCAACACACCAATCACATGCATTAAGCCATTTATAGTAAATATGATTGTAGACAAGCCACCAGAATAACAGAATTTATGTGGCATTGCCACTATACAGATTTGTGGCAGAGCCACCAAAATTATGTGGCAAAGCCACCAGAACTTCTCTTCAATATTATCCCAACCCATGCAGAGTTATGTATATAATGTATAACAATTCATAATTTTTACAATAAAACAACATAATTTATTTAGATATTCATTATCAAAGTACATCCCATTACAACAAATTATCAATTAGGCCCATATAGCAAAATATCAGATTGGCCCTTTAGCAAAATACCAAATTGGCCCATATAGCAAATTATCAGATCGGACCACATAGCAAATTATCAGATCGGCCCATATAGAAAATTATATCGATTTGGCTCATTGGGGCATTTTCATAATTTTTCATGGTATTACTACCGATTTTGTCAATTTTATCAAAATAGTGAGATCTAAGCCAATTTTCCCGGTTTAGCCATAGTACGATTTTAGTCAAGCGATTTACTACCAATATGATGTTAATCTTTACCCCATGAAAAACGGTGTGAGATTACACACCTGATTACGGTAAGCACTAAGCTTTCTTGATCGTCGACACCTAAAATATTATAACGCTTGATTAGTCAACATACGTGATTTATTAATCAACACTAAAATGAACGATCTATGGTTCTTACCCTTTGAATCGTGAATGACCATGATTTGTTGGTTTTCTCCGGATGACGGTCCACAACCTGGTGGAAAATCTCGAATCGCTGATACTGCCTTTGTTTGAATTTAGGAGTAGGGATCGCTAGTCCGTTCCTTTTGAGATCTCCACTCGACTTTCCTTTCGAATCGGTACCACAAGCCTCCATTCGATTAGATCTTATATAGATTGATACTACAATAAAATATGGATTGTCAAAGGGTAAAGATCGGCTTACCACTAATTCCGAGTGATCAACAATTGGGTAGATCGAGGATTTAATCCCAATAATTATGATCAGTTAATCATCACTATTCCAATAACGAATAAAGAACAATTTATAGAATCCTTGAAGAACTCCTTACCTTAAAGATTTTTAGGACCGATTCTTAACGATTATACGTTAACTTCGGAAGAATCAAAGTTTTGGCCTTCCGCTTTATCACTTACGAAGAAGAAAAGATCCTATTTGAGAGAGAATAAGGTGATGGTCTCGGTCAAAATAACCATCCCAAACCAAAACATAGATTCGGCATTAAGAGAAAGAAAATAAAAATGTGGAAAAGAACACTTACCAATTGACCAAGGATTGAGTGTAAATATGGGTGAGAAAAAAAAAGATAGAAAGAGATGAAAGTTCGGTTATAGAGGTAAATGTATATTGATATTCGGCTATGGGGATAATCAAACAAGAAGATGTGATCTCATGGTGGTGTCAATTTAGAGAAGAGGAAAGATTGAAGAAATGGTTAAAAGAAATGGATGGAAAGTTGGATGGATGCTAGGTGATTCGGCTATCAAAGGGAGATGAACAAGAGGTGAATGTTTTGACCAAACAAAAGAGAACAAAAATGCACAATTGTGCTAGGAGATTTCAGCAAAGAAGAAAGAAAAGAAGAAAACTAAACTCACAAAGAGTAGAAATTTATAGAAAATGACACAATTGATGCTAAAGGTATTTTTGACCAAAACAAACACTATAGTTTTACCAAAACACCAAGAAAAATTCGGCTACCTCCCTTTTCCCCCAAAACTGTCCACATACATGACCATAATGGTCAAAAGTTGGCCAACCTCACTTTCCATAACACTTCCCTTGAAAAAGGCCACATGTTCCCCTTACTTGCCCTTTTCTTTTGATTCCTTACCATACCTTCACCCTTTCCTTATTTCCTTAGCCACCTTGCCAAAATTAAAAAGTCCAACTTGCCTTATTTATAAGCTTGGCTGACACTTAGGGAAAGAGTACAAAAATAATAGTAAAAAATTTGCACATTATGGGATTTGAACCTCTTCCCTCAAGGTACTTCATGTGGCGCCATATCCTTCTTACCAATTGCTCATTTATGCTAGCTATTTACTCATTTATTTCCATAAAGTGCTAAATGCCAAAATTTTTACTAGGTCCAAATAGACCCCGAGCCTTCTCAAGACCTCCCTTAGACATACAAAAATTAATAATTTAACTAGCTTAACATCAGAAATAATGCAACACATAACATTCCAAATTTTAGGATGTTACAATTCTACCCCCTTAAAGAAAATTTCATCCTCAAAATTTACCTGATTAAAAGAGGTGAGGATATTGCTGCCGAATCGTGTCCTGAGGCTCCCACGTAGCTTCCTCCACTCCGTGATTGCGCCATAGTACTTTGACTAACGGTATCGACTTCCTTCTTAGTACCTTAACGTACCGATCTAAAATTTTCACTGGATCTTCTTCAAAGACAAGTCAGGTCTTATCTCAACTTCTTCTACCGGTACTAAATGAGACGGATTCGATTGATAATACCTTAACATTGAGACATTAAAAACACTATGTATCTGACTCAACTCTGGAGGTAACTCAAGCTGATAAGCCCCTGGCCCAACACGCTTCAAAACATGATACGGTCTCGATGAACCTAGGGCTCAACTTGCCCTTCCTTCCAAATCTGAAGATTTTCTTCTAAGGTGAGACCTTTAGAAAAACTTGATCTCCTACCGCAAACTCAATATCCTTACGCTTCAGATCCGCATACGATTTTTTCTATCCGAAGCTTCCTTTAACCGTGCCTGAATTACCTTTACTTTTTCCTCCGTCTCTGATATCAGCTCAGGACCCAATAACTGACGCTCCCCCAATTCGGTCCAACAAGTAGGAGTACGACACTTACGACCATATAATGCCTCGTAGGGTGCCATCTGGATGCTGGATTGATAGCTATTGTTGTATGCAAACTCTGCCAACGGTAGGAAATTCTCCCAACTACCCCTGAAGTCAATTACACAGCCCCTTAACATGTCTTCCAAAATCTGGATTACTCTCTCTGACTGACCATCTATCTGAGGATGAAATGCCGTACTGAAATTCAATCTTGTTCCCAAAGCTTCATGTAAGGCTTTCCAAAACTGTGATGTAAACCTAAGGTCCCTGTCTGAAATAATAGACACTGGTACCTCATGTAACCTCACGATCTCTGCTACGTACAACTTGGCCAACTTCTGCAATGAGTAATCCATACGAACAGGTAGGAAATGGCAGTCTTCGTTAACCGATCCACTATTACCCAGACAGAATCTTTCTTAGTAGGCGATAAGGGTAACCCACTAACAAAGTCCATCGTTATCTGTTCCTATTTCCATAATGGAATCTTCACCGGTTGTAGCAATCCCGACGGTAATTGACGTTCCGCCTTCACTTGCTGACATGTCAGGCACTTACCCACAAAATCAGTAACCTCTCATTTCAACCCTGGCCACCAATACTGCTCACGGAGGTCTCGATACATTTTATTTCCTCTAGGGTGCATAGCATATGGGCTACTATGCACCTCATGCAGAATCATTTGCCTCAATTTCTAATCTTTGAGCATACAGATTCTTTCACGAAAACACAATGCTCCATCACTATTCAACCCAAAACCCCTATTACCCACCTTCCACTTGCTAAAGTAAAGAACCCAACCTTTCATCTAATAACTACTTTTCCTTAATCTGGATTACCCACGCAGGCTTCACCTAAAGTTTGGCTAGCAGACTACCGTCTTTATACAAGCTGAGATGAGCGAACATCGCTCTAAAAATCTGATATCACCTTACGACTCAACGCATCTCCCACCACGTTAGCCTTTCCAGGATGATACTCGATTGAGAAGTCATAATCCTTTAACAGTTCTATCCACCTCCGCTGTCTTAAGTTCAACTCTTTTTGGTTAAGGAGGTACTTTAGACTCTTATGATCCGTATAGATGATCGACTTCTCACTGTACAGGTAGTGTCTCCAAATCTTCAAAGCAAACACCACTGCAGCCAATTCCAAATCATGAGTGGGATAATTCACTTTGTGCGGCCTTAATTGATGAGATGCATAAGCCACCACTTTTGCACTTTGCATCAACACACATCCCAAGCCCATGTGTGACGCATCACAGTAAAAAATACTCTTTTCCAGTCTCAGGTTGAATCAATACTGGCGCTTCCATTAGAATTTTCTTTAATTTCTCAAAGCTCTCTTGCTGCTGATCTGACCACACAAATGGTACTCCCTTGCGCAATAGTTTAGTTAGGGGTGCAGCAATCAACGAAAACCCCTCAATGAAATGCCTGTAATAACCAGTCAACCCTAAGAAACTCTAAATTTCAGCCATTGACTTTGGTGGTTTCCAATCCAACACGGCCTCTACCTTCTGGGGAACAACTCTAATTCCTTCGGCCGAACAACATGCCCCAAAAAGGTCACTTCCTTCAGCCAAAATTCAAACTTACTGAATTTGGCATAAAGTTACTTTCTCCGCAATATCCGTAATACCACCCGCAGATGCGAATCATGCTCTTCTTCATTCTTTGAGTATACCAAGATGTCATATATGAACACCGCTACAAACCGATTTAAATAGGGTTGGAAGACTCAGTTCATCATGTCCATAAATGCGACTGGTGCATTAGTCAACCCAAACGACATCGCCAAGAACTCATAATGCCCATAACGAGTTCGAAATGCAATCTTATGAATTTTTGCCTCCTTGACCTTAAGTTGGTGATAACCAGATCTCAAATCTATCTTTAAGAAAATCGAAGCTCCTCGCAGTTGATCGAACAGATCGTCGATTCTCGATAACGAATACCTATTCTTGATTGTCAATTTATTCAACTGCCTATAATCGATGCACATACGCATCGACCCATCCTTCTTCTTAACAAACAAAACCGGCGCTCCCCACGGTGACACACTCGACCGAATGAATCCCCGATCCAATAACTCCTGAATTTGAGACTTAAGCTCCATTAACTCATTCGGCGCCATTCTATAAGGAGCAATGGACACCGGAGCTGTTCTAGCAATAACTCAATGCCAAACTCTACCTCCCGATCCGGAGGCAATCTAGGAAGTTCCTCGAGAAAGACGTCTGAAAACTCTTTCACCATTCTAGCACCTTCCACCGATAATTCATTGGCATCTAACGCACTAATGAAGGCTAGGAATGCTCCACACCCTTTTCGCACCAACTTTTCTGCCTTTAAAGTAAATACCACATTTGGTAGATAAATTCTTTTTCACCTATCATCATCACTTCCTTATCCTCCAAAGTTCTTAGTATCATCTACTTCACAACACAATACAAGTTTGCATGGTGTTTCACCAACCAATCCATGCCCAAAATAAGGTTGAACTCGCTGAATGGAAGTTCCATCAAATCTGCCAAAAATGTTTCTCCTTAAATTTCTAGGGGCACATCTCTAAACATTCTATTTACTATCACAGACTGTCCTAAAGGACTAATTATTGTCATCTCTCTAGCAGTAATCTCAAATCTAATGTTCAGATTTTTAGATACAGCACTAGCAACATACGAATGGGTGGACCCGATATCTATCAAAGCAGTAACGGTACATCAAATATGAAAAATGTATCGGTTATCATATCAGGTGCATCACCATTCTCTCGGCGTCTGACCACATAAACCAACCCTGGCTGCGTCGCCTCCGCGTTACCCTGAAACCAGTACCTCTACCCGATGCACCCCGACCTTGTCCTACGCCATAACCACCTTGACCTGGCCCATGGCCTCTTGGTGGCTGCTGAGCGCCTCTAGCTGGCTGTGCATCATAGTTACGAGCATCTTGAGTCTGAGTAGTCTTTCGAGGATAATTTTTAAGCTGATGGTCCTTGGAATCACATTTGAAACAACCACCAGTTCTCTTCCAGCATTCACCTGGGTGTCATTTTTCGTATTCCGCACATGGCTATATCTGATTGGTAGCAGCTGGTGCTCTAGCTCGAGCTGGCTCATCATTCCTAGGCCTCTTTTGAAACCCTCTAGCAGGACCTGAGTACTTAAAATCTCTCTTGCTCTTGCCCCTATCTTTTTCTCAGTTTTGCCGCTCTGAGTGCTTAGTCTCTTCAGCTATCTTCGTTTTCTCCACAAGTGTGGCAAAATTTCTTTCTTGTTGTGGGGCTATCAATACCCGCAATTCATCACTCAACCCGTCCTCAAAACGCACACAGCGTTCGTAATTAGTTGGCACTATACCCCAAGCATAACGACTCAGACGTAAAAATTCTACCTCGTAAGCTGCCACAGTCTTACCTCATTGGACTAGATTTAGGAATTCCTTCCTTCGGGCATCCACATAGCTAGCCCCGACATATTTTCCTTGGAATGTAGTTTTGAAGAAATCCCAAGTAACACGATCGGCCTGAGTGCCTTCCTAAACAGTGAGCCACCAGTGATACGCCCATCTCTCAGCAAGGACACAGCTCCCCTCAATTTTTGCTCGATGGTGCAATCCAAATCATCCATGATCTGCTCCACTCCCTCGAGCCAATACTCCGCTACATTTGGGGTCAAAAATTAAGGTTATCTCTTCGAATTTTGTCAAAAATGGTGATTGAACAAAATGACAAGATATTACGTCAGTAATACAATCTTGACGAAAGGGAGCAATATCAACTCAAGCGTGAGAGGGGAATCATTCTCAAGAAGAATGATATTTTGTATCCATAAGAATATCATGATACACATCTAGGCGGATTTTCTAGGGAGTGATCAGTTGATTGAACAAGTTATAGTCTTCTACCCTTGAGTCATGGTGGGATGGATTAAAAATGATACAAGTCTTCTACCCCTAAGTTGCAGTGGTATGGATTGAAAATGGAACAAGTCCTCTACCCTTGAATGGCGGTAGGATTGATTAAAGAGAATACAAATCCTATACCCCTGAATGACGGTGGGATGGATTGGAAAAGTTTCATTCCCCTGAGTCACAGTAAGATGGTTTGAAGATGGTACAAGCCCCAGGTTCCAGAGGTACCACAAGCCCCAAGTTCCAGAGGTACCATGGTGAACCCTGAAGTTACAGTGGGGCAAATCTATTAAGCAAGATATAATTGTTTTCTCGGGTTTTCTATCGAGAATACCAGCCGGACAAGATTACAGCATAATACGACAGAGATAAAGCCCTAATAAACAATGAGCGATGATACCTTAAACATTTAAAAAGGGGATCATTCTCATGAAATTCTGCATTCATGCAAGACACATTTAGTTAGGAGCGTTCGATTCATTCAATCATTGCATCCTAATCATTGTAAAAAAATCATTCTCATGACATTCTGCATTCATGCAAATGTCATCCATAATACATTTAGTTAGAGCATTAGATTCATTCTGATCATTGCATCCTAACCATTTTGCATAAGCATAAACACATAAAATCGATTCTACAGGACAGGTTCCCCGAGAACAGTGTAGCAATATAGAAGATTTCAGATTTTGCACCCTAGAGATAGTAGTGGGGCAGATTGAAGATTGTAGTCTTATCTTCCTAAGATAGCAAGGAAGTAGACTGAAGATTTTAGATTTTGTTCCCTTGAGATAGTAGTGGAGCAGATCAAGGATGAAGTCCTCTCTGAGCAGCAGTAGAGTAGGCTGAAGGTTGTAGATCTTGTCTCCCTAAATAGTAGTGGAGCAGATCAAGGATGACCAGTTCTATCTCCCTGAGTAGCAGTAAAATAGGCTGAAGATTGCAGATCTTGACTCCGTAAGCAGTAGTGGAGTAGATCAGTTAAAGATTGCAGATCTTATCTCACTAAGCAGTAGTGAAACAGATCGAAGACCATAATTCTTATCTCCTCAAAGTTTCAGTGGAGTAGGTTGAAGCTATGAATCCCTTCTCCCTGAGATTACATTAATGATCAAACCTTATTTCCTTGAAGTTTTAGCAGAGAAGATTAAGGTTACGAATCTCTTCTCCCTAAATTCTTATCTCCTCGAAGTTCTAGTGGAGTAGGTTGAGGCTACGAATCCCTTCTCCTTGAGTTTACATTGATGATCAATCCTTATTTCCTTGAAGTTTTGGTAGATAAGATTAAGGTTACGAATCTCTTCTTCCTGAATTCTTATCTCCTCGAAGTTCCAGTGGAGTAGGTTGAGGCTACAAATCCCTTCTCCCTAAGATTACATTGAGGATCAATCCTTATTTATTTGAAGTTTCAATAGAGAAGATTGAGGTTACAAATCTCTTCTCTCTGAATTCTTATCTCCTCAAAGTTCCAGTGGAGTAGGTTAAGGCTACAAATCCCTTCTCCCTGAGATTACATTGAGGATCAACCCTTATTTCCGTGAAGTTTCAGTAGGGAAGATTAAGGTTACAAATCTCTTCTCTCTGAATTTTGCTTTAGTGGAGTAGGTTGAGGCTACAAATCCTTCCCTTGAGATTGCATTGAGGATCAACCTTTATTTCTGTGAAGTTTCAGTAGGGAAGATTGAGGTTACAAATATCTTCTCTCTAAATTCTTATCACCTCAAAGTTCCAATGGAGTAGGTTGAGGCTACAAATCTCTTCTCCTTGAGATTACATTGAGGATTAACCCTTATTTCCGTGAAGTTTTAGTAGGGAAGATTGAGGTTACAAATCTCTTCTCTCTGAATTCTTCTCGCCTCAAAGTTCCAGTGGAGTAGGTTGAGGCTAGAAATCCCTTCTCCTTAGATTACATTAAGGATCAACCCTTAAGATTGAAGTTACAAATCTTTTCTCTCTGAATTCTTATCGCCTCGAAGTTCCAGTGGAGTAGGTTGAGGCTACAAATCTCTTCCCCTGAGATTATATTAAGGATCAATCCTTATTTTCGTGAAGTTTCAATAGGGAAGATTGAGGTTACAAATCTCTTCTCTCTGAATTCTTATCTCCATGAAATTCCAGGGGAGTAGATCGAAACTACAAATCTCTTCTCCCCAAAAATTACATTAGAGCAGACCAAGGTACCAATTCCTACTTTCCTGAAGACGCAGTGGATTAAGAACGAGGTTGCCTGAGGAAAGTGAAGACCAAGAAGTCAAGAAGACTGGGAAAATTTGGCTCTTTTATAGTCTTTGCTCCATTCCCGTTACACGATAATGAGCAAAGAGGGGCAGCTGTAAGAGCCCAAATTTTTTCGGTCCCGATAAAACCAAAACAAAAATAAACAGAAATACAAAAAAAATCCAAAACAGTCCAGTCTATACAACCTAATAAAAATTGGCCCAAATGCAAGCCCAACACTACCCTAAGCCCAAACGGCCCAAAACATAAAACAAATCAGAAGCAAAAAACCCTAGCCTTGCGCCGCATGCTTTCAGCCATCGAAAACCCATGCGCGAGCCACCGCCGCCTCCACGCCACATCAGCCCCTCCGTACGGCTTCCGTACTCTCACCCACTACGCGTCACGCACCTGCACAAGGAAACAAACAAATGACAACAAAGAATAGCAAATAAAAATGTATCTTTTTGCATGTGGGAATAAAAGGGAGGGGATAGGCAAGTAACTGATTTGGGTAGCGTCTCAGAGCTTCATCTCCTTCATCGAAATCACGCCCAAAGGGAAATCGGAGCCTTCTTATGCCCTCATGGTGAATGCCCATCGAATCTTTGGCCCATTTCTTAATGGGATTAAATCGGAGGGTGTTTGTTCATCCCCGTCCAACGATTGACGTGGTGGATTGGTGGTAAGAAATGGATTTAGGGTTTCGACTGAGAGGGAACTAAAAAGGGGCTAGGGTATTTTGATTTCAAAAGAAGAGGCGGGCCAATTTCGTATTGTTTTTTAGGTTTTATTAACCTTTTTAAAACCGTGCGAAATGACGTCGTTTGGAGCCTGATTAAGTGGCCTCAAAACGACGCCGTGTAAGGCCGGCCCGACCCAATCCGATCCAGTGCCCTAAGCATCTGCGCATTTCCGTGGTGAAGGGATATTTGCGCAATCGGTCCCTCTCTTTCTACATCATATTAGATCCTAGTACATTTTCTTTGTTTTTTAATTAGTCTCTGTAACTCACGCGCACTTTTAATTTAGTCCAACTTGAACTCTACGTTTTGGTTGTTTAAATATTTGCTCTTTTTACCCCCGATTATTTGAATGCTTTTTAATTTAGTCCTTGTTTAAATATTGCTTTAATAACTTGGGTAAATAGCGCTTTTAGTCCCTTTTAATTCACGCGCCTGGCATTCTAGTCCTTTTTCGATTTCTTTTAATTTATTGCTTCTAGCTTTCTAATTTTGCTCTGATTTCAATATAGTCCTTTAATTATTTTTTATTTTTAATTATTCCTTTTTAAATTAATATTAAATATTATATTTTAAATGGTTCTAGATATTATTTATTTCTCTATGTTACTTTCATTTAATATTTTATATACATATATAATTTATATTAAATTATTTATATATATATATTTGATTTCATGTTATTTTATGTAAATATTTTCTTTTAAATTTATTCACGTATATATACATATATATATTTTCTTTTAAATTAGTTTATGTATATAATTTGTCTCTTTAAAAGACCCTATTTTAAATTATATATTTATTTATTCAAAACGCTTTCACATGTCATCATTATTTTTATTTTATACCAAGTTTTATTACATGTGTATTATTTAAATTGACGATACTATTTTCTATGCATTAGGTGTTTCTTTGTTTGTTATTGTATGGATTATATTTCTTAATTTGTAACCATTAATTATTTGTGATTTATCATTGTAATATTTTGTGTATGTATTGCTACTTTGCTTTGTATATTATCATTCCTTTGCGATTTATTTGTTAATGAAAAAATCGAGTTTAATGTAATTCAAGTTTTAAAATCATTCCATTCAAAGGTTTTTAACATAAAGCATCGCTTGTGTTTGGAAGTTTCGAGAAAAATCGTGCCCTAACTCACTTGGTTCCGATTTTTCTCGTTAAATCCTAGCAACCGAGTCCCCTTTTCATTTTTAAATCAACACATTTTGAATAAAAACTTATCCTCGAGAATTTGAGATGTTGCATCCTAACTCATTGGTGTGATGGTTTATCATTTTGGAGTAAGAATTTCCAAAAAACAAAGGCAATATTCCGTATTCGGGAATTTTGAGAAATTATGCCCTAACTTACTGGGTTCCAATTTTTCATAAATCCCAAATAACCGAATACCCTTTTCAAACTTTATTACATGAGTTTTAAAAATCAAAAGATAAGTTTAGTTTCGAGAATATAAGTTTTTATACCCTAACTCACTGAGTATGACATTTTATTTGTTCGAAATAAGAGGATTTTGGCATCCAATGTGATTCCATTCAAATGTTTTAAGCAAATGGATCGTAATCTAGAATCTTTCCAAATTTTCGGCATTAAGACATTAAATAATCAATTAGGTACCAATTTTGGGCGCTACGAGGGTGCTAACCCTTCCTCGTACGTAACTGACTCCCAAACCCATTTTCTCGAGTTTTTGTAGACCAAAATATGTTTTAATAAACCAAAGTTTTGTTAAAATGATCAATTTCAAGGTGATCCGATCACACCTCAAAATAAGGTCGGTGGCGACTCTATTTCTATTTTTAAAGCCAACCACGTTTTAAGAAAAATGGTTTTAACACTATTCATAATCGAAACCAACCATAATGTCCCTTAAATGAACCCTCGAGGCCCAATATGAACAGTAGAAACAAATCAAGACTAATTTGGAATCATTGAGAATTTTTCGCGATATTACAAAATTTTTCTTAAATGCAAGGCTCACACGCCCGTGTGGCCTAGGGACATGCCCGTGTGACCTTTAAACATGCCCGTGCCTCAGGCCGTGCCTTACCCTGTGTAACTCTCTGACTTATGTCACACGGCCGGCCACACACCCATGTGCTAGGCCGTGTGGTTAATTTAATTTTCATAAAATAGGTACAATTTTCACATGTCTTTGCCCATGTGCTTAATTTTAAGCATTCTATTTCTCAATTTTAAGATGCAGGGGACACACGGCCAGACCACATGTCCATGTACCAAGCCGTGTGTCTACCCATTTCCTAACTTTATTTCCCACCCAAGTTTTACCAATAACCTACATCAAAACATAACAACATATATCAACCAATTCAAGAACATATCAAAGTCAATTCAATCATCATATAAATTATTTCATCACACTCATTTATGTTTATAAACCTTCCTTCATTTAGTTTGCATGCTATATCAAACTTAAACTATCTTGTTCAACTTGCTTAACTCATAAATATTTAACATAGGACATCCTTATGAATATACCAAAATAAACCATTACTAGTCATTCCAATGGCTAGATTACATCCATCATTTACAAACTATAATTTTATCATTTTAGCCTATACATGCTATTATAACAAAACTAGTTTACTATTTATACCAAAATCAACGGATGGATAGTGTCATGATTGCTCCGACCAATCTCCAACCTCCATGAGCTTTGAGCACTATAAAACAAGGAAAATAAAACCTAATAAGCATTTTATGCTTAGTAAATTCGTATAACAAGAAGTAGATTTACAATCCATATTCATTAATATTTATCAATCAATAACATGATTTCCATAATTTTGATAAATTACCTAAACACATGCACTCAATCAAACAAGTTAGTCATAAATAACCATAGATGAGTTCATCATGCCACAACTCTCTAGCATCTCAAACCATTTTTCTTTCATCTCATAATTTCCCATATAATATCAAATAATTTATCCATTGAATCATTGGATTTCTGATGGTTACTCAGGTAGTACACACAAAGTATACAAAACAGTATATCTGTCAATCCATGTCTAATGGTACCCATAAGGCACTGTCTCAAAGAGTACACTCTCAAGCCACACATATATACAACAGGATTACCGGTCCAAGATAAATCCTGTCTCCAACATATATACTCAATAGAGGTTAGTCGATTACCATCCGTGCTAGATCCTTTTTATGACATATACTCTAAAGAGCTTGATATGGATTACCCGTCAAGCTAAATCCAATCTATAACATATGCTCAAGAAGGCTTATATCAAGATTACCCATCCGAGCTATATCCCTTCAAAAATGAGGTTAATAGGATTAATCGTCCAAGCTAAATCCCATCAGCAACAAATGTAGGACCTCAATCCATAAAGGAAATCACCTTTATCCATAGAAATCCAATGTTCAAACAAAATTCAATCCCTTTTTACACAATTCCGAGCATGTATTCATTTCTTGTATTCATATCATTTACATAAACATATTTCACATTCAATCTAATGACAACAACTAAAACAACATATTTACACGTTCAATTAAGTGACACAAACTTACCTCGACAATGGTTCGCGTATATAATCTACTAATCTAAAGCTTTTTGTTTTCCTCGATCCAATTCCGTATTTGGTCTTTCCGAATCTATATAAATTAATTTAATCATCAATTAATCACATTTGACATTCATTTGGATTCAATTTACATTCTAGGAAAAATTACTATTTTGCCCCCATACTTTTTATAAATTTTGATTTAGTCCCTAAGCTCGAAAAATAAAATTCATGTAAATTTACTCCCTATTCCAAGTCTAACCTAATTTTTCATGTAATATTTACAGCCCATATATTTCATAAAAATTAAACTTTTCCATGGAATCTTTTAATTTTTCAATTTAGCCCCTAAATCACATTTCCATGAAAATTCACTTTGTAAAAGTTGTTTATCTACCAACAACCTTTCATTTTCTACCATAAATTTCAAAATTTCAGCATATTCATCTATGAAAAAATTTTTATACTTTGATAACTTGAAACACCCCAAACCCGGCCCACAAGCCCTAATGGGATCTGGCATGCTTCTAGGGAAAAACCATTCGAAACTTATTTGAACTTTGCCAAATACAAGAGTGTTTTGAAAAATAGTTGATTAGTGTTGGGTTCAAATTTTAAACAGTGTTGATTATGTGTCAAAACATTTAACATTTATTTTTAATAAAAGTTACTTAAACTTTAAATTGATAAAATCGTATCATATAAAATAATTAAAATGCATGCATAAACGACTTCATACTAGTGGCCTTATTACATCAAAAACAAATCCCAAAATAAATCCAAAACTTGAAAATTAAAACTAATAAAATAAAATAATCTACGAAATGAGCATCGCCACCATCGAGCTCCTTGCCAGGCCGGTCCATTACCGAGTGTCACTGAAAAATATCCCACAACGGGTGAGTCAAACAGACTCGGTGTGTAACAACCAACACTAAGTCTCAACAAATTTAGGCACATCGGTTCAAACATGTACGGATAGCAAATATAAGTAGTGATGCATTCCCTAACCCAAACCTAGTTAACCATCCGCTACACATCGCCTGCACCAACCATCACACCGTGGGGAATACTAAGTCGACCCTCCATCCGCTACACATCATCGAAGGCGATCATTGCGCATTTACAGGCTCATCGTCTTATATATATTGTGGCATAGCCACCAGATAATCATTTGTGACATAAGTCACCACATTCGGATTTTGTGACATGAGTCACCACATTCGAGATATTGTGGTATAAAACCACCAAATCACTTCCCTTTCATATCACCCATATGCCCCATGTCATACAAATCATGCCAATAGCTTATCTTATGCCTTATTCACATCCGTTCTGAGCTTTCACATGGGTGCCATAATGTATATTCATAATATTATAACCACAATAGTAGCGAGTTAATGTAATCGAGTACTTTGTACCATTGCATGGTACCTTTGGCCACATTTCACATCATT
This sequence comes from Gossypium rotundifolium, assembly GCA_025506655.1. NCBI lineage: Eukaryota > Viridiplantae > Streptophyta > Magnoliopsida > Malvales > Malvaceae > Gossypium > Gossypium rotundifolium. The sequence continues at coordinate 89,604,538 of CP106727.1, forward strand.
ATAAACACATATATAAAATTGATGCAGTAAATCTATTGAGAGTTAGTGTGGTACACACCGATTCACTTAACGCTTTCATCGAAATCTCAAAACCCGATCTAATGCTTTAGATCCTTAGTTCCTACATTCGCCAACACTAACCATTTTAGCTAAAGGCCATTTGGCCAAATGATCAAATCAAGGATTATCGCAACCAAAATCTTACCTTGTTGCCGATTTCACTACTAATCAAATCCGAAACTCCGTGATATTTCTTCCTTGCAATCGGCCAACACTAGTTCATCGGACTTGATTAGTTTCGCTTTCGAACAAATAAGAAACAGATCTCATCCTTAAATATGGTGAATGTACATGTACACTCACCTTGCGATTTTAAATCCCGAAAACCACTATTTGTTCCTGATGTTGCCGAAATCCCTGCTTAACCATTGTTAGAATTGGCTATAACAATACTCTAAGAAAATGGCCCTTGGCCGAATACCACATATCACTCACCTTGATGAATCGAATCCCGAAAGAATCCTTAGTGCTTCCTTCCTTCGGCTACATACAAAAGAACACATCACTTATGGCCTTAAAGAATATTCGGCCAACCTTATAGCAAGGCCTAATCATTGGTTCGACACACTAAAAGAAAGAGAACCCAAAACTGATTGCTCATAGAAGAAATACTTACCACTTTCGAGTAGTCCACAAGTTCTAAATGTCGACAGGAGGGAAAGATGTTGGGTTTCCGGCTTTTAAAACTTGCGATAGAGAGGAAAGAATAAGGCCACCTTGAGATTCGGCTATGGCTCCTAATGGAGATGGGATATTCGGCTATCTCGGAGTATTTGACTTTTGGAAGAATTGTGAAAGAAAAGAAAAGAAGAAGGGTTGAGCAATTCGGCTATGATGGCAAAGGAGGATTCGGCTAACACAAAATAAAAGAAGAAGAAAGGGTAGATTGGCTAGAGAATTGAGAAAGAACTAAAGAGAAAAAAAAGAATGGAGAATGGCCTTACTTCTCCCTTTTTCCAAACTACTACATCTAAAGTCCTCTATTCGCCAATTCCTCCTCTCACTATCAAATCCCTTATTTCACTCTACCTTAGCCAGATCCTTAACACTTCAACCCAATTTATACTTCCTTCCTCCAGAGTTCATATGCCGTCCATCTTTGCTCATCCTTGTAGCAAAATAAAAACTCCCTTTTTGCTTCCCTTGTGATTTGAACCTAGGCCCTTCCCCCTTTGCTTGTGGCGTCACTTACTAAGGCCTTAAGTGGTGCCTCCAAGCCACTTTAACAAGCCCATTTTAGTGGCATATTTCCCCTACAAATTTTCTTAAGGCCTCTTAGGCTTAGCTTCCTCTTTTAAACTTAAAATTAAATAATTTCTAAGGCATTCTCCTACATTCTACTGTTCCTGAAATTTATAAAGCACATTCATAATATACACAGGCATACAAGCACATTCAATTGAGCAAAAATGCACAAGCCCTAATTCTCGGATATTATAGTTCTACCCCCTCAAAATAATTTCGACCTCGAAATTACTTGGCTAGAATAGGTGGGGGTATTGCTGTCGCATTGCTTCTTTCGACTCCTAAGAAGCTTCTTCCGATCCATGGTTACGCCACAACACTTTGATCAGAAGGACCGACTTCCGTCGAAGCACCTTTACATCATGCTCCAAAATCTGAATCAGCTCTTCCTCATAAGATAGATCTGGTCTCAGCTCCACCTCTTCAACCGAAACTACATGAGATGGATCTGATCGGTATCGACGTAGCATGGAAACATGGAATACATCGTGCATCTGTTTCAAATCCGAAGGCAACTCTAACTGGTATGCCACTGGTCCAATTCATTTCAACACCCGATAAGGTCCCATAAACCTGGGACTTAGCTTCCCTTTTCGACCAAATCTCATTACCTTTTTCCACAGTGAAACTTTAAAAAACACCGAATCTCCCACGGCAAACTCAATCTCCTTCCGCTTAAGATCTGCGTATGACTTTTTCCTGTCAGAAGCCTTCTTCAACCGTGTCCGAATTACATTAACCTTTTCCTCCGATTCTGCCACAATTTTTGGACCCAAAATCTGACGTTCTCCTAATTCCGTCCAACATGTGGAGTGCGACACTTCCATCCATACAAGGCTTCATACGGTGCCATCCGAATACTTGCACGATAAATTTGTTGTTATGCGTAAGAAATTCGCTAAAGGCAAAACCTCTTCCCAACTCCCTCTCAAGTCTAATACATGACCCTCAAGATATCTCTAACACTTGGATCACTCGCCGACCGGCCGTCCGATTGCAGATGAAATGCCGTACTAAAGTCTAATCTGGTGCCCAAAGCTTGATGTAGTGCCTTCCAAAACTGAGACGTAAATCTCAGATCCCTATCCGAGATAATCGACATCAGCACTCCGTGCAGCCTTACAATTTTCGCAACATACAACCTTGCCAATTTTTGTAGGGAATAGTCAACCCGTATGGGAATGAAATGCGCGGACTTTGTCAATCGATCCACTATCACCTATACCGAGTCCTTCTTAGTAGGCATAAGGGGAAGCCCACTAACGAAGTCCATGGTGATTCTCTCCCACTTCCACTGCGGAATCTGTATTGGCTGAAGCAACCCTGACGAAACTTGGAGTTCAGCCTTAACTTGCTGACATGTTAAGCACTTCCCTACAAATTTTGTAACTTCCCGCTTAAGACCAGGCCACCAAAATTGTTCCCTTAAGTCTCTGTACAGCTTACTGCCTCCAGGATGCATAGCATAAGGACTACTATGCGATTCCTGAAGAATTCTCTGCCTTAACTCCTCGTTCTTCGGCATACAAACCTTTCCCTTGAAACACAATACTCCATCGCCATTAATACCATAATCCTCCAACTCCCCTTCGCACTTGTCGTAGCTTAGTCTCGAAATCATCATCGCCAACTATCCTCTTTCACTCATTCACCATGTCGATTCACTTGTAATTCTGCTAATAAACTTCCATCATCATAGAGGCTTAAATGTGCGAACATTGCCCTTCACTCCATCACTACTTTCTGACTTAGGGCATCCGCCACCACATTCGCCTTGCCCGGGTGATACTCTATAGAGCAATCGTAGTCCTTCAATAATTCTACCCACCTTCGCTGTCTCAGGTTCAACTCCTTCTGAGTTAGCAGACATTTGAGGCTTTTGTGTTCTATGTAGATTACGGACTTCTCTCCATATAAGTATGCCTCCATACCTTAAGAGAAAAGACCACTGCCGCCAATTCCAAGTCATGCATCGGGTAGTTAACCTCATGTGGCCTTAGTTGTCGAGACGCATAAGCAACTACCTTCCGTCTTACATAAGGACACCTCCCAATCACAGATAGGAAGCATCACAAGATACTACAAAATCCTTCCCTACCTTAGGTGAATCAAAGCGGAGCTTGATCAAGACTCTCTTAAGCTTTTCAAAGCTCTCCTTGCTTATCATCCATATGAAAGGTACCTCCTTCCTTAGTAACTTCATCAAAGGTGCGGCTATTAACGAGAACCCTTCTACAAACCTTCGGTAATAGCCTGCTAATCCCAAGAAACTACGAACTTCTGCCACAGACTTAGGGGTTTCTAATCCAAAACTGCCTCAATCTTTCGAGGATCCACCCTTATTCCTTCAGTAGATACCACATGTCCTAAAAACATAACCTCCTTCAGCCAAAATTCGCACTTGCTAAACTTGGCATATAACTTTTTCTCCCTTAACACCTGCAACACGACTCGAAGGTGCTCATCATGTTCTTCCTCAGACTTCGAATACACTAATATATCGTCTATGAACACAACAACGAATCGGTCCAGATAGGGTTGGAAAACCCAGTTCATCATGTCCATGAATGCGGCTGGGGCATTCGTCAAACCAAACAGCATTACTACAAACTCAAAATGCCCATACCTTATCAGGAAAGCTGTCTTATGGATATCAGCCTCCTTCACCTTAAGCTGATGATATCCAAACCTTAGATCTATCTTTGAGAATACCACGGCCCCCTTAAGCTGATCGAACAAGTCATCTATTCTTGGCAAAGGGTACTTGTTCTTAATGGTCAGCTTATTCAACTGACGATAATCTATGCACATGCGCATAGTTTCGTCCTTCTTCTTTACGAACAAGACCGGTCCACATTGGGTCGGATAAACCCACTGTCAGGTAATTCTTGGATCTGAGCCTTGAGCTCAACCAACTCCTTTGGTGCCATTCTGTACGGGGCAATTGACACGGGAGCTATTCCTGGCAGCAAGTCAATTTCGAACTCCACCTCCCTGTCCAGGGGTATTCCTGGCAATTCCTCCGGAAAGACATCTACAAAATCCCTTACGGTTCTAACTCCACTAACTCCCCCTTCTTTTACATCCAAAGCCCTAACGAAAGCCAAAAATGCCTTACACCCCTTCCGAACTATCTTATCAGCCTTTAAGGCTGAAACTACGTTAGACAAGTAGTTTCATAATTACCGCCTCATCCTCTAGGGTCCTTAACTCCATTCATTTAGCTGCACAATCCAATATAGCCCGATGCTCCACTATCCAGTCCATGCCAAGAGTAAGATCGAATTTTCTGAAGGGTAGTTCCATTAAGTCAGCGGAAAATACCACTCCCTGAATCTCTAGAAGTACTTTTCGAAATATCTTGTTCACCACTACAGTTTGACCTAATGGGCTTACTACAGTCATCTCCCTACTGGAAAGTTCAGAGGCTATTCCTAGAGTTTCAACTACTCTACATGCAACATAAGAGTGGGCAGAGCCAACATCAATCAAAGTAAAGTAAGGCTTGCCAAATATAAGGAACGTCTGGGTTATGACGTTAGGTGCGTCTCGTCCTCCTCAACGTCTGCATAAACCAAACCGGTACTTTCGGCCTTCGTGTTACCAACACTTCAGCCTGGTGTTCCCCGTCCTCTACCAGCACCGTTACCTCTGCCATTCAGACCACGGCCCCGCTGAGGCTGCTGTCCACCTCTTTCGCCTGGTTAGGACCTTGGCTTACTGGTCGACCCCTTTCTGTTCTCATAGGACAATCCTTAATCATGTGGTCTTTGGACCCACACTTAAAGCATCCTTCTGTCTCTTTCCAACACTCCCCTAAATGCATCTTCCCACATTGGGCACAAGTACGATACTGCCTTCTCGTAGCAGCTTGTTAACCTCGTGGCCCATCAACTCTAGGCCTCTTTTGGGTATTCCCCGATGACCCTGATGGTCCAAAACCTCTCTTTTGCCTATTGCGGTCCGTATTCTACCTCACCGTGTCCTTAATCCCTTCGGCTACCTTAGCCTTCTCACCAATACGGTAAACTCTCACTCCTGCTGTAGAGCAATCAACAATCTTAGATCATCCCTCAGCCCATCCTCAAACCGGACACACCGCTCATGCTCCGTCGACACAATGCCTCGAGCATAATAGCTCAGCCTTAGAAATTCTACCTTGTATTACGCTACGGACTTATTTCCTTGCACCAGCCTCAAAAATGCCTTCCTCTGCGCATCCACATAACTAGTTCCAATGTACTTTTTCTAATATGCCGCCTTGAAATATTCTCAAGTAAGATCGTCTGCAGCACCTTCCCGAACTGAGAGCCACCATTGGTATGACTCATCACGAAGTAGCGACACTATCCCTTTCAATTTCTCCTCAGCAGTTAGGTCCAAGTCGTCCATAATCCACTCAGTCGCTTCCAACCAATACTCAGCCGTATTGGGTGCACACCGGATACTCCACGAAAAAACTCAGCTCCATTAGCTCGAAGTCGCTCAGGTACCGACTTTTGAGCTCCCATGCCTCCGTCTGCTCTAGCCACCCTTTCCAAAACTCGCGCAGATCGCTCGCGGATATCTTGCATCATCCCGTCGATCCTCGATATTCCACATCGCAGCTTGGTGGTGGTGGCATCTCATTTCGGACCCTTGTCACGACCTAACGAGTTCCAACACGATCATTCGGCCTCTACCACGCCACGCATGCGTTACGACCACGTCCCTAGAGTTCATACTTACGAATCGCGTTTATCGATTTAAGAATTTTATAGATTAGTTTTGTTTCACCGATTTATCACGAGCAGATCTTATGGTCAATAGTTCTAGGGAGTAGTTCTTTCGATTTCATACATATACAGTCTCAATTCATTCATTCAATCACATTCATAAACTTGCGTTCATTACAGAAAAATGTTGTAGTTGTCATTGTTTGTTGTTTTCCACTACCTAGGGGTATTTTCATAATTTTATCCTATAGGGGTATTTTGGTAATTTTCCAAATTAGGGTATTTGAAAATTTCACGAAGTAAATTTTTTTTTCTTTGGTATAGTTTTTTTTCAAAATTGAAATACTTGACAAGAAAATTTCAAGGGTAAAATGGTAATTTTATACACTAGGGGTATTTTGTAATTTTACAAGCGTGGTCATTTACGATTTTTAAAATATGGTTCTTGGTGACTTCTCATAACAAGGGTATTTTGGAAATTTTAATTTTGAGGGTACTTTGGTAACTTTCCACACTGAGGGTATTTTGGTCATTTGTACAGGTTAGGGGTAATTTGGTCAAGTTGAAAATCAGGGGTATTTTGGTGCGTCTTTAAATCAAGGGCACTTGAAATTTTAAATCAACAGGATTACCGGTCTAAGCTAAATCCTGTCTCCAACATATATACTCAATAGAGGTTAGTCAGGATTACCAGTCCAGGCTAGATCCTTTTTATGACATATACTCTAAAGAGCTTGATATGGATTACCTGTCCGGGCTAAATCCAATCTATAACATATGCTCAAGAAGGCTTATATCAAGATTACCCATCCGAGCTATATCCTTTCAAAAATGAGGTTAATAGGATTAATCGTCCAAGCTAAATCCCATCAGCAACAAATGTAGGACCTCAATCCATAAAGGAAATCACATTTTTCCATAGAAATCCAATGTTCAAATAGAATTCAATCCCTTTTTACACAATTCCGAGCATGTATTCATTTCTTGTATTCATATCATTTACATAAACATATTTCACATTCAATTTAATGTCAATAACTAAATCAACATATTTACACGTTCAATTAAGTGACACGAGCTTACCTCGACAATGGTTCGCGTATATAATCTACTAATCTGAAGCTTTTTATTTTTCTCGATCCAATTTCGTATTTGGTCTTTTCGAATCTATATAAATTAATTTAATCATCAATTAATCACATTTGACATTCATTTGGATTCAATTTACATTCTAGGAAAAATTACCATTTTGCCCTCATACTTTTTATAAATTTTGATTTAGTCCCTAAGCTCAAAAAATGAAATTCATGTAAATTTACTCCCTATTCCAAGTGTAACCTAATTTTTCATGTAATATTTACAGCCCATATATTTCATAAAAATTAATATTTTCCATGGAATCTTTCAATTTTTCAATTTAGTCCCTAAATCACATTTCCATGAAAATTCACTTTGTAAAAGTTGTTTATCTACCAACAACCTTTCATTTTCTACCATAACTTTCAAAATTTCAGCATGTTCATCTATGAAAAAATTTCTATACTTTGATAACTTGAAACACCCCAAACCCGGCCCACAAGCCCTGATGGGATCTGGCATGCTTCTAGGGAAAAACCATTCGAAACTTATTTGAACTTTGCCAAATACAAGACTGTTTTTGAAAAACAGTTGATTAGTGTTGGGTTCAAATTTTAAGCGGTGTTGATTAGGTGTCAAAACATGTAACATTTATTTTAATAAAAGTTACTTAAACTTTAAATTGATAAAATCGTATCATACTAAAATAATTAAAATGCATGCATAAATAGTTTCATACTAGTGGCCTTATTACATCAAAAACAAATCCCAAAATAAATCCAAAACTTGAAAATTAAAACTAATAAAATAAAATAATCTACGAAATGAGCATGGCCACCATCGAGCTCTTGTCGACCGGTCCATTCTTGAGTGTCACCGAAAAATATCCCACAACGGGTGAGTCAAGCAGACTCGGTGTGTAACGACCAACACTAAGTCTCAACAAATTTAGGCACATCAGGTTCAAACATGTACGGATAGCAAATATAAGTAATGATGCATTCCGAACCCAAAACTAGTTAACCATCCGCTACACATCACCCGTACCAACCATCACACCGTGGGGACTACTAAGTCGACCCTCCATCCGCTACACATCATCGAAGGTAGTCGCTACAGCATTTACATGCTCATCGCCTTATATATATTGTGGCATAGCCACCGGATAATCATTTGTGACATAAGTCACCACATTCGGATTTTTGTGACATGAGTCACCATATTCAGATATTGTGGTATAAAACCACCAAATCACTTCCCCTTTTCATATTGCCCCATGTCATACAAATCATGCCAATAGCTTATCTTATGCCTTAATCACATTCACTGGTTTCACATGAGTGCCATAATGATATTCATAATATTATAACCACAGAGTAGCGAGTTAATGTAACTGAGTACTTTGTACCATTGCATGGTACCTTTAGCCACATTTCACATCATTATAAACACATATATAAAATTGATGCCGCAAATCTATTGAGAGTTAGTGTGGGGTACACACCTGATTCACTTAACGCTTTCACTGAAATCCCAAAACCCGATCTAATGCTTTAGATCCTTATTTCCTACATTCGCCAACACTAACCATTTTAGCTAAAGGCCATTCGCCAAATGATCAAATCTCAAGGATTATCGCAACCAAAATCTTACCTTCTTGCCGATTTCACTACTAATCAAATCCGAAACTCCGTGATATTTCTTCCTTGCAATCGGCCAACACTAGTTCAATTTGGACTTGATTAGTTTCGCTTTCAAACAAATAAGAAAGATCTCTATCACTTAAATATGGTCGAATGTACATGTACACTCACCTTGCGATTTTAAATCCAAAAACCACTACTTGTTCATGATCTTTGCCAAATCCTCGCTAACCATTGTTAGAATCGGCTATAACAATACTCTAAGAAAATGGCCCTTGGCGAATACCACATATCACTCACCTTGATGAATCGAATCCCAAAAGAATCCTTAGTGCTTCCTTCCTTCAGCTACACACAAAAGAACACATCACTTATGGCCTTAAAGAACATTCGGCCAACCTTATACCAAGGCCTAATCATTGGTTCGGCACACTAAAAGAAAGAGAACCCAAAACCGATTGCTCAAAGAAGAAATACTTACCACTTTCGAGTAGTCCACAAGTTCTAAATGTCGACAAGAGGGAAAGATGTTGGGTTTTCGCTTTTAAAACTTGTGATAGAGAGGAAAGAATAAGGCCACCTTGAGATTCGGCTATGGCTACTAATGGAGATGGGATATTCGGCTATCTCAGGAGTATTGCGGCTTTTGGAAGAATTGTGAAAGAAAAGAAAAGAAGAAGGGGTTGAGCAATTCGGCTATGGTGGCAAAGGAGGATTCGGCTAACACAAAATAAAAGAAGAAGAATGGGGTAGATTGGCTAGAGAATTCGGCAGAGAACTAAAGAGAAAAAAAAAAGAATGGAGAATGGCTTTACTTCTCCCCTTTTTGCCGAAACTACTACATCTAGAGTCCCCTATTCAGCCAATTCCTCCTCTCACTATCAAACCCCTTATTTCACTCTACCTTAGCCGAATCCTTAACACTCCAACCCAATCTATACCTCCTTCCTCTAGAGTCCATATTCCGTCCACTGCTGCTCATCCTTGTAGCAAAATAAAAACTCCATTTTTGCTTCCCTTGTGATTCGAACCTAGGCCCTTCCCCCTTTGCTTGTGGCGTCACTTACTAAGGCCCTAAGTGGCGCCTCCAAGCCACTTAAACAAGCCCATTTTAGTGGCATATTTCCCCTACAAATTTTCTTAAGGCCTCTTAAGCTTAGCTTCCTCTTTTAAACTTAAAATTAAATAATTTCTAAGGCATTCTCCTACATTCTACTGTTCCCGAAATTCATAAAGCACATTCATAACATACACAGGCATACAAGCACATGCAATTGAGCAAAAATGCACAAGCCCTAATTCCCGGATATTGCATAACTTTTCAAATTAATCCCCTAAATAGATAGTTTAAGCTATCCCGATTCCAAAAACAAAAAATTACTAAAAACGGGACTTGATTACTTATCCAATAAAGCTTGATAAGTTCTTTTCTCTCTCTTAGGGCTTCCTTAGAAATATTTGGGGATGAAGATGATGAAAATGTTTTCTTTTTCATTTAATTAAATTAGCATCTATTAATCTTTCACATTTCTAATTTAGTCCTTAACCTTTTTCAATTTTTCCATGGATGATTCACCAAAAATATCTTCATACTTTTCTTTAATGGTCTAATAAACATATAAGGACCTCAAGTTTTTAATTCCATAGTTATTTAATCCTTATAGCTTCTAGAATTCACTTTTGCATTTTATACAATTTAGTCATTTCCTAATTAAACACATTATTGATAAATTTTTCTTATCAGAATTTTCATATAACCTTTCCTATCATATCACTAATCATACAATAATATTAAAATATTTTATCTTTTCGACTCGAATTTGTGGTCACAAAACCACTATTCTGATTTCACCGAAATTGGGTTCTTATAGGCTTGCTCATATGTACTTGTTCCAAACCTTGATGAATAACAGGGTCAGGTTGGGGTACAGGAGGGGGTTGAGGTCGTTAAGCTATCGGGTTCGTTCTCACAAACTCTAAGAACCACTCAGACATCATTTGGAAGAAGGCTTCTTTTGCCTCACTTCCCCAGCCCTCAGCTACGGGCCCACTACCAGAACTAGCTTCTCCGTGTAAGGAGGCTTGTGCGTTACTCTCAACCTCGTCGAAATCGGTTCGGTTAGATGATATCTTATCTATACAAAAACATAGTTCAATTTGATTCAGAAGATATCACACTATCACTGGTTTTATAATGGCATGTATTTCTAGACTCTATACATGTTAAGTTCAATCAGAGAACCGGCTAAATCGTAGCTCTAATACCACTAAATCTAACACCTCTAACCAGTCTTTGTTAGATTAGGGTTACGAAGAATTATCGTACAACTAAAAACATTTGACATCTTAGCCTTTAAATAAATTAAGCATATTATAATCCATCCAATCTCATGCATTTTGTCCTTAAATTAAGCCTTCAAGACCCTAAAAATAGCTTTGGAGCAGACTAATTTGAAACAAATCAAAAAGTTTAAGAAAAATATGCAAATATTAGAAAATAAGGGTCACACATCTGTGTGGCCATGCCGTGTGACATAGCCCCAAGCCATGTAAATTTCAAACAAGGGACACATGGTTGTGTCCTAGCCTGTGTCCTCACTCGTGTAACTTCCTGAAATGCTCCACACACCCATGTGTCAGGCTATGTAACTCTCTGAGTTGCCACACACGCCCGTGTGTCAGGCCGTGTAACTCACTGGCTTGAAACACTAAGAAACTCTCAGATGACACAAAACCGTGTCGTCAGGTTGTTTGTGTGACACAACCATGTGCCAGCCGTGTCCCAGGCCGTGTGAACCCAAAATTCACTTAAAAATAAGCCATTCCAATTCCAATTCAAAACTAACCATTCAAGCCATTTGGGCACACATTTAAAGGACTCAAATACCATTCAAACAAACATAAACATACCATTTCAAACATCCTAAATCACCTAACCAATATGTCATTCAAAGGCACCACAAATGTACCAAAACATTACATACCAAAATAAGTCAATATTGCATTATTTCAACCATAAGAACCTAGTTCAAATATGTGCCTAATACATGTCAAAAATGACTATTTCAAGCCAACATCAACATACCAAAAGTCCATGCACATCAATTATCAAAACGTGTTCAAGACGGCTTAAATTAACAAGCTTTACAAGTCCATCAACCATGCATAAACTTCAAGGCACAAACATACCAAATTACCATTTACACATTCACTAAGTACCATTCAAAACGACCCATACATGCCATTATTAACCTTGGCCAAAATGCTCAAAAACTACCTAAATGATTGCTGGATAATGTGATAGGTCTCCGACAAGCTTCCAACTAATCAAGTTTTCGATAATCTATAAAACAAAGGAAAGAAACTACGTAAGCAACGAATGCTTAATAAGCTCGTATAAACATAAACTTAACTTACCATTTCATTTATACATTTCATAGATTAGGCATAAAACATTACCAATACCATCAACTTAGCTTAAGCCTATACAAAATCATCAAACTCATAAGTTAGTACATTTGCTCATAATGCAAATGAATTCACCATAAGATAAGTAAATTTTCATATATAGATACATCATTTAGCTTAGAAAAATCATAATATCATGATTCAATCCATTTGCATACTTACCATTTCGTTCCCTTTTCTTGTTGAACCATGTAGAATTACATCGGATACTCGGGAAAACTCACACATAGTGTGTCTTTACATATAAATGTAACATTTCTTTTACATCAATACTCACACGAGCTGTGAAATGGGCCTTCTCGCACGAGCTGTGAGTTGGAATGTGAGCTACATGATGCTGCTCATACAAGCTGTGGAGAATTCACAAAAAATGCTAGACCTCAGCCATCAGTTGGACATTCAAGACCAGCACCCGAAACATGAAATCCCTAATGACATGTCATTTGTATCCTAAGAAATCTTAAGGTTCAATCGGGATTCGATATTCGTCAATTCATCATAGCATGAATACATTTTTATATAGGTTCATTTATATTAAGACAACATAGTAAACATTCAATTTAGATAATATTAAAATGATTACAATTCATACGAACTTATCCCGATACTGAAGTTGTAGAAGTATAGTCGAGCTAATTCGAAACTTTAGCTTTTCCTTGATTTAGATCTGATTGTGGTTTATCTTGATCTAAATAAATAATTTCATTCAATAAAGTACTTCTAGATTTCAATTTAATCCTTAATTCATATTTATCCAAAACTATGAATTTGCCCCTAACATTTTAACTTTTCACAATTTGGTCCTTAATAACTTAGAATCTAACCATTTTAAGTTAATTCCAAATTAACCCATGTTTCAAGGGATCTTAAATATACTCATATTTATCAACAATCCACAACAAAACCCATAGATTTATACTTTTAACAATTTAATTCCTATTTCTAAAATTCAACAAAAATCACTTAACAAGACATGTTTATTTTTCACCAATGATTCATAATCTATCAACTAACATCAAAACTCATTCAAAAAAATTCATGGCATATCCTTCAACCTTTAACAATTTTGCAAATTAACCTTGGGTTAGCTAGATTAAGCTACAACAAATTCAAAAACATAAAAATCATTAAAAACGGGACAATTATACATACCGTGCACAAGATCAAAGCTAACCGAATGCTCCAAGCTTCTTTTAATGGTGTTTTAGGTTAGAAAAGATAAAATGAGAAAGATGATATTTGGTTTAGTTAATTTAATGTTTATTAATTAATTTATCATTTTACCCTTATTATTATTTATAACTTTCAATTAAACCTTGTCCATAACTATCCACTAACTTAATTATGCTATAATTACCATCTAAGTCCATTAGATTTCCTTCCCATAGCCTTTTATCCCTTTTAACTAATAGATCTCAACTTTTACACCTTTTTCAATTTAGTCCTTTTTACTTAATTAACCATTTAATCATCAAAATTTCTTAACTAATTTTTAATACGACCTTAATATAATCCCATAGACATTAAATAAATAATAAAATAATAATTTACTCATTGAAATTGTGGTCCCAAAATCACTATTTTCGATACCACTAAAAACAGGTTGTTTTAAAGTTAATCCACTGAAAATAGGTTGTTATAAAGTTAATCTTCTTGATTGGTTTAATCGGTTTAGTTGTTTGTTTATTTTATTGTTTATTTATTTTAGTTATTTAGTTTCGATGTTTATCCCTTTTATGATTTATCATAATATAGAATTTAATTATTACTATTTAGACTTATTATTTTAAAGAGGTTTTGAATAGATTTAATTCATCCTCCCTTGGGTACGATCCTCGGAATACTTTCCTATGTTCCATTATAACACATTACTATATTACAATTTGACTCGTATACTTGTGGACACAATTTATTTATTTCTTATATTTTTGGTGTAGTATTTTCTAGTTAAATGTTCGCACATTTGGCGGCGTCAAGTTGTTGGCGTCGTTGTCGAGGAGGTTTCGACATTAAATCTAAAAATATCTTTACAATTAATAAGATAAATAGGAAAGTTAAAGACTATAGAAAGTTAAAGACTATAGATATGATACTTTTATTTATTTTAAATTTAATTTTTTTTACTTATTGTTATTTTTTAATTTCTTTTTAATTTGTAAGTTGTTTGTCACCTGAATCAGAAGTACCCCAATTGAACCATATCAAGATTTTGAACAGATTACTAGACGTCATCGTTAGTTGATAAACATAGATCCACCCATGGTAGTTAATTGACTTAGGAGAATTTGTTGTTTGATGATCCACAAGAATGATAAGAGAACATCTATATAGAAGCCCCAACTGAACAAAAGATGCTGCGCAAATACGTTTTACCTACACTAGATATAGTGTGAGGCAGTATCGAAAGGCCGACGATTAATGCCAATAATTTCAAAATAAAGGCGACCAAAATCCAAATGATTCAAAACACCTTGCAGTTTAAAGGAACATGGTGGAAGATCTGAACCAACACTTGAAGCGATTTTTACAATTATGTGGCACCTTCAAGTACAATAGAGTATCCGATGATGTTGTGTAACACCCCGCACCCAAGACTGATACTGGATCTGGATACGAGACACTACTATGTTTGAACATGTACTTACGAGCTATAAAATTTCGTTCCAACTTAAAAATTTTACTTTCTTAGTCAACACATACATTACAAGGGCCTACGAGGCCTTAAACTCATGTCTGAAAACTTTCGAAACTAAATCAAATAATTCATTTTTGAAGCAGGGTTCACACACCCGTGTACCCTTAAGCACGCCCATACCCTCAAACCGTGGGAAGCTACTGACTATTTTCGTACGGCTTAGACACACCAATGTCTTCCAACCGTGGGAGGCTACGGACTAATTTCACAAGGCCATGACACGACCGTGGGTTTAGACCGTGCGCTAATCCTTGATATACTGACTAAATCAGCACGGTCTGGGCACACGCCCATGTCCAACCCGTGTGTATAACACGGCCTATACAAACGGCCGTGGAATTTACCCGTGGCCTATTCTGATTCATAATACTAAGATGCAGGGTTAACACGACCTTGACACACGCCCATGTGTCCAACCGTGTGGGCATTTATAGGCTATTTACCAAGCCGTTAGCCACCCTGAAATGAAGATCATATCCATACACAATTCAATGATGCAATAACAACCCAATTTTATGAATAATACTACATGTTTCATTGATCTCAATAAACATAAATACTTAGTCAAATTTGGCCAATCACTTAGCCATATACAAAAGAATAATAAACTTGATAGCTTTTACAAAGGCCCTTCTAAAAACATGTCCACAAAATGAATGTTTCCTATACATGCCCTACTTAGTAAAGTAACTTTGCTATACCAAAATAAGAGTTGATAGTGTGCTACGAGCTTCGACTCTGATGATCTACAAATTAGCTTAGTAAGTTTGCATGTAAAGCACATGTCAATAAGCTTGCTTAATAAAAACCATTTAGCATAACAATAGTATCGTAATTTCAGCTCTAAAGCTTACTTACTCATACTTGGTTCTTACATGTCTCATGATGCTCACTATACTCATTTTTGTAAAGTAAACATGATACCTGTGTCGCTTGATCACATTGATCAACGTACTTAAACAATAATCATTATGATCTCTAATTCTTCATTCATAACATGAGTAATATTTAATTCATTTTGATGCTAGCTTTTCTTTCTTAGCCCTCTTGTTACCTCATTATTAACCTTACCTATTTTCCTGATGAACTTCTACGAATACCCGAGGATACTAGATCTCTTCCCACTTAACATGCCACCAAAGCCATATCTTAGGCATGGTCTTACATGGAATTTCTCATCTTGGTTTCAAGGCCATGCCTTGACATGGACTTACATGAAGTCTTGCCCTTGATAACTTACTCAATGCCAAGCTTGCCTTGGACTTATATGATATCTTGATCAATGCCAAGTTTGCCTTGGACTTACATGATATCTTGATCAATGCCAAGCTTGCCTTGGACTTACATGATATCTTGATCAATGCCAAGCTTGCCTTGGATTTACATGATATCTTAATCAAGGCTAAGCTTACCTTGGACTTACATGATATCTTGATCAATGCCAAGCTTGCCTTGGACTTACATGATATCTTGTGTGGTATGTCGGGTATCCTGGGGAATTCATATTCAATTGGGGCTTACTCATGTTTAATCTCTTTTTTCACAAAAATGATAGGCATTACAAAATAGCAATGTATATTATACTAAGCAATTCAATGATAGTGATCATAAAGCTTAGAAATCATACAAACTTACCTCGTTTTCAAAATGAGTTAGTTCTTCTGCTCGATCCACGACTTTATCCTTTCCACGATTGAGGTGAATTCTCATCTCCTCTTGCTCTATAATAGCAAATTAGCTCATTTTAATCATTTTATTAATATAAGCATCTCAATAGTCCTACTTAGGCAAAATTACCATTTTACCCCTAGATTTTAGCAAAATGACCATTTTGCCTCCTGCTCAAAAATTAATTCTAATCACATTTTTATCTTCAACAAGCCTAGGCAAACATTTAATGCTCTTAAAGCTATCATCAACAATCAATATTTCACATACTTACTACCAAGTTCATAACCTTTTCATTAAGGTCCTATTTAGTGCCCTCATGCTAACACCCTTTTTAAAAGTTGTTCATCTAACAACTAAGACTCAAGTTCTTCCTTAAAATGCAACAAACAACTAAAGTAGCTCTCATGGTAAAACTCTAAAACTTTCACAACATTGCACAATAGTCCCCTCATTTGAAAGCTTAAGCTTTAGGGATCTCAAAAGTACAATTATTTTCAAGAAAAGTTCACTAGAACACTTACTTGAATGGATGAGAGTTTGCTGAAATTTTTAAAGGTTTCTACCCCTTATTTGCTGCAAATTTTCGGTGGAGGATGATAGGAGAAAAGGATGATAACTTTTCTCTCCTTATTCTATTATTAAAAGTCAAATTAGTCCACCTACTACTACTAACTTTGACACTAATTGAAAATTTTGTCTCCCATGCTCTCTTATGGCCGGTCAAGCCTCTTTCAAAGGCTAAATTGCCTTTTAAATACACTCATTTAATAATCCATAACCATTTGGTACTCCTAGCATATAGAATGGAACTTTCACACTTTATGCGATTTAGTCCTTTTTCACAAATTAAACACGAAAATGTTAAAATTAAAATACAAAAATTTTAATGCTCATATTCTATCATGCTCTAACTCATAATATATCATGAAAATAATTTCTTCGATCTTGAAATAGTGACCCGAGATCACTATTCTGACTAGCCCTAAATCGGGCTGTTACAATTCTCCCCCTTAGGGATTTTCGTCCTCGAAAATCTTACTAGTGAAAAGATTGGGGTATTAATTTCTCATCGTTTCCTCGACTCCCATGTAGCCTCTTCTATTCCATGCCTTTGCCATAGGACTTTCACTAGGGCTATGCTTTTATTTCTTAATTGCTTGATTTCACGGGCCAATATTTCGACTGGTTCTTCACCATAAGTCATGTCAGGGCGGACCTCTATTTCTGATGGAGTAATTATATGTGAAGGGTCTGATCTGTAGCGTCGCAACATTGACACGTGAAAAACATCATGTATCCTCTCTAATTCTTATGGCAACGCCAAACGGTAAGCTACCGGCCCAACTCTCTCAGTAATCTTGTAAGGTCCAAAAATGTGGACTTAATTTGCCTTTACGGCCAAATCTGAGAACTTTTCTCCATGGTGATACTTTCAAAAAGACTTTATCCCCAACTTGGTACTCGATCTCTTTCCTCTTTAAATTTGCATAGGATTTCTATCTGTTTGATGCAGTTTTTAAACATTCTCATATCACTTTTACTTTTTCTTCAGCTTCTTTAACCAAATCAACCCCATGAATTTGGTTTTCCTTGAGTTTAGTCCAAAATAAAGGGGTTTTGCACTTACGCCAATATAGAGCCTCATAAGGCGCCATCTTTAAGCTCGACTGAAAGCTATTATTGTAGGCAAATTCTACCAATGGTAGAAACTTTTCCTAGCTGCCTTGGAATTCCAAAACACAACATCTGAGCATGTCCTCAAGTACTTGAATTAACCTTTCTGACTGACCGTCAGTTTGAGGGTGAAAAGCTGTGCTAAAACTCAATTTTGTACCCAAAACTTCTTACAGCTTCTTCCAAAATCTGGACGTGAATCTCAGATCTCTATCCGATATGATCGATAAGTGAACTCCGTGAAGTCTTTCTATTTCTGAAACATACAAGTTTTCCAACTTGTCTAGGAGTAATCCACTGACAGTATAAAGTGGGCCGACTTCGTGAGTCTATCAACCACTACCCAAATAGCATCTTTTTTGCTAGGAGACAACGGCAAACCCATTATAAAATCCATGGTGATACGGTCCCATTTCCATTCGGGGACTAAGATAGGTCAAGTAAACCCAAGGCACTTGGTGTTCACTTTTACTTGTCGACAAATAAGACATCTTAAAAACGAACTCTGAAATATCTTTCTTCATTTTCGGCCACCAATATTGTTGCTTCAAGTCACTATACATCTTTGTACTTCCCGAATGTATAGACAACCATCCATTATGTGCTTCGTACAAAATTCTTTGAATAAGCCCCTCTTTCCTCAATACACAAATTCTATCTCTAAACATTAAGTATCCATCAGAATTAATCTGAAAGTCGGATTTAGCATCTAACTCGCATTGAGCTCTCTTGACTTGCAACTCACTATCTTCTTTCTGAGCCTCAAAGATCTCTTGAAGAAACATTGGTCTAGCTCTTGACTCAACTAAAAGGGAGCCATTGTCGGATAAGGATATCTTTGAACTCAATGCTCTTAAAGTAGATAGAGACTTCTTGCTCAAAGCATCGAATGCTACATTCGCCTTTCCTGCTCAAACCATCTTCTTTGTCTTAAGTTCAACTCTTTCTGCTTCATCAAGTACTTCAGACTTTTGTGATCGGTAAAAATCTGACATTTTTCACCATATAAATGGTGTCTCCAAATCTTCAAAGCGAAGACTATGGCGGCCAATTCTAGATCATGTGTCAAATATTTCTTCTCATGAGGCTTCAACTGTCTAGAGGCATAAGCAATCACCTTGCCTTCTTGCATGAGTACATAGCCCAATCCATTTAAGGATGTATCATTGTAGACTATAAATTCTTTCCCTGATTCGGGTTGTACTAAGACTGGAGCTTCTGTCAACACTACTTTCAACTTCTCAAAACTTTGTTGGCATCGTTCTTTCCACTCAAACTTCACATTTTTCTGTAATAGTTTAGTCATCGGGGTTGCGATCATGGAAAACCCCTTGACAAATCGTCTGTAGGAGCCGGCTAGGCCCAAAAAACTTCTAATCTCAGTAATGTTCTTAGAAGGCTTCCAGTCCATTATGGCTGAGATTTTACTGGGATCAACTCGGACTCCATCCCTCGAGGCAATATGTCCCAGGAATCCTACTTCCTTGAGCCAAAATTCACTTTTACTAAATTTGGCATACAGTTGATTCTCTCGCAGGATCTCAGAAACCGTCTGTAGGTGTTCAAAGATGCTCTTTCTCATCTTGGGAATAAATCAGTATGTCGTCAATAAAAATGACTACAAACTTGTCAAGGTATGGTCTAAAGATGCGATTCATAAAATCCATGAACACCACAGGAGCATTGGTCAACCCAAAGGGCATGACTAAAAATTTATAATGCCCATACCTCATTCGAAAGGCCGTCTTGGATACATCTAAGTATTTCACTCTAAACTGGTAGTACCCTAATCTCAAGTCTATTCTGAAGAACACATTCGCTCCTTTCAATTGATCGAATAGATCATCGATCCTAGGCAACGGTACTTATTCTTTATCACACTTTATTGTCGACGGTAATCTATGCACAATATCATGGTACCATCTTTCTTTTTTCACAAATAAAATCGGGGCACCCTATGGTGAACAACTTGATCTTCCAAAGCCCTTATCTGTCAACTCTTGCAACTGTAACTTCAACTCTTTCAACTCTGTTGGAGCCATTCTGTAAGGAGTAGTGGATATTGGTACAGTACCGGGAGCTAGTTCAATGCTGAACTCAATCTCTCTAACTGGCGGTAGTCCGGGTAATTCTTTGGGAAATACATCCACGTATTCACATACTACCGGTACTGACTCAATTTTTAGCTTTGTCTCCTAGTCATTCAACACGAAGGCCAAATATGATTCATACCCTTTTCTTAAAAATCTCCCTGCCATTATATGGGAAATTATCACTGGCGATTTATCTTGCTCATCTGATTCCACATGAAGAGTATCCCCATTCTCATATCTTATCTCAATGCATTTCTTCCCACAATTAACAATTACATTATGAGTAGTCAACCAGTCCATTCCAAGAATGAGGTCGAATTCATCAAATGGTAATAACATAAGATTTGCTTTAAAGCAATGACCTCTAATCATCAATGGACAATCTTAACAAACTTTATTAACTAACACACTCTTGCCTAATGGATTAGATACCTTAATTACAACTTCGGAGGTACCTATAGGCACGCTCAAACTAGATGCTAATTTCATGCAAATATAAGAGTGCGTGGATCTGGGATCTATTAAAGCAATAACATTAGTATTGTAAAGAGAAAAGGTACCCGTAATAACATCAGGAGAAGACGCCTCTTCACGAGCGCAAATGGCATAAGTCCTTGTAGGCGCTCCACCCTCAGGTCTCACCGCCTGGTCTCTCAGGTTACCTCTTCCACTTGCCCTACTTCTCGGGTTTCTCTGCGATCTCCCTCTGACCATACTCCCAGATTTTGGGTCCTGAGCTCTTCTTTCTTTTGTCATCTCGGGACAATATTTTATATAGTAGTCTTACGAACCACATCTAAAACATGCATTTTCATGTGCCCGGCATTCCCCCAGATGGCGTCTGCCATATTGTGGGCATTCAGATTTGTTGAATCTAAAATTTCTGACGCTTGCAACTAAAGTCATCTGTGCTTTGTTCCCTGAATACTGTTTACTTTTGTCCTTCTTGGAAAACTCGATGGAAGTAGCCGATCGGGTAGAGAAATCTTTTGACTTCTTGTGTGAAGATTGGAATGACTTATTCCACGGTCTCTTTCTAGAGTCACGAGACTCCATTTCAAACTTTTTCTTCTCTTTTATTAGCTCTTCGACTTTACAAGCTCTTTCCACTAACACGACAAATTCTTTTAATTCTAAGACAACAACAACCAGTTTGATGTCCTCATTCAACCCATCTTCAAACCTTTTACACATAATAGCCTCTATGGATATACATTTCCGAGCGTACTTGCTGAGTCGTACAAACTCACGCTCATAATCTATCACCGACATCTTGCCTTGCTTCAGCTCTAGGAATTCTTTTCTCTTCTGGTCTACAATCCTCTGGCTGATATACTTTTTCTTAAACTCTTCTTGGAAGAATTCCCATGTGACCCTTACTCTCGATACAACCAACACAAGGGTGTTCCACCATTGGTAAGCAGAATCTCTTAAGAGAGAGATTACACACTTCATGCATTCTTCAGAGGTACATGACAACTCATTAAATACCTTGATGGTATTTTCTAACCAGAATTTAACTCTTTCTGGATCATCCTCTTTTTGGCTCGAAATTCTTCTGCCCCATGCTTCCTAATCCTATCGATTGGGGGTTTACCTCCTCTTTCCACTTCTACTACTTGAGGGGCCACTAGAGTAGCTTATGGAATAGGTGGGGGTGGAGGGGGTTGTGCGTTCGGGTTCACCCGAATAAACTCTGTATACCATGTGTTCATCATGTGGAGGAAGGCTTCTCTAGCCTCTTCTCCTCCCCTTTAACTCACCGTAGTGGGTCTATTCTTATTTTCGCTAGGCACTGCCCCTTCAGCAGTAGCCGGCACATTACTTTCTATGCCATCCGCCACATTCCTTTCGAATCCATTTCTATATGTATAAACATAATTTAAAATCATCAGGAGTCATCACACTATCAATATAGAAACATTCTTACGTATGGCATGTATAGCTAGGCTCATGCTCATGCTACGTTAGTCCTAGAACCGACTAAACCGTAGCTTTGATACCACTAAATGTAACACCCTACACCCAAGACCGATACTGGATCTGGATACGAGACACTACTATGCTTGAACATGTACTTATGAGCTATAAAATTTTATTCCAACTTAAAAATTTCACTTTCTTAGTCAACACATACATTACAAGGGCCTACGAGGCCTTAAACTCGTGTCTGAAAACTTTTGAAACTAAATCAAATAATTCATTTTTAAAGCAGGGTTCACACGCCTGTGTGACTTGGAATACGCCTGTGTACCCTTAAGCACGCCCATACCTTCAAACCGTGGGAAGCTACTGACTATTTCTGCACGGCTTAGACACACCCATGTTTTCCAACCGTGGGAGGCTACTGACTAATTTCACACGGCCATGACACGCCCGTGGGCTTAGACCTTGTGTTAATCCTTGATGTACTGACTAAATCAGCACAGTCTGGGCACACGCCCATGTCCAACCCGTGTGTATAACACGGCCTATACACACGGCCGTGGAATTTACCCATGGCCTATTCTGATTCATAATACTAAGATGCAGGGTTAACACGGCCTTGACACACGCCCGTGTGTCCAATCGTGTGGGCATTTATAGGCTATTTACCAAGTCGTTAGCCACTCTGAAGAAGATCATATCCATACAAAATTCAATGATGCAATAACAACCCAATTTTATGAATAATACTACATGCTTCATTGATCCCAATAAACATAAATACTTAGTCAAATTTGGCCAATCACTTAGCCATATACAAAAGAATAATAAACTTGATAGCTTTTACAAAGGCCCTTCAAAAAACATGTCCACAAAATGAATGTTTCCTATACATGCCATACTTAGTAAAGTAACTTGGCTATACCAAAATAAGAGTTGATAGTGTGCTACGAGCTTCGACTCCGATGATCTACAAATTAGCTTGGCGGGACTACATAGAAAGAAATAATCAAATACGTAAGCATTTAGCTTAATAAGTTTGCATGTAAAGCACATGTCAATAAGCTTGCTTAATAAAAACTATTTAGCATTACAATAGTATCGTAATTTCAGCTCTAAATCTTACTTACTCATACTTGGTTCTTACATGTCTCTTGATGCTCACTATACTCATTTTTGTAAAGCAAACATGATACTTGTATCGCTTGATCACATTAATCAGCGTACTTAAACAATAATCATTATGATCTCTAATTCTTCATTCATAACATGAGTAATATTTAATTTATTTTGATGCTAGTTTTGCTTTCTTAGCCCTCTTTCTACCTTATTATTAGCCTTACCTGTTTGCCCGATGAACTTCTACGAATACCCGAGGATACTAGATCTCTTCCCACTTAACATGCCACCAAAGCCATATCTTAGACATGGTCTGACATGGAATTTCTCATCTTGGTTTCAAGGCCATGTCTTGACATGGACTTACGTGAAGTCTTGCCCTTGATAACTTACTCAATGCCAAGCTTGCCTTGGACTTACATGATATCTTGATCAATGCCAAGCTTACCTTGGACTTACATGATATCTTGATCAATGCCAAGCTTGCCTTAGACTTACATTATATCTTGATCAATGCCAAGCTTGCCTTGGACTTACATGATATCTTAATCAATGCCAAGCTTGTCTTGGACTTACATGATATCTTGATCAATGCCAAGCTTGCCTTGGACTTACATGATATCTTGTGTGGTATATCGGGTATCCTGGGGAATTCATATTCAATTGGGGCTTGCTCATGTTTAATCTCTTTGTTCACAAAAATGATAGGCATTACAAAATAGCAATGTATAGTATACTAAGTAATTCAATGATAGTGATCATAAAGCTTAGAAATCATACAAACTTACCTCGTTTTCAAAATGAGTTAGTTCTTCGGTTTAGTTCACGACTTTATCCTTTCCACGATTGAGGTGAATTCTTGTCTCCTCTTGCTACATAATAGAAAATTAGCTCGTTTTAATCATTTTATTAATATAAGCATCTCAATAGTCCTACTTAGGCAAAATTACCATTTTACCCCTAGATTTTAGCAAAATAACTATTTTGCCCCTAGGCTCAGAAATTAATTCTAATCACATTTTTATCTTTAACAAGCCTAGGCAAACATTTAATGCTCTTAAAGCTATCATCAATAATCAATATTTCACATACTTACTACCAAGTTCATAACCTTTTCATTAAGGTCTTATTTAGTGCCCTCATGCTAACACCCTTTTTAAAGTTATTCATCTAACAACTAAGACTCAAGTTCTTCCTTAAAATACAACAAACAAATAAAGTAGCTCTCATGGTAAAACTCTAAACCTTTCACAAAATTGAACAATAGTCCCCTCATTTGGAAGCTTAAGCTTTAGGGATCTCAAAAGTACAATTATTTTCAAGAAAAGTTCACTAGAACACTTACTTGAATGGATGAGAGTTTGATGAAATTTTTGAAGGTTTCTACCCCTTATTTGCTGCAAATTTTCTGTGGAGGATGATAGGAGAAAAATATGATAACTTTTCTCTCCTTATTCTATTATTAAAAGTTAAATTAGTCCACCTACTACTATTAACTTTGACACTAATTGAAAATTTTGTCTCCCATGCTCTCTTATGGTCGGCCAAGCCTCTTTCAAAGGCTAAATTGCCTTTTAAATAACCCCATTTAACAATCCATAGACATTTGGTGCTCCTAGCATATAGAATGGAACTTTCGCACTTTATGCGATTTAGTCCCTTTTCGCAAATTAAACACGAAAACGTTAAAATTAAAATACTAAAATTTTAATGCTCATATGCTATCATGCTCTAACTCATAATATATCATGAAAATAATTTTTCTGATCTCAAAATAGTGATCCCGAGATCACTATTCCGATTAGCCCCTAAATCGGGTTGTTACATGTTGTGCGTCGACATGATGAGGAGAAGGTTCCTAAATATGTCGACGAACCCATGGAGGAGGAAGATCCCAATTAGCCAATTGAAGAGATAGTCGAACCAGTGCCTGATCCGGTAAATACAATGTCAAGCACCACAAAGGTACCATTCTCGACACGATTAGAGGACATGAAAAAGAGGGGCAAGATAGATTTCATAAATTTTCTTAATCTATTTAAATCCCTTAATGTCAATTTATTACTCTTAGAACTAATTGATAAAATCTCAAAATATACCAAGTATTTAAAGGAAATCATAGCATGACATAAAAAATGAAAAAGGGTGAGCAAATTAACATTGATGCCTCGTGTAGTGCTTTAATTTCTAAAAAGATACCCCCAAAGTTAAAAGATCCAAGTAGTTTCACGATTCCAATAGAGATAGGGGACCGACATTTTAGTAAAGCCCTTTGCGATTTAGAGGCTAGCGTAAACTTAATTGCCCTATCAATTTATTGAAATATCGAACTTGGGGATCTTAAAATATCTCTATAATGCTACAATTAGCTTATAGATCTTTGGTACATCCAAAAGGTGTACTTAAGGATGTATTGGTCAAGGTACAGGGATTTATAATCCCTGTCGACTTTGTAGCCCTTGATTTTGAAGAAAATTAGGAAATTCTCACTCTTTTGGGAAGACCATTCTTAGCCACATCTCAGTTGACCATCGATCTTGAACGAAATATACTTATAATGAAAATTGATGGTGAAATAAAAGTTTCCAAATGTGGTCACAACTCCCAAAATGAGGGGCTAGTTAGGAAAAAGTGTTATGTTTTATTTGATTTAACCCCTAACGGCCTTGACCGAAGGTATTCTTTCAATTGTATTGATATATGTGTAACAACCCATTTTTTAGTGGAGTCAAAAATGGTGGTTTTGAGACCACGATTCTAACTAGTGAGTTAATTAATATTATTTATTTAACATTTGCGGGTATATTGTAGTGTCGTTATTAAATTTTGGTTCAGTAATTTTGATGTTTGGTTGGTTAATTAGGTAAAAAGGACTTAATAATACAAGTTGAAAAAGTCGATTGCTATTAGTTTAAATGTGTTGATGTACTAAAGAAGCATGATTGAATGACCTTATTAGGTAATTAGACCACTAGTAATTATAAGAGACAGTTAAGGGAAAAGGTTTAATGAAATTTAAAGGTTTAATGAAATTTAAAGGTTTAAGGAAAAGGTAATTTGGTAATTAAATAAATGTTTAACATAATCAAGTAACCAAAATCTTCTTCTTCTTCATTCCACAATATTTTGACTAAAACACCATTGAAGTAAACCTTAGAGTGTTCGGTCCATGTCCTAGTTTTGCATGTTAGTGATTTTGGCTTCCATTTTTAGTAAATTTCATGTTTTTGATATCGTTGTAGCTTACTGTGAGGAGTGGTTATAGATGGCTCTTCAAAGAGAATTCTAGTTTAAATGATGATACTAATGAAATTACAGACAAAATTTTCCTAAAAAAGTTTATGGCATACATATTTTCCAGGGAAAATAAAAAATACAAATAGGAAGGTTAACAACAATTATATCCCAACATTTTGTAACCTACAATTTAGACAATTCATATGTGTTTCGACGATGTAGAAGTGGAACAGAGTCGTTGGAACATGCTTTTAGGGATTGCCCTACAGCTAAAGAAATCTAGAGTGAGTTAGGGCTTCAAGGAGCTCAAAGGGTAGTAGGAAGAAATTTTGGTAGTGGATAAGGGAGATGCTTACTAGGATGTCGTACCCTTAGAAAAAGATTATTTTTTTGTAGTATCTAGGCTATATGGACAGGGAAGAATAAGGCCTTGCATGATGGGGGTTCACCAGTCATCGTTAGAAATTGTGTAGTTTATCCAAGCATATCTCAATGATTTGGATAGGGTAAATAGTAGAATACCTGGGCAGAGGATAGAGGAGGAACGATGGAGACCGCCGGATTTATCTGAGGTTAAAATAAATTTTGAAGTCGCCTTCGATAAACAAATGAACAAATCAAGTACATGTATTGTGTGTAGGTATTCAAAGGGGGTTATTCTAGGATCAAGATAGTAGTCAACATTCGCATTCCAACCCCTTTTTGCGGCTAAGGTGTTGGCTTGTTTGTAGCCAATTCAGACAAGGTTGAAGTTGGGGTTCCAGCAGGTAGTAATTAAAGGTGACAACCTTAGTGTTATCAAAAAAGTCCATAGCAAATAAAAAGATAGATCACTAATAAGCCCTTACATTGTTGACATAAAATTTTTAAGCAAAAGGTTTGGTAGATGTTGCTTCAAGAAAACATCTAGAAATGGAAATGGAGTGGCACTTGGAGTTGCAAAAGAGGGTTTGAAGCAAAATGATTCAACTTACTTGGGAGGGTCGAGCACTGGGGTCGGTGACAATGGTGGTGGCAGAGGATAAAAGAAGCTTGGATCTAGCATAGAAATGAGGAAGGTTCAAGAATTCTTCTGGTAGAGGAAAAGTTTCAATAAGAGAAGTCTTGAGATTTTCTTGATTCTTGATTCCATGAGGGAGGGAAGGGACTCTTCTTGATAGCTGGGCATTGGGGGTATCGAAAAGGAGCTTAGATAGGCTTTAGATTTTGTTTTCTTGGGCTAAGTAGGCATAGTTTCTTTGGGTTTTTTTATTTGAGCTATTTTGTTTAATTCTTTTATTTTTTTCAAAGTGGTTGTAAAGATGGGTTGACTAGGCCTTGATTTTTAATTAAAGTCCCAGAATATTTTAAAAAAATCTTATTATAAAATCACCTATCAAAGATAATAGAAATTAATGTAATTTCATTGGAGGTCCATGTAGTGTATGGTGACATTTTGTAACACCCCTAACCTGTATCCGTCGCCGGAATAGGGTTACAAACCAGAGTTTACAGAACATTCTTGGACAATTTATACCAGTTACTAATCATTTTCTAATATTAATTATAATGCCCCTTAAATGGACCCTCGAGGTCCAATATGAACAATAGAAACAAATCGGGACTAAATTGGAATCTCATAAAATTTTTCTTGAAATTTTAAAATTTTTCTTATGTGCAGTGCCCACACGCCCGTGTGGTCAGGCCGTGTGACTACACACGCTCGTGTCCCTAACCCATGTAACTCTCTGACTTATAAGGCATGAAGATTTTGAAGTCACACGACCAAGTCATACGCCCATGAGCTAGGCTATGTGGAGAATTTTATTTTCGAAATTTAGGTGTAGTTTTCACACAGTCATGTAACACACCGTGTCCAAGGCCGTGTCAACCACACGGCTGAGACACACACCCGTGTCTCTGCCTGTGTGCCCAATTCTGAGCATTCTGTTTCACATTTTTAAGATGCAGGGTACACACGGCCGAACCACATGCCCATGGGACAAACCGTGTGTCACACACGGCCTAGTGTTTACCCATATGGAAAAAATAAAGCCATTTCCTAGCCTCATTTGTCACTCAAACCTTACCATTTTCCTACACCAAAACTCACAAACATATATCCACCAATCCAACAACATAATCACATAAAATTAACCATCAATCGTGTGGTATTATCATATGCATTAATGGATATAAAACTTATCCTTATCATAAACTTATATACTAACATAATTCAAACAAACCAACACATAATAAGCACTTGTGTAATTACCAAAACTAACTTTTAAGATAACCAAATTAGAACATCACTAGCCACTCCAATGGCTAGATTACAAAACAACAATTACAAGCCATCATTGCCCAAATAAGCTTATACTTGCCATTATACCAAAATGAGATTTTTATTTATACCAAAATGAGATAGTGGATAGTGTGATGATTGCTTCGACCGACTTCCAACCTTCGCGAGCTTTTGAGCACTATAAAATAGGGAAAATTAAATGGAGTAAGCATTTTATGCTTAGTAAGTTCATATAACGGAAAATAAACTTATCGGTCATATTTATCAATACAAGCATACATAAATATACATTCCATCAATTTTGGGTAAGTTATCTAAACACATACACTTATTCAAACAAGTTAGTCACAAAATCTCATATGAATATCATGTAAACATAGATGAGCCCATCATAATATAAACTTTCATTTAATTTCCCCTTTCGACATTTCCAGAGTCCTTTTCATTGAACTATTGAAATTTCTATGGACATCCGGTTAGTTTATTCAAGGTATACTTGTCAACTATTTGACAATTCATACCCAAAAGTACCCATTAGGGCACAAAATCAATGAGTACACTCTCGAGCTGTATATTATATTATAGGATTACCAGTCCAGGCTAAATCCTTTTTCATATCATATGCTCTAAAGAGCTTAATTCGGATTACCTGTTTGGGCTAAATCCAATCTATAGCATATGCTCGAGCGGCTTACATTAGGATTACACGTCCGGCTAAATCCTTTATACAAATATGTGTAGTAATATCCTCGTCCAAGAATATCACCTTATATCATTGAATTTCAACGTTCAATCGAAACATGACAATTTATCCATATTTCAAAGCTTATGATTATTTCGTTATGTGTATCATCACATACATATTAACACAATCATACATTTCAATTCAAGCATATTAACATACATATTTAAGTTACACGAACTTACCCTGAAAATGGTTCATATTTGAATTTCAACTAATCCGAAACCTTTTGCTTTCCTCGATCTAGTAACGTAGTTGGTCTTTCTGGATCTATATGGGTAAATTTAACTACTAATCTATCACATTTCATATACATTTGCATCATGTTACATCCTAGGCAAAATTATCATTTTGCCTCTATCTTTTTCAAAAATTTTCATTTAGTCCCTAGGCTCGGAAAATGAAATTCATGAAATTTAACCCACTTTCCAAGCCTAGCTGAAATTTATCTACTACATTTACAGCACATACATTTCACAAATTTTGGAATTTTCTATGAGTTTTACCACTTTTTCATTTTAGTCCCTAAATCAAGTTTTCATCAAAAATTGTTTTGTAAAAGGTGTTTATCTATGAATAACCTTTCATTTTCTACCATAAATTTCTAATTTTCAGCATATTCATCCATGAACCAAATTTCATACATTGATAACTTTTCAAATAAGTCCCCTAAATAGAAAGATTAGACTATCCTGATTCCAAAAATATAGAAATTACTAAAAACGGGACTTGATTTCATACCTTTTTAAGCTTGAAAAGTTTTCTTCCTCTCTCCTAGGGTTTCCATAGAAATATTGGGGAAGATGATATGAAAATATATGCTTTTTTTCGTTTTAATTAATTATCATCTATTAATTTTATTTATTTCCAATTTAGTCCCTACCCTTTTCTAATTTTTCCATGGTTGAGTCATTAAGATAACTACTAACTACTCATCAATGGTCTAATTTTCATATAAGGACCTTAAGTTTTGAATTTCATAGCTATTTGATACCTATAGCTACTAGAATTCAACTTTTGCATTTTATGCAATTTAGTTCTTTCCCTAATTAAACACACAATCGGTAAAATTTTCGTATCAAAATTTTCATGTGACCTTCCTATCATGATGCCAACCATAAAATAAAAATAAAATAAATTTTTATTTTTGGCTCGAATTTGAGGTCCCAAAACCACTGTTCCAATCTCACCGAAAATGGGCTGTTACACATTTGATGTATCTTGGCAATTAAGTTAGAAAGGGGTTTAATTAAATTTTTTCAAAAATTTTAAAAGTTTAATGAAAATTGAAGGAGATTAATTGAAAATTTTGAAAATGTTTAATGAGAATTTTTAAAATTTTAAAGGTCTAGTTCATTTTTAAAAAAATTAGAGACTAATAAAATTTTTCAAAAATTTTGGAGAGGCAAAGTAACTTTAGCTCCAATTACCATTTGTTCTTTTTAATTTTAGGTAAACTTGTGAACTCGAATTTGATTAAATGAAATGCTTTACTCTTAATACATGAACAAATACATTAATGTTAGTGTATTTATATATTAAATGTTTAAGAGCCCTATGTTCTACAAATAATGTTTTAAGGGTTGGGGAAAATGCACACACAATTCATACACTTACACAAATCATAAGATTCAAAATTTTCAAAACAAAAAAAAATTAAAAGATAATATCATTAAATGTACCATATGTCATAACCATTTTTTTGATAAAATAGGGAACGACGCGGTCAACTCGGGTTTTAAAAATGAAAAGAAGGAGTCATCGATCTTTATTGATATGAGGTGTGATCGATGCCACCTTTAAAATAGTTGTTTTAAAATAATTTGATTTATCAAAAACAATTTTAGTCTGAAATCAAACTTTAAAATTTTCGAAAGTTTTGGCAAATCGTTTAATTCAAGTCCATAGTTGTATTGTTTGTTTCTTGTAAATTTTATCCGGCATCTAAATGTCGCGCTCTAACTTCATCGGACTCGACATCTAGATACTTTGATAAGGTTTTTAAGAATAAATGTAATATTCCTAATTTGACCTTCGGAAAACGAGCCCTAACTTATCGGGTTCTCGACTTCATTTGACAAATGACGGAGATCCTCTTCAAATATAAAGCCAAGTTTTAAAAGGCTAGCTTAGCTTCGAATTTAAAGTATTGCTACTAACTTATAGACATAATGCTTTATCTCTTCAAAATAAGAGAGTCTTAACGTCCTTTTTTGACCCTCCAAGTTTTGGAAATCAAATTATCTATTTTCAATCATTTCAAAGTTTTCAACATTAGGACATCGATCAATCGCTTTGTACCAATTTTGGGCGACGAGGGTGCTAACCTTCCTCGTATGTAATCAATCCTTAACTCGCTTTCGGATTTCAGAGACCAAAATCATTGTTTTGATAAATCAAACTATTTATTAAAACAACTATTTTATGAGGTGGCCCGATCACACCTCATATCAATAAAGATCGGTGGTTACTCCTTTCTTTTCATTTTTTAAAACCCGAGTCACCGCTGCTCCCTATTTTATCAAAAATGGTTACGATAGCTTGCGACTCCACTTTGGGGACTCGAGGGTCGTGCCATAGATTGATTGATTTTGTCCTTTGATTAAAATTGGAAAATGGTTTCAAAAATCATGCTTCTTTTAATGCACTTTCAATATTGGGTCTCAGAATACTTTGGCATTGCATTGCATGACCGTTGTGGTCACACCTTTAAGTGGGAGCGAGAAGCTATGCCTTCGTGAGGTATTCACCTCCGCATGGGCTAGTGGACTACTTTCGGGATAAATCCGTACCTATGTCTTCGTGAAGTTTTCACTTCCGCATGGCCATAGGGAAATGTATTCCCCTAAACCAAACTCGATCCGTATGAGCCTATAATGGGTGAGGATCGAGGAATCTGCTGGTTCGGTACCTTGAACTTTAGAACTCAACCACGTGTAAAGAGCCTAAGAACCCATCCCGAGCCGAACTATGCCGAACCTTAGTAGTTACCCAGATAGGCGTTTGTGTATTTTACATGCTTTATATCTCATTCTGTGGTACTAATTGTTGATGTTTTATTTCCTCTGCATGTCATTTCCATTTTTAAGAGGCATCGATTCACGGTCCATTTCTGAGTTA
The DNA here is from genome assembly GCA_025506655.1 of Gossypium rotundifolium. NCBI lineage: Eukaryota > Viridiplantae > Streptophyta > Magnoliopsida > Malvales > Malvaceae > Gossypium > Gossypium rotundifolium. The sequence continues at coordinate 89,637,307 of CP106727.1, forward strand.
GAAAGTTGGTTATGGAAAGCGAATTCCTTGATAAAGTGGAGGACAATGCGGCCGTCCGCACCTGGTCAGAGCAAAGCCAATTAGAAAGAGGGGACAGCTTAGCTGAGAGATGTGTGTCAAAATTACGGATTTCACCAATATCAGTGTCACGCAGAATGAACTCCAGGAGTTAAAAGAAATATGGACCCAGTGGGATGACGAGGCAAAGCAGTTGTTCCATAGTACCTACGGCGATCTACCATACCTGCTTGATGTCAAAATAGATAAGCACCTATTCCGAGCAATGACTCACTTCTGGAATGCTGCTTATAGCTGTTTCTCATTCGGGAAAGTAGATTTGGTTCCCACGGTGGAGGAATACACAACCTTGCTATGTTGTCCGAGAATTCAAGTTGATAAAGCTTATTCCAAAGTAGTTAATAGCCTAACTTTTGTGAGGAATTGATGAATATCACGGGAATGAGCAAACAATGGGTCTCAGCTAGAATGTAGAAGAAAGGCGGGGGTAAATGCATACCTTGGATATATTTGAGGGACTTGATCCTAACGCATCCTGATGCCAAGAAAAAGATTGACGTCTTGGCCTTGTGTATTTACGATTTGGTGATCTTCCCAAAAGCTCTAAGACATATTGACGAAGTAGCTATTGATCTATTCGGCCAATTAGACAAAGGGTCATGCCTGTTCCCACTATCTTGGCCGAAACGTTCAGATCCTTAAATGCATGTCAGAGAATAGGTGAAAGCAGGTTTATTAGATGTGCACAGTTGTTATTGGCCTGACTCCATAGTCACTTCTAGAAGGTGGAGAAAGTGTCTTATCAATTTTTATCGGAGAATTGCTCCTCGTTGAAAGAGATAGTAGCTACGCCTAGGAGAGAAGACGTGTCTGAAGAAAACTGGATAGCGCTCCTTCAAAACCTTCAAGAAGACGACCTCGAGTGGAAGACTCTTTAGATGGTTCCCGATAAGATCCTTTATCGTTGTGGAAACTTTGACTGGGTTCCTCTACTGGGAATTTGGGGTGCCACTGCATATGCCCCTTTGCTGGTCCTAAGACAGTATAGTTCAAGACCGTTTGTACCAACGACATACGGGCTAGCTCAATACGAAGGGGTGAGCTATAAGAAAAAGGTTAAAGAGATCTCTAGTGCCTGGAATCAGATTCATAGAATGAGAAGATTATCCGCAGGCCCAAGGACGACCCTGGAATAAAGTGAGTGGAAGGCTAGAAGAATGCTTGCGAGTGGTCCCGTCAGAATTAGAGATTGTGAAACAAGATTTTGAACTAATGAGTTCGAAACTTGGAAAAAGGATAGAAAATCTGGAAGAAGAAAAGATGCTCCTCTAATTAGAGGTGGACAGTCAAAAATTGAAGGCTGAGAAACTTAGAAAAGAAAAATGGAAGGTAGAGGAAGACCAAGATAACTTGAAGACGAATACAAGAAGATGCGTCTGACGATAAAAAACACTGGATTAGGGAAAACTTTGGAACAATGGCGACAAGAGATCCGAGAGGAAAAAGCTAGAGTTAGCAATTGGGAGAAAAAGTTTCAAGAGATACAAACACAAAAAGAGGCCTTAGAGAAGGGCATGACAGAAAACCAAAAGGAGAAAAATGGACTAAAAGCTAGAATAGCTGAGCTTGGACGGTCTCACACCACTATCGAAGTCAAGACTCGAAAAGTAAATTGAAATCAAGTCTGAACATCGAGGAAATGAAGGGTAAGGTTGAAGAGCTAGAATCGGCATTACACAGTAGTGAGCTCCGGATTGAGCTTCTGGAAACAAGAGAAAGGCATTGGGAGGAGGAGCTTTGCCATTCTTGCGAGTAAGTTAGAAGCCGAAATTACCTCATGGGCGAAGCGATAATCCAGATTCGAGAGGTAGCGATCACCCATGCACTTTGGTCATGGAAGTCGACATATTGAGCGTGAGATATGAGCTATCGCCAAGTTATAATCAAGAGCTAATCTCTTTGCTTGGGAAAATCAAAACCTTAGGCCTCAGGGCGAAAGCATATTTGTAATCTGCTTTATGTAAAGGGTTTTTCCTTCTAATAAAATTTTCTAAAATGAATTTGATCAAAATCGATGTCTTCTTCTTACATTCATGCATTTGCATTGCATCATATTACATGCATTTAAGTTTATAAAGATGGGCCTAATTAGCTAAAATTATCAGAAAATAGAGAGAAAAAAGGAAGTGAAAGGAGAAAATCTGAAAGCAGAACATCACAACGGAACATGATCTAAAACCAGGAAAATGGATCAACGGTTCAAACAATTCCAGAAAGAAATATAGGAACAAATGCAAGAGAAAATGTTAAAACTCCAGCAGGAAATGAGGGACCAAATGTTGGAGGCCCAGAGGGATATGATGGCCCAAATGGCCCAAATGATGAATGGGGCAATGGATAAGGGGAAAGTCCTATGCCTCTGGTCGAGGAAAGTAGTGAAGGCATCCCCTCGGGTTTTACCCCGCCACACGCAAGAACAAGGCTTGAGGAGTAAATCCTAAGGCCACCAGTTGCGATCAGGCCCCAGCAAGGGCAGGACAACGTTAGACCTCCCATGAGCCTCCACGCAGGCTCTAGATCCCAACCAGGAGATAACCCGGCCAATCCTGTTGTACCCGATTTAGATATGGCAGAGAAAATGGGGTCGAGAGAAGAATCTTCAAAGTAGTTAGAGGATCGTTGCAAATGGCTGGAAGAAAAATTCAAGGCGCTAGAAAGTATCGATCATCATCATGGGATTGACGCAAAAGATATAAGTCTGGTTCCGAATTTAGTACTGCCTCATAAGTTTAAAATGCCTGAATTTGAAAAATACAATCGGACTAGCTGCCCGGAGGCCCACATCACCATATTCTGCAGTGAATGGCTGGCTACGTGAACAATGATCAACTCTTAATCCACTATTTCCAAGAAAGTTTAGTGGGCGCAGCTGTTAGATGGTATAACCAGCTTAGTCGGTCCAACATTAGTTCCTGGAGAAATCTAGCTCAAGAATTTCTAAAGCATTACAGCCACGTTACGAACATGGCACCGGATAGAATTACTTTGCAAAGCATCGAAAAAGACAAAATAAAAGTTTCGCATAATACGCAAAAGGTGGAGGGAGGTCGCCATGCGTGTCTAACCACCCTCTTAGAAAAAGAGACTACCATGCTCTTCATTAATACTCTGAAGGCCCTTTTCATAACTCATATGATAGGGAGTACGACTAAAAGCTTTGTCGACATAGTAATGGCGGGAGAGATGATCGAACATGCCATAAGGGGCAACAAGATCGAGGTAGGAGAAAGCACTAGGAGGGCCGCTCCTAAGAAGAAGGACGGTGAAGTAAATAACGTGAGCACACACAAGGCGATCATGATTAATCGACCAAAGGTAGTCACCTCTGGACAACAAGGTCCGGCAAGACAGAAATCGAAAACCAGACCGAATACTAAAAAAGTTCAATTCACGCCTATTCCAATAACGTACAAGGAGCTATACTAGACCTTGTTCAACGAGCATATCGTGTCCCCATTCTATTTGCAACCATTGCAACCTCTATACCCTAAGTGGTACGACCCTAACGCTCAATGCGATTACCATGCAGGGGTAGTGGGGCATTCATGAGAGAATTGCCTCGCCTTTAAAAAGGTAGTCGATTGGCTAATAAAGATGGAGGTCATAACACTCGGTGATTTGATAAAAAAAGGGGAACCCACTACCCAATCATGAGGGTAGAGGATAAACACGATTGGTGAGGAGGTGGTGAGGAAAATCAAGAAGGACGTCACGGAGGTGAAAACCCCATTGAGAATAGTCTGGGAGGAAATGGCAAAGAGAGGATTGATAGATTCAGATCCTGCAAAAATTGGAGGTATATAAAGAACTATTGCGAACTCCATAAAACAAAAGGGCACGAGATTCAAAAATGTGCCCAGTTTAGAATCTTGGTGCAAAACCTTATGGACAACAAGGAACTGGAGTTTTATGAAGAAGGAGTAGAGGAAAGGAATCTATGTGTGACCAAGGAAGAATTGATGAAGCCTGGAGTCAATTACCCGAGAATCATCATCTCGCTAAACACGGAAGGTGGGGTGCGGGGAAGGCTGAAGATTATAATTCAGAGACCTGCTTCTTTTCCCTATAAAGACAGTAAAAAGGTACCCTGGGACTACAATTGTAATGTGATGATACCAGGGGTGGAAAGCTCCACTAGTATTTCTGAGGAAGTCAAGAATGAAGGGTCCTATACGCATAGTGGGAAGCGTTACGACCCTAAGAACAAAAGAGCAGAACTAGTGAAACCAAAGGCTGTGCTGATTGGGCAGAAAAAGGAACCCGAAGCCCCTGTCAATGAACCTATAAAAGAGGAGGAGGCCAAAGAATTCTTGAAATTCTTGAAACACAATGAGTACAACAGTGGTAGAATAGCAGTGCAAACAACCACTCAAGATATCCGTATGCTAGCCTCGCCATTAAGCTCGAGAAGTGCACCGTGAAGCACTGATGAAAGTACTGAATGAAACTTATGTTACTAAGGATATATCCATTAATAAATTGGACCATCTGGTTAGTAACATAAGTGCTAACAATTTTATTTACTTCAATGATGATGAAATCCCACTAGGAGGCATGGGATCAACAAAAGCCTTGCACATAACTACTCATCAAGAAGCGATACACTCGCCGAGTGTGTTAATAGATAATGGATCAGCTTTAAATGTCTTACCTTTGGCTACACCGAGGAGGTTGTTTATAGACGCCTCACATGAAAGCATGCCGTAACATAGTGAGAGCATTTGATGGCACCGAAAGAAGAGTGATAGGAAGAATGGACGTACCATTATTGATCGGGCCTAACACATATGAAGTAGATTTCCTAGTCATGGACATCAAGCTCTCTTACAACTGCTTGTTGGGAAGGCCCTAGATTCATTCGGTAGGTGTTTGTGCCTCGCCACTACACCGTAAATTGAAGTCGGTAATGTAAAATCGATCGGTAACTATAAACACCAAGAAGACATCATAGCAACTGTTACCAACGAAGTGCCATATCTAGAAATGAGTGAGGAGGCCGTTGAATGTTCCTTTTGATCCTTAGAGTTCATAAATGCTACTTTCATCTCGGAGGGGAATGAAATCCCGGTGCCTAAGCTATCCAAGACCACAAGGATGGGCCTACGAATGACGATAGGAAAAGGGGCTCTACTAGGAAAAGGATTGGGCAAACATCTCTAAGGGAAAGTTCAGATCCCGATGCTGAAAGAGAAGAGAGACCATTTTGGCTTGGGTTTCAAACCAGATGCAAAACAAATGAGGAAGGAAATAGAGAAGAAACAAGAAAGGAGAAGGGCAAGGTTGAACAGAGAGGACGTCAAGTGGGAATCAATGACATTCCCCCACATATTCCGTACCTTTTTATCAGGAGGAATAATCTACCCGGAGAATCTTCCTCACATCAATGCCATATACGACGAGGAAACCGGTCAAGGAAACCTGTTGGGCATTCGCCTGTACGAACCTGGAAGCATTCTGAACAATTGGACTGCAGAGGAATTTCCTGTAGTTTTTAGAGACAAAGTAATATTCAGAACGCACTCATTGTTTTAGGCCTAGAAAGAATGAGATTTCTTTTTTGAAACAGGCTCATGTTCAGATATTTTGTTCCAATGAAATGCATCTTTAATTCTAACAAACATTTTCTCATTTCTTGTTCCCATTCATATCATGTGAATAGTTATCCTTCAATTCATTTATTCTTTGTACATCCCTTGATACCCATCATAGGTCCCTAGCCATCAATGATATGAGCAACGATACTACAGATTCAGAGGTCTATTTTGAGCAAGACATGTGTTTAGAAGAGTCTCAGGATTTTAAAAGTGACAGAGAATGTGACTTACCTCCAGACTTGTTGAGAATGGTAGAGCAAGAAGAAAAACATATCCTACCACATAAAGAGTCAGTGGAAATGGTGAACCTGGGAGAAGGACAAAAAGTAAAGATCGGAGCTTGTATCACGGCAAAGACCAAGCGAGACCTCATCGAGTTACTCCAAGAATTCAAGGATGTATTCGCGTGGTCGTATCAAGATATGCCCGGATTAAGCACTGATATTACAGTACACTGGTTGCCCATAAAAGAAGAATACAAGCCCATCCAACAGAAGCTTCGAAGAATGAGATCGGATGTTTTGTTAAAAATAAAAGAAGAAGTCGAGAAACAATTTAACGCTGAATTCTTACAAGTGGTTAAGTATTCAGATTGGGTGGCTAATATCATCCCTGTCCCTAAGAAAGATGGGAAACTGCGAATGTGCGTAGACTACAAGGATCTAAACAAGGCTAGCCCAAAAGATAATTTCCCGTTGCATTACATCGACACCTTAGTAGATAATACGGCGAGCTATTCGTTGTTCTCCTTCATGGATGGTTTCTCAGGATACAACCAAATAAAGATGCATCCTGAAAATATGGATAAGACAACATTTGTGACCATGTGGTTACGTTTTGCAAAAAGGTGATGTCATTTGGGCTAAAAAAATGTAGGAGCGACATATCAGAGAGCCATGGTAACCCTATTTTACGACATGATGCACAGAAAAATTGAGGTTTACGTCGACGATATGATCGCCAAGTCCCGAACTGAAAAGGAAAATGTGCAGGTCTTAAGGAAACTATTCTTGAGGTTGAGGAAATTCCAGCTAAAACTTAATCCAGCAAAGTGTACCTTTGGAGCTCGGTCTGGGAAGTTGCTCGGATTCGTGGTCAGTAAAAAGGGGATTGAGGTTGACCCAGACAAAGTCAAGGCCATACAAGAGTTGCCTCCACCATGTACCCAAAGAGAAGTTAGAGGTTTCTTAGGAAGGCTAAATTACATCGCTCGGTTCATTTCACAACTAACTGAGAAATGTGACCCCATATTCCGTCTTCTTAAGAAATGCAATCCGGACACGTGGGATGAAGAATGCCAGAAGACCTTCGACAAAGTAAAGTAATACCTATCCAATGCCCCAGTATTGACACCACCTCATCCAGGTAGGCCGTTAATCCTTTATTTGACAGTGGTTGATAATTTAATGGGATGTGTGCTTGGTCAGCACGACGAGTCGGGAAAAAGAGAGAAGGCAATATACTACCTTAGTAAAAATTCACCGAGTGTGAAACAAGGTACTCGCCAATCGAAAACTATGTTGTGCCTTGATTTGGACAACTCAAAGATTGAGGCAAGATATGTCAGATCATACGACATGGCTCATCTCAAGCTAGATCCTCTAAAATATATGATGAGTCTACCGCTTTGAATGTAAGGATGGCGGATGGCGATTCGCTTTCTAATTCGACATAGTCTATGTGAACCAAAAGGCAGTAAAAGGGAGTGCAATAGCAAACTTTTTAGGCAGTAGAGCCCTTGAAGATTACGAGTCTTTAGACTTCGATTTCCCTAACGAAGATTTGATGTATGTGGCAAACACTGGAGAAGGTGCCTCAGAAGATCATCCTTGGAAGCTAAATTTTGACGGAGCATCAAATGCCATGGGCAATGGAATTGGGGCAGTTTTGATATCCCTAAAAGGAGACCATTACCCATTTGCTTGCAAATTGGATTTCGATTGCACTAATAATATGGCTGAATATGAGCTTGCATCATGGGTCTCCGCACCGCTATCGAATGCAAAATCAGAGTATTGAAAGTGTATGGAGATTCTGCCCTCATAATCTATCAACATAAAGGGGAATGGGAAACCAGGGATCCAAAGTGGCCATCTACAAAAGATTGGCCCAAGATTTGATCAGAGAGTTTGACGACGTCACTTTCCGTTATTTACCCAGAGACGAAAACCAAATGGCTGATGCTCTGGCCACCTTAGCCTTCATGGCCCGAATAAACGAAAATAAGGATATAAAGCCTATACGAATGAGCATTCATCAGGACCCAGCCCATTGCTACAATATTGAGGAAGAAGAGAAAATCGACTTACCATGGTACCACGATATACTGCCGTATGTGAAAAAGCGTGAGTACCCGGACCAAACAACTGAGAACGATAAAAGGACGTTGAGAAGACTAGCTTGTGAATACGTCCTGGATGGAGAGGTCCTATACAAGAAAAAGAAAGATCAAGTGCTGCTAAGATGTGTGGATGCCGCCGAAGCTAAGTTAATCCTGGAAGAAGTCCATAAAGGCGTCTCATGGGACTCACGCCAATGGTTTCACAATGGCCGACAAATAATGAGGTTTGATATTATTGGTCCACCATAGAAGGAGATCGCATCAACTATGCCAAAAATGTCACAAATGCCGATTATGGAGACAAGATTCATGTGCCTCCATCACCTTTACACGTTATGACTTCTCCATGGCCATTTTCCATGTGGGGCATGGATGTCATTGGACCAATCTCACCGAAATCTTCAAATGGGCATCGGTTCATCTTCGTGGTCATTGACTACTTCACCAAGTGGGTAGAGGCCGCCTCATATGCTAATGTCACTAAGTCAGCGGTCAGTCAGTTCTTGAAAAAAGAAATCATTTGTCGATATGGAATGCCTGAGAGGATTATATCAGACAATGTATTGAACTTAAACAACAATACGATAGCGAGAGTTTGCGCCAATTTAACATTAAACACCACAATTGCCTCAGATCGTCCAAAAATGAATGGGGTAGGAAGCGCCAACTAAAACATCAAAAGATAGTGGGAAGATGACCGAGACTTATAAGGATTGACATAAAAATTACCGTCAAGCTTATGCTTATCAAACGTCCGTCTCAACCTCTCACTGGGCAACGCCTTTCTCATTGGTTTATGGGATGGAGGCGCTCTACCTATTGAAGTGGAAATACCTTCTCTTCGAGTATTGTCAAAAGTGAAGCTGGATGAAGCTGAATGGATCCAGGCTCGATATGATCAGTTGAAGTTAATTGAGGAAAAGAGATTGAGGGCTATCCGTCACGGTCAGATGTACCAAAAGTGAATGATGCGAGCTTACGACAAAAAGGTTCGCCCAAGGTAATTCCACGAGGGTGACCTCGTGCTGAAAAAGATCCTTCCCATACAAAAAGATTACAGAGGAAAATGGATGCCGAACTGGGAAGGACCTTATGTGGTAAAGAAAGCTTTCTCGGGAGGTGCACTGATTCTGGCTGAGATGGATGGGAAAAGCTTGCCTAATCCCGTGAACTCAGATTCAGTTAAAAAATACTTTGCTTGAAATGGAAGAGGCCAAGGTGAAAACCCGCAAAGGGCACTTTGAAACTTCAAAAAAAAAACGGAGAGGCCAAGGTGAAAACCCGCAAAAGGGCACCTTGAGACCAAAGGGCTTTTGAGTTGAAAACTCGAAAAGGGCGGCTCGAGTTTTGAATGGACACGTCGTGATCTTGCAGCGCTAGAATCAACAGAAGAGGAAGCATATTGCATATCGGGGCATCGACAAAACACTTTGAGTCTTCTAAACATATGACAGGCTCAAAGCAGTCTTCTTGAAGTTTGTATATAGATGTCCAATTGGCGATGTCTAGGGCATCTGATCCATGTTGTTTATTTTACTATTTTTGAGTTCTTTTTCTTCATAAAAAGAGATATGTTCCTAGTCAATTTTTCTTTATTTCATAGATAATTCATTTTAACTATCTTTGAAATCGACCTACTGTTACCCATCATTAACATGCTGCATTGAAACAACAATTGATGAACTAACAATTTCACAAAGGAAAGTTCTGCGTATTACTTCAGAAATCTCTAGATAAAACAGGAAACCGAGACAGGACAATTTTTTAGAATTTCCACGAACACAGGATAAAGACACTAGAGAAAGGGGGTCTTAATGGAGACTATTTCTTCAAAGTTCCTCGCCCAATTCAGTAATCGTGGCAGGGTGAATAATGTTACTTGGTCACTTAGAAAAGGTATGACAGGCCAATTTTCGATAAGGAAAGATTCAAAAACCCTAAATTACAGATTCAAAAACCCTAAATTACTGAGGAACGAATCCAAAAAGAACCAAGTCAGGTATTCTTCAAGTAGGAGTTGTGACTCCCAGGGAAGACAGCTAGAAGTCAATGCAGGCCCGTGTTCCGAGGCCTAAAATGGGCTTTGAAACTTCCACAGGGGCAAGTTATTCATGCGAAAATGGTTACTGCAAAGGAAATGAAGATAAAACCTTGACAGATAAATGAGTGATAACACCTTGAATAGGAATCATACTCATAACATTTTACTCATTCCAATCATGGCATCCTAATCATTAGGCATGAGCATGTACTCATTCTGCAGGTTATGTCCTTAAAAGGACACTATAGGAACAGATGAGGGAATGGCAGATTTGACCTTCCGGTTGCGTGAAGCGGATCAAGATATCACCGTGGTCTTTGAGTTTGCAGGATCGATTGAAGATAGCAGATTTGACCTTCCCGAAGTTGCAGAAGCGATCAAGATATCAACTGTGGTCCTTGAGTTTGCAGGATCAATTTGAAGATAGCGATTTAACCTTCCGGTTGTAGGAAGCAGATCGGAGATATCACCTGGCGATCCTTGAGTTTCCGTGGATCGATTGAAGATAGCGGATTTGACCTTCCTAAAGTTGCAGGAAGCGGATCAAGATATCACCGTGGTCCTTGAGTTTGCAGGGATCAGATTGAAGGTAGCATATTTGACATTCCTGATGTTGTAGGGAGCAGATCGAAGATTTGCAATGGAGCAGATCGAAGATAGAAAGTCCGCGCCTCTGTAATGGCCTAAATTCAAGGTTATCGAACAATGGTTTCAGAACCATAAATCCGATTTAAAGAGAAATTTATTTTAATATTTTTGCATGAATATTTATATGATAGGAAAATCGTATTAAAATATCGATAGAAAAATTTTACCGATTTAGTGGTTAGTTAGAAAAAGGAATTGGGTAAAAACAAGGTATCGAGACCTTGATCTCATAAAATTGAGTAAGAAATATTTTTATAAATATTTATAAAATGTTATTAATGTGGTAGTAAAATTTCAAGAGAAAATTTTAACGCTTGAGTATATAATTAAATGAAAAGGACTAAATTGTAACAAATACAAAATTATGAAAAATGATTAAATAGTTTAAAGGATAAAAGAAAGAGGGCTTGAAAGGAAAATAGACCCAAGGTCTAATTGGGCTGGACGGCAAGGGTATGAAATCAGCAAGAAAATAAGGAGAAATAAGGGTAAAATGGGAAAATAACAAAATTTGCTAAATAAAACTAGGACTAAATAGGGATATCTAGAAATCTCTTCATTTTCTTCACTCTCATCAGCTAAAAACGCCATAGGAGGGGTATCTAAGCTGGTATATCATAATTTTGCACCAAGTAAGTGAATCCTTGCCTATTTCTTGTAATTTTGTGTTTTAAAGACTTTTACAACTAGGTCCTACTATTAAATTCGTTAGTCTTTGATTTCATGGATGAAATTGAAAGCCACCATGGTTGGTTTATGTAAGTTTATGATGAAATAGCATGAAATTTAAGCCTTAATTCGTTTAAGAGATGATTTTATTAGGTAATTTCAATAGAAATTGATTTTTGGGACCTAATTATGAAAGTGTTTGGAATTAAAGTCTATTACTGAAATTATGATTTCCAAAGGTTATAAAGTAGTTTAAAGTGATAGAATAAAGTGTTAATTGAGAAAAATAAGCTCAATTGAGAGGTTAATTGAGTAGGGACGAAATTATCATTCATTGAAAGTTTAGGGAAAATGGTAATAACCAGCTTGCACTAAAACAGTTTTGACAGCAGCAGTAGTCTAACTTTGAAAAATCACCATAAATGGTAAAAGTTGAATTAGAAGATGAAAAAAATATGAAATTAAAGCTTATTGAGTCTAGTTTCTTATGGAAGAAACGTTGTAAGCAATAGAATTGTAAATCATGAGATATAATAGGTTTTGTAAGACTGGTTCAGAATGAATTCGGGTTCCCCTGTTTTAACTTTAGAAAATCATCAAAAATTGGATAAAAATAATTATGGGCTTAAATTTATATGTTTAGAATTATTAATGAGTCTATTTTCAATATAAATAAACGAGAACATCATCCAAATCCTGTATGAAGAGATAATTAATTTTTAGTGAAGAAGGGTCAGAACTGTCAAACAGCATAATAGGGGTAACTTTAAAGAATAAACTGTATTAATTGGCTAAGACAAAAATTATGAAAATTTTATGGTGTGAAGATATGTGAGTCTAGTTTCAAGTAAAATTAACGGTTCTTCATTTGAAGTTCTGTAGCTCGAAAAATAAATAATTTAGTGACTATGACTCAAGTAGACAGCTTTGAATGAACTATAAATAGTAATAGAATTATAATGAATGGTACATGTGAACATGAAATGTATTGAATTGATGATTGAATTTATTCATTTAGATCCGGAAAACTCAAATACAAAGCTAGATCGAGGAAAGGAAAAAGTCCCGGATTAGTAGATTTTATATACGAACTAGTATCGAGGTAAGTTCATGTAACTTGAATTATCTTCTTAAATGCTTGAAATGTATGTTATTGATGTGAATATGATTTCAATGTTCATTGTATGAAAATTGATGAAACATTGATATATTTGATAAAAAGGGGAAGAAATCTCGGTTGAATGAAAGGAAAATTCGATGGATCTCTGAAAAGGAATTGACGGTAAAAAGGATCTAGCCCGGACGGGTGATCCTATCTTGATATAGCCCTCCCGAAGAATATGTGTAAAATGGATTTAGCCCGGACGGTAATCCGAATTAGGGTCTCAATTTAGCCTCGATCGGTAATTCGATCCAAGCTCATTAGAGTAGTTGTCGCTGTGGGATTTAGCCTGGACCGTAATCCCGACAATACTCTATGAGTTTATATTCTGTGATTTAGCTCGACCGTAATCCCACTGTAAGGATGAGGTTCATGGAGTGTGCTCTCTCAAATGGAAATGCACATGAATATGAAGTGACGGACTGGATTGTACACTAAAAGTGTACTTCGAAAATCCATCAAATTCGAGTAATTCAACGGGATAAATATGGAAATATAACAAAGAAATGGAAATCATGGTATTGATGAGCTCATCAATCATAGTATTTGTATTATTGATATATGGAAATTATTGAACTGACTTGAATGTTGAGTTTGTGAATGTTAGGGTAATAATGCATTGAATGGGTATATGAGTGTTTATTGCTTGTATTGAAAATATTGGGTAAGTATAATTCTTGTTTCATGGGCTTACTAAGCACAAAGTGCTTACCCTATTTCCTTTTTCCCTGCTTTTGTAGTGTTAAGAGCTCTGGAGATCTGAGCGGTGGGAGACTCATCACACTATCAACCCCAATATTTCGATATTTAAAGAAACTTTAGTTTGAAATGAATGGCATGTATAAGCTAATAAAATAAATGTTAATATGAAATGAATGTAAGGTCCACCATTGGTATGGCTAGCAAACCTTGGTTTGGTATGTGTTGACGTTATCTTATAAATATGTATGAATTTATTTTGAAAATATGTTGTATTGAATAGTCTCTTTAGAACTTGCAGAAATGCTAGATATTTATAAATGGGTTATATTGAGTAAAAAAATCGTAAACTCCTAGATGCCTCGTACCCTATTCCGACAACGAATACGGGTAGGGGTGTTACATTTGTTGGTATCGAGTTACGGTTTAGCTTGTTCTAGGATGGACATAGCGAATACGGATTAGCTATACATGCCATTTAAATTATTTTTGATAGTGTGATATCTCCGACCATTTAAATTGTGTTTTCCTTACATGAATGTCATCCGATCGAACTCAATCAAGAAGTCGGAGTCATGCTCCGCTTCAAGACAAAGAGAAGAAACTAGCGAGAGAAGGCCCTAGAGAGGGTCAAGGGAGGAGGCAAAATAGCCTTCTTTCAAATGATGAATGAATGGTTTACCCAAGACATAAGAGCTAACCCTACAAAGTCAGACAAACTCAAGCTCCCCTCCTGTTCCTCCACCGGTTCCCGAGATTCCACAGGTGCAGTGCAATTAATCTGTCGAAAAGGAAAGCTCCAGTTGATAAAATCCGAAAATATGGGGTCAAGAATTTGAGCGAAGCTTGATGATGATCCTGAACGGGCTGAATTTTGGTTAGAGAATACTACTCGGGTTTTGGAAGAATTATCTTGCACACCAGAAGAATGTCTGAAATGTGCCGTTTCACTACTAAAAGACACAGCTTACCATTGGTGGAATACTAAAGCTTCAGTTGTTTCGAAAGAAGAAATTACATGGGAGTTCTTTCAAAACGAATTTAAAAAGAAATATATCAGCCAGAGGTTCCTTGATCAGAAAAGAAAAGAATTTCTTGAGCTGAAACAGGGTAATAGATCGGTATCTGAGTATGAAAGGAAATTTGTTCGGTTGAGTAAATATGCTCGAGAATGGGTCCAGTCAGAAGCTGAATGTGTAAAAGATTCGAAGAAGGGTTGAATGAAGACATTAAGCTATTGATCGGAATTCTTGAAATTCGAGAGTTTGCTACATTGGCAGAGCGAGCTTATAAAGCGTAAGAATTGAGCAAAGAAACCCAAAATAGAATAACCACTTAGAATAACGAAAGATTAGATTGGTCGAGAAGTGCAAAATCATATGGATATGATCCTCATTGTGCAACTTGATCAATTGGATCGTTTTTTTGGATTCCTATACTGAAGCTTTTGTAGATGTGTTTCCGGTATTCTTTTATCATTTCGTCCAACAGGAAGAGTTCCTCTACTTCTATGAATTGTTCTAGAATACTTTTCTTGAATATCATTCAAAAAGTTTGGATTGCCTAGTATCCCACCAATTAGTAATCCAAGATTTCAGACTTTTATTAAATGAGAGAGATCCACCGGGCAAAATACTATAGATGCAAGATATATAAGGGAGTGAATGCTTTTTTTTGCCATTTTTCATCTCGTGAGTTGTTAATGAACCCACCTCATTCGTTGACTTTATGTGATCTAATCTTTTATCAAGCATGCCTTTCATTACCATTAGCAAGAACTTGTTTCAGCTTGCATATCATAAGGAATTCTAACAACCGCTTCAAATACAATGTCGTGAAGTACCGCTAGGAACCTCAATATCCACGGTTTATTCGCTAAATGGCAATTGGCACATACAATACGCCCAGCTTGCTTCGTGGATTTTCATACCCTCACAAGCAAAAATGGGATATGCATTTGAAATGGAAGCCCCGGTTATTATATAGATCATGAGCGATACGAAATGGATCGAGTAATCTCCTCCTTTATCCAAGAAAAAGTATTTCTAGTTTGCATGGTCCAATCATTGATCCCGAAAATTTCTACAATAAAATTAGGTAGGTCACTAGTATAGTTCCCTAGCCACGATTCTGCTATTTACTTTTACCGAGAAACAGTGAAAGGGAAGCTCGATTTTTAGTAAAAGACCAATGGGAAAATCTCAATTTTCGCTCCAAAGAAATTGAAGAAGTACCAGATCGCTTTACCTCACCCACTGGTATTCGAAAGCAGAGCGAGGTTCTCAACGCAATAATCCAAGACCTTCCACTCCATCGCTGACCGAAGGTTGGCGTGTTGGTACCCTAAGTCGAGATGCCAGATTGTAATAAAGCTCATTTTGGTGAATGTCGATTTAAGAGCGGGCTTGTTACCGATGTGGTTCTTTGACCATTTCTCGAGATTGTCCGAAAGGGGTGAAAAGAAGCTGAATATATATCGAAGCCAAGTAATCCATCTTTGAGGGTAGACCATCTCGACCATCCGGTAATGTCGGTGGTAGCGAGGAGCTACAAAAGATATCGCAAGGTGCCGAGACACGAGCGCCTTTCTAGGACATATGTCATGCGTGCGTAGAAGATGCCTCAAAGACCGATGTTATTATCGGTACATTTTCTTTACTTGATACTAATATTATCGCATTAATTGATCCGGTTCTACGCATTCATATATATGTAAAACTTGCATGCGTTAAAGATTTATCTGTTGAACCTCATCAATTTACTGTTAAAGTCTCGAACCCTTTGGCTAATCTATTTTGGTGGATAAAATTTGTAAAAATTGTCCACTGATGGTAAGAGGTCATTGTTTCCTGGCTGATTTGATGTTACTGCCATTTGATGAGTTTGATGTGATATTGGGCATGGATTGGTTAACTCAAAGATGATGCAAGAGTAAACTATAAATGTAAATACATTGTGTTGAAGTGTCAGAATGGCGAATTACTCCGGGTTAAATCTGATCAGACAGAGGGATTATCTGATGTGATTTCAGTTATTACTGCTCAGAGGTATGTTAAAAAGGGGTATGATGCTTTTCTTGCTTATGTACTCGACACCAAGGTATCTGAGTCAAAGATACAGGCAGTGCCAGTGGTATGCGAATTTTCTGATGTGTTTCCAGAGGAATTACCAGGGTTGCCACCAGAAAGGGAAGTGGAATTCTCTATAGATTTGATTCCGGAACTACTCCGATTTCCATAGCTCCGTACCGGATGGCCTCCTACAGAATTAAAGGAATTAAAGACACAGTTGCAAGAACTTGTTGATAGAGGTTTTGTCCGACCGAGTCATTCACCTTGGGTGCTCCGGTTCATTTGTGAAAAAAGAAAGACGGTCTTTGAGATTGTGTATTGATTATCGGCACTTAATAAAGTAACTATAAAGAATAAGTACCGCTTGCCGGATTGATGATTTATTTGATCACTAAAAGGTGCTACTATATTTTCAAAGATTGATCTCCGATCGGGCTACTATCGATTCGGGTAAAGGAGTCGATGTGCCAAAGACGACTTTCGAGAACTGGTATGGGCATTATGAGTTTCGTTTATGCCATTTGGGTGACTAATGCACCCGCAGATTTATGGATTTGATGTATCGGATATTCGGACTATATTTAGACAGTTCGTGGTAGTTTTCATTGATGATATTTTGGTCTATTCTCGAGATGAAGAAGAACATGCGTAACACTTGAGAATTTGTTGCAAATTTTGCGAGAAAGCGCTTATATGCTAAATTCAAGAATGTGAATTTTGGCTTCGAAGTGGGTTTTCTTGGACATATTGTATCCGTTGAAGGCATCGGTAGATCCAAGTAAAATCTCACTATTGTCAACTGGAATCCACCAAGATCAGATCTCGAGTTAGAAGTTTCTTGGGTTTAATTGGTTATTATCGGAGATTTGTACAGGATTCTCTATGATAGCTTCTCCGATGACTCGATTATTGCGAAAGATGTAAAGTTCGAGTGGATGATGAATGTCGTAGTTTCAACCGATTAAAAGATCTACTAACGAAAGCACCAAGATAGTGCACTGAACCGTAAGGAATTTGTTATTTACAAGTGATGCCTCATTAAATGGTTTAGGTTGTGTCTTGATGCAAGAAGGTAAAGTAATAGCCTATGCTTCAAGACAACTTAAACCACATGAACAAAATTACCCGGTACATGATCTTGAATTAGTCGCTATTGTATTTGTAATCAAGATATGGCGATTACCTATATGGTGAGAAATGTCATATTTATACTGATCATAAAAGCTTGAAATATTTGATGACACATAAAGATTTGAATTTGAGACAGCGCAGGTGGCTTGAACTGATAAAGGACTATGATTTGATTATTGATTATCATCCGGGTAAGGCTAATGTTGTGGCTAATGCTTTGAGTCAAAAATCTCTGTTTGCTTTACAAGTTATGAATACCCGGTTGTCACTGACTGATGATGGTTCAATCATAGCTGAATTGAGAGCTAAACCAACATTTCTACAAAGAAATATGTGAAGCTCGTAAAATGATGAGAAGTTCTGAGTTAAACGGGCACAATGTGAGTCGTAATCGATTCAATTTCAAGTTGGGATTGATGGTTGTTTATTATTCGAGATAGGTATGTGTACCCAAGAATTCGAGCTCATACGTAAGATTTTACACGAGGGTCACAGTGGTATTATGTCTGTCAATCCGGGAAGTAATAAAATGTATAATGATTTGAAGAAGATGTACTAGTGGCCAGGTATGAAACGTGATATTTCTGAGTTTGTATCAAGATGTTTGATATGTCAACAGGTCAAAGCAGAACATCAGGTACCTTCGGGGTTACTTCAGCCAATTACTATACCAGAATGGAAATGGGAAAGAATCACTATGGATTTTGTATCGGGATTACCATTGTCTCCGAGGAAAAAAGATGCTATTTGGGTGATTGTTGATCGATTGACAAAATCAGCACACTTTATTCCGGTACGTATGGATTATTCTTTAGATAAACTGGCTGAATTGTACATATCTGAGATTGTCAGGCTACATGGAGTGCCTGTCTCCATTATATCAGATAGAGATCCCCGATTTACGTCTCGTTTCTGGGATAAATTGCAAGAAGCTTTGGGTACTCAGTTGTATTTCAGTACTGCATTTCATCCTCAAACAGATGGCCAATCTGAGCGTAATTCAAGTATTGGAAGATATGTCCGACGTTGTTTACTAGAGTTTGAAGGTAATTGGGAGAGATATCTACCTTTGATTGAATTTGCTTACAATAATAGTTATCAGTCCAATATTAAAATGGCTCCATATGAAGATTTATATGGTAGAAAATGTAGAACACCTTTGTATTGGATGAGCTCAAGAAAAGAAGATACATGGGGTTGATTTAATCCGGAAAATGTAAGAAAAGTGAAGGTTATTCGGGATAGTTTAAAAGCGACTTCCGATCGCCAAAAATCATATGCCGATCTTAAACGAAAAGAGATTGAATTTCAGGTCGGTGACAAGGTATTCCTGAAAGTATCTCCTTGGAAGAAAGTTTTTCGATTCTATCGAAAGGGTAAATTGAGTCCAAGATTTATCTAGCCATATGAAATTATAGAAAGAATTGGACCGATCGCTATCGATTATGCGTACCAATTTAACTCGATAGAATTCATAATGTTTTTCATGTGTCTATGCTACGACGATATCGGTCAGATCCTTCGCATGTTATTTCTCCAACGAAGTGGAGATTCATAGGATATGACTTACAAAGTGAAGAACCGGTCAAGATATTAGCACGGAAACAAAGGAGCTTAGAAATAAAAAATAAATTTGGTGAAAGTATTATGGCAAAAGCATGGGATTGAAGAAGCGACATGGGGACCGGAGGAGACAGTGAGGAAACAATATCCAAACCTCTTTATCGGTAAGATTTTCGAGGACGAAAATCCTTAAAAGGGGGAGAGTTGTAATGGCCTAAATTCAAGGTTATCTAACAATGGTTTCGTAACCATAAATCCGATTTAAAGAGAAATTTATTTTAATATTTTTGCATGAATATTTATATGATAGGAAAATCGATTAAAATATCGATAGAAAAATTTTACCGATTTAGTGGTTAGTTAGAAAAGGAATTATTGAAGGAATTGGGTAAAAACAAGGTATCGAGACCTTGATCTCATAAAATTGAGTAAGAAATATTTTTATAAATATTTATAAAATGTTATTAATGTGGTAGTAAAATTTCGTTAGAAAATTTTAACGTTTGAGTATGTAATTAAATGAAAAGGACTAAATTGTAACAAATACAAAATTATGAAAAATGATTAAATAGTTTAAAGGATAAAAGAAAGAGGGCTTGAAAGGAAAATAGACCCAAGGTCTAATTGGGCTGGACGGCAAGGGTATGAAATCAGCAAGAAAATAAGGAGAAATAAGGGTAAAATGGGAAAATAACAAAATTTGCTAAATAAAACTAGGACTAAATAGGGATATCTAGAAATCTCTTCATTTTTCTTCACTCTCATCAGCTAAAAACGCCATAGGAGGGGTATCTAAGCTGGTATATCATAATTTTTGCACCAAGTAAGTGAATCCTTGCCTATTTCTTGTAATTTTGTGTTTTTAAAGACTTTTACAACTAGGTCCTACTATTAAATTCATTAGTCTTTGATTTCATGGATGAAATTGAAAGCCACCATGGTTGGTTTATGTAAGTTTATGATGAAATAGCATGAAATTTAAGCCTTAATTCGTTTAAGAGATGATTTTATTAGGTAATTTCAATAGAAATTGATTTTGGGACCTAATTATGAAAGTGTTTGGAATTAAAGTCTATTACTGAAATTATGATTTCCAAAGGTTATAAAGTAGTTTAAAGTGATAGAATAAAGTGTTAATTGAGAAAAATAAGCTCAATTGAGAGGTTAATTGAGTAGGGACGAAATTATCATTCATTGAAAGTTTAGGGGAAAAATGGTAATAACCAGCTTGCACTAAAACAGTTTTTGACAACAGCAGTAGTCTAACTTTGAAAAATCACCATAAATGGTAGAAGTTGAATTAGAAGATGAACAAAATATGAAATTAAAGCTTATTGAGTCTAGTTTCTTATGGAAGAAACGTTGTAAGCAATAGAATTGTAAATCATGAGATATAATAGGTTTTGTAAGACTGGTTCAGAATGAATTCGGGTTCCCCTGTTTTAAATTTAGAAAATCATAAAAAATTGGATAAAAATAATTAGGGGATTAAATTTATATGTTTAGAATTATTAATGAGTCTATTTTCAATAGAAATAAACGAGAACATCATCCGAATCCTGTATGAAGAGATAATTAATTTTTAGTGAAGAAGGGTCAGAACTGTCAAACAGCAGAACAGGGGTAACTTTAAAGAATAAACTGTATTAATTGGCTAAGACAAAAAATTATGAAAATTTTATGGTGAGCAGATATGTGAGTCTAGTTTCAAGGAAAATTAACGGTTCTTCATTTGAAGTTCTGTAGATCGAAAAATAAATAATTTAGTAACTATGACTCAAGTAGACAGCTTTGAATGAACTATAAATAGTAATAGAATTATAATGAATGGTACATGTGAACATGAAATGTATTGAATTGATGATTGAATTTATTCATTTAGATCCGGAAAACTCAAATACAAAGCTAGATCGAGGAAAGGAAAAGTCCCGGATTAGTAGATTTTATATACTTAACTAGTATCGAGGTAAGTTCATGTAACTTGAATTATCTTCTTAAATGCTTGAAATGTATGTTATTGATATGAATATGATTTCAATGTTCATTGTATGAAAATTGATGAAACATTGATATATTTGATAAAAGGGAAGAAATCTCGGTTGAATGAAAGGAAAATTCGATGGATCTCGAAAAGGAATTGACGGTAAAAGGATCTAGCCCGGACGGGTGATCCTATCTTGATATAGCCTCCCAAGAATATGTGTAAATGGATTTAGCCTGGACGGTAATCCGAATTAGGGTCTGAATTTAGCCTGGACTGGTAATTCAGATCCAAGCTCATTAGAGTAGTTGTCGTTGCAGGGGATTTAGCCTGGACTGGTAATCCCGACAATACTCTATGAGTTTATATTACAGGGGATTTAGCCTGGACTGGTAATCCCGCTGTAAGGATGAGGTTCATGAGTGTGCTCTCTCGAAATGGAAATGCGCACATGAATATGAATTGACGGACCTGGATTGTACACTAAAAGTGTACTTCTGAAAATCCATCGAAATTCCGAGTAATTCAACGGGATAAATATGGAAATATAACAAAGAAATGGAAATCATGGTATTGATGAGCTCATCAATCATAGTATTTGTATTATTGATATATGGAAATTATTGAACTGACTTGAATGTTGAGTTTGTGAATGTTAGGGTAATAATGCATTGAATGGGTATATGAGTGTTTATTGCTTGTATTGAAAATATTGGGTAAGTATAATTCTTGTTTCATGGGCTTACTAAGCACAAAGTGCTTACCCTATTTCCTTTTTCCTGCTTTTGTAGTGTTAAGAGCTCTGGAGATCGGAGCGGTGGGAGACTCATCACACTATCAACCCCAATATTTCAGTATTTAAAGAAACTTTAGTTTGGAAATGAATGGCATGTATAAGCTAATAAAATAAATGTTAATATGAAATGAATGTAAGGTCCACCATTGGTATGGCTAGCAAACCTTGGTTTGGTATGTGTTGATGTTATCTTATAAATATGCATGAATTTATTTTGAAAATATGTTGTATTGGAATAGTCTCGGTTTAGAACTTGCGGAAATGCTAGATATTTATAAATGGGTTATATTGAGTAAAAAAAATCGTAAACTCGGTAATGCCTCGTACCCTATTCCGACAAATCGAATACGGGTAGGGGCATTCATAGCTCCCGATGTTGCGAGGGCGCAGATTGAAAATAACAGATTTATGCTCACGATGTTGCGAGAAGCGATTGAAGATGGCGATCTTGTCTCCTTGAAGTTGCAAGAGCAGATTCAAAACAAACCTTATCTCCCTGAAGTTGCAGTGGAACGGGTTGAAGTTGCAAGCTTTATCCCCCTGAAGCCATAGCGGAGCAAACTAAAATAGCGAATCTTACTTCCCTAAAGTTGTAGTGGGACAAATGGAAGCTATAAATGAACAGATCTTATCTATCTAAAGTTGCAGCAGAACAGATCAAAACAAGTCTTATCTCCCTGAGGTTGCAGTGGAGTAGTCAAGACGCTTAATCATATCTCCTCAAGTTGCAAAGAAGCGATTAAAACAACGAATCCTATACCTCCGGTTGTAGTAAGTAGGACTAAATCAATTACAACTACAAACTTCATCTTTCAAGGTTGCGATAAAGTAGATCAAAGCAACAAGATGCGGTGGATGAATGAGGCTACCAAGAAAAGAGCACCAAAGAAGCTAAAGCCAAATGAGGTAGGGCAAAATTGGTCTTTTATGTCTTTGCTCTATTTCAGTTACGACAATGAGCAAAGAGGGCTACAGACAAGCCCATTTTGCCCGGCCCAAACCTAAAACCTAATCCTAAAACCCATTTACCCTAGCCCAACCCTAATCAGAAACAAACAGAAACCCTAGCCCCTAGGTGCGCCGCAGCCTTCTGACCTTGACACCCACTTGCCCTGACGCCACCGGCCACCGCCCACAGCCCACGTCGCGTCTCCACCACCCAAGAGCACCTGCAAGCATTAAAAGAGAAGTGACAGAAAATTGTAAAGAAAATGGCTATAAAAGCCGATTCAAAATGTTTGTAAGGGGTCCTTTTTTAAAAAAAGAGACCAGAGAAAAATCAATACAAAAAAAAATAGAAATTTTAGTGACAG